>CM035436.1:51222662-51297662 GCA_020310875.1 Ceratopteris richardii | reverse complement strand
TGTTGAACAATGCATTGTTGGAGTGTTAAATTATTATTGAACAATGCATTGTTAGAGTGTTAAATTATTGATGTATTAATGTGTTTTTGATGTTTTTGATATAGGAGTTGAAAGTTCGTGAGGAGCGTGCAAAGCGTGAAAGGGTGGATATAAATAATCCGAATAATTATTATTTACTTTGTAAATAAAGCTACGTAGAAGGTTCTATTGTTAGAAACAGTTAAGAAAAGTAATGGTTAGAATAAGGGTCGTTGTAGACAGCAGCTTCTGTTATTGAAAGCAATGGCTTTCTGGAAAAGTTATCAACTTTTAGTTTCACGCTTGCTTTTCGAAGCCGCTCTCATGTAACCACTCTTTTCGACGTAATCAAAAGTTCCTATAAATACATGCACTCTATGGACTGTCGAAACAGAGTGCATGGGGGGAGATTGCACCCAATCTTGTCTTCTGTCTCGTCTCTTCTTGTCTCTATTTTTCTGCTTGTTTTCTGCATTCGTAATCTCTGTATGCGCGTGAGCAAGATCCTGACAACAATTATCTACATGGGAGTCAATGACTACTTGCTACCTCATATTAGAGGTCTTGAAAGTGCAAGTGACATATGGAATGCTTTGGAGGAGCATTTCCAAAATACTACAAAGTCAAGGAAAGCATCTTTATGGGCAAAGTTCACTACATTCAAGAAAACACTTCTCAATCCATTTCTGATTATGTAACAAGGATGAAGGACATTGCAGATGCATTAGGAGCAGTTGATGAAGATATTGAGGAGGATAAATTGGTAAGGCAAATCCTCATAGGTTTGAGAGGAGATGAGAAATGGAAGCCATTCATTTTTTCTACTGAAATGTCACTAGATCATTTCACTCCTCATTTAAATCAGTTGCTAGGACACATGCTAACTTTTAAGCAGGATGTCAAAGGTGATGGTGATAAGAGTGCAAGTCAAGCAATGTATTCAAGGGATAAGAAGACGAATAGCAAAGGCAAGCAACAAGCAAATGAATATGATGGTGCAAAGGTAGAGGAAGAGGCAGAAGCAATAAACATGGAGCCAAAGCTTGCTGAATTTGTGGTAAGACAAATCATTTAGCTGATGATTGTTGGCATAATAATGAGAATAATGGAGGATATAATCAGAATTCAAGAGGAAGAGGTGGCAAAAATCAAAGAGGTAATTTTAGAGGTAGAGGTAGTAGAGGTTACTTTGGAAGAAATGCAGGTAGAGGTTTCCAAAGTCAGTCCTACAACAATACCTACTACAATTATGCTTCAGATCAGAAGGAGGATTCAACCTTGATTATGAATGCAACTTGTGAAAGACAAAGTTAAGACCAAAGAGTCTTTTACATTGGATCAGGGTTTAGCAATCCCCTGAGTGGTAATATAGCTTTGATGACTGATCTAGAGAATAGGGTAACTAATCATGTCATTCAAACACGTGATAATACAAAGCACAATGTGAAGTCAATTGGATAAGTGAACGCCAAGGATGGAAGTACTCTTTTGAGTAAGGTCTTGTATGTTCCTAAAATTCCAAAGAATCTGATAAGTGTAGGACAAATTGTTGAAAAGGCTTATGAAGTAAGGTTCACTAATGATGGAGTTTTTGTGGAAGACCCTAACAGTGGGTATAAACAAACTGTTTGAGGGAAGAAAGAAGGAAGTCTCTTCACATTGAAGATTCAAGGTAATGTTGGTCATGCCTTGTTCACTTATGGAGGACATAAGATCTCTACGTTAGATCTTTGGCACAAAAGCCTTGGACATTTCAATGAAAGAGGTATTAAGGATATGGTTAACAATGGTTCAATGCTTGGATTGGATCACTATCTTTGTGATCAAAGATAAATCAGAGGTATTTAATACATTCAACCATTATCATGTGTATGTAGAAAGAATTACACGTCAAAAGTTGAAGAGACTAAGGTCAAATGGAGGGGGAGAGTATTTCTCTAATGAGTTCAGTGATTATTTATGGAATGCAGATATAAAAAGGGAAGTTACTTGCAGGTACTCTCCTCACAAAATGGTGTAGCAAAAAGGAGAAATATAACTCTTGTTGAGTTTGCAAGATCACTGATGAAGGAGAAAAATTGTCCAAAATATTTGTGGGATGAGGTTGTAAATACAGCCACATATCTAGTCAATAGGTTACTATGTAAACCTTTGCAGGGTATGAAACCATATGACGCACGGTGGGGTAAGAGATGTACCTTAGATCATTGCAAAATATTTGGATGTTTGGCATATGCATATGTGCCATCTCAGTTGAGGCATAAATTGGAACCTAAAGCTGAAAAATATTTGTTCATTGGCTATGATGACAAGCAAATGGGTTATAGGTTGTGGAGTCCATCCACAAAGCAATTCCTTGTATCAAAGGATGTTACATTTGATGAGCAAAGTACTTGGTATGCAGGTACAATCAATATTCATGTAGGTGATGAAGAAGTTGTGCATCAGAAGAAAGTTAAATCAAAGGTACAGATATTTCATGAAGAAGAGAACAATGAAGTACAAGTTGAAATTGAGGAAGTGCCAAGGTTTGATCCAGAATGTGATGAACCAGAAACTTCAAGAAGTGGAGAACTCAGAAGGTCATCAAGACACAAGTGGCAACCTACAAGGTATAGCTATGACACTTCTTTTTTGACTATTAAAGATTATGCTTAGATGGTGAAAGCAGATGAAGACCCTTCTACATATGAAGAGGCAAAAGCTAAAAAGATTGGGAGAAAGCTATGCAGGAAGAGTATGATGCAAATGAGACATGGGATTTGGTTCCTAAACCGAATAGTCAGAAGATCATTGGATGCAAATGGGTCTACAAGACAAAGAGGTATGCAGATGGAAGTGTGTCTAGGTATAAAGCTAGACTTGTTGTGAAAAGGTTTGCCCAGGCATATGGAATAGATTATGATGAGACCTATAGTCCTGTGGCAAAGATGACAACCATCCGAACACTCATAGCCATTGCTGCATGTAAAGGTTGGAAACTATGTCAATTAGATGTGAAAAATGCTTTTCTAAATGGTAATATTTCAGATGATGTTTTCATGGAGCAACCACAAGGATTCAAAGATGAAAGGTATTCAGAATATGTATGCAAGCTCAAGAGAGCTTTGTATGGTTTGAAGCAGGCCCCAAGCGCATGGAATTATAGACTAGTAAAGTTCTTAAAAGAACTTGGTTTCCAAGTATCTAACGTAGATAGTAGCTTGCTTGTCAAAGCAAGTGATGATGGGTTCATTTACATGTGCATATATCTTAATGACATAAATCTTACAGGTATAGATGAGAAGGGCATACAAAGCCTCAAGAAACAAATGGAGAAAGAGTTCAAGATTAGTGACTTGGGAGACTTGCCATATTTCTTGGGCATGGAGATTTTAAATACTCAACACGGAGTATATGTGACTCAAGAAAGGTATTTCAAGAACTTGTTGATCAAGTTTAAAATGGATGAGTGCAGGATGGCATCCACTCCAATGGAAGTGAGTCACAAATTGATCAGATATCGAGGAGAAGAATTCAAGTACATGAAGTTATATCAAAGTTTGGTTGGTAGGCTAATCTATGCTACATTAACTAGGTCTGATTTGTCATATGCAGTTGGAGTATTATCTCAATTCATGCATTGTCCTAGGAAAGAACATTGAATTGTAGGACAAAGGGTGTTTAGGTACATTAAGGGTACACTAAAGGAAGGTTTGTATTATGGTTTACATCAGATACAAACATCAAGATATATAGTGATACAGATTGGGCAAGTAATCCTATTGATATGAGATCAACATATGGATACTTATGTTATGTGGAAGATAAGCTAATCTCTTGGTGCTCTAAGAAGGAAAACACAGTTGCTTTATCATCTACAGAGGCAGACTAGAAAGGTATGGTTGAAGCTGTAAAGGAAGTCATATGGCGAAAGACTCTTATGAAGAGTTTTGACATCATTCAGAGTACACCCACTATTCATGTAGATAACATGAGTTCATTGTATCTAGCTGCTAACCCTGTTTTTCATGCCAAGACTAAACACATTGAGATTCAATATCACTTCTTAAGAGACAAGGTGATGGATAAGGAGATTGAAGTCACACTTGAACAAAAGATCAGATTGCAGATATGCTAACCAAAAGCATGGATGGACCAAAGCTACAAAGATTTAAAGACATGGCAGGTATAAAGAAGATGGAGAAAACCTCAATTGATGATTGAAGGGGAGCTCTTGGTGCAAGTCAATCACCAATTGATGTTTTGGATGAAGGATTGAAGTCAAAGATTAAAGAAAAGATTAGTCTATGAAGCCTAAAGATAGTGCATATTCGAAAAAGGAAGACTTGTATACATAGGTATTATAGTTAGCTCACTTATACCTTTTGTATGGTCATGAGCTTGTACATATATGCCTGTATATACCAGTACAAATTTAGGGCAAGTATGAGAGAGCATGAGATGAGAAGAATTAGAAGTCATTAGACACTTTAGAAGTGAGGAAGTTCTCTCTCTCATCCTGATGTAAAATTTTTAAAAGAAGAAGAAGTATTACGCCAGATATTTTGCTAAGTACTCCTTCTGTGTTTAATCTTTTGTGAAATGCTTTTGTACAAGTCTAAGTCTATAGCTAACTGACCTTTGTACAAGTTTTTAGATCTTAATTGTGATCAGGCTGAGAGAATTAAGAGTAGGAACATTTACCTATGTAAATGTGAAGAAGTGAAGTTGCAAGAGGCACAAAATTCAATGCTAATGTTTTGGTCAGTTCTCCTTCCATAGTGTAAATGTTTGAGCAAGAAAGCACTCATTCTTTAAGTTAGAAGGTAAGCTACCTATGGCTAAAAGCATTTGAATAAACAGGTTGTAGTTTGAGAGAACCATGCTTTAGAAGTTACAGGTGTCAAAGTCGACTGTAGAAAAGTATAGTTTTACACATAGGTGAATTGTAAGAATCATTTCTCAAGATATACTTAATCTTTTGAGATGATTTAACTTGGATAAGGTGCAAAAACTATAGACAAAACCTTGTGCAAAATCGTATTGAACACTTTACACATTTGATCAGTCAATGAGTGAGTTATGTGCAGCAGACTTTTTGAGAAGTGTATGTCTTCACAGTTAGTTCAAGATTTTGATAATTGAGTATTGATCCTCCAAATTGGTAAAGGTTTTGAGTTATTCTTGATGTAGAGGTGCTCTAACATCAATTATAGCTTGTTCTTTTTGAGATTAACACTCTCCATCAGTGGTATCAGAGTAGGAATTATCAAAATTGAAGAAAGGAGGACCCCGACTGCTGAAGACATACAAAAATCATCACTTGAAGGTTCAAAAGGTGAAAGTTTGAAGTGAAAGCTTGAGAAGGAGGTCTGAAGCTATCAAGAAGATCAAAAGGAACTTCATTCAAATTAAAGGTACACTTATTCCTCATAAAGTTTAAAGAATTTAATACAAAGGTAAAGAAAGGATGGGAGATTCTCTTCAAATAGAGAAATTGGATAGAGAAAAGTATCCTGCATGGTCAATGAGGATGGAAGCTCATCTCATGAGCAAAGACTTGATAGGTTACATTACAGGTGAAGAAGAAAAACCACAATTCAGAGATTCTAGTGTTCCAACTAGTGATGAACTCTCAGATTTGAAGACTTGGATGAAGAAGGATGCTCAAGCAAGGAGCATTATGTACATGGGATTCAATGACAACTTGCTACCTTATATTAGAGGTCTTGAAAGTGCAAATGACATATGGAATGCTTTGGAGGAGCATTTCCAAAATACTACAAAGTCAAGGAAAGCATCTTTATGGGCACAATTCACTACATTCAAGAAAAAAGCTTCTCAATCCATTTTTGATTATGTAACAAGGATGAAGGACATTGCAGATGCATTAGGAGCACTTGATGAAGATATTGAGGAGGATAAATTGGTAAGGCAAATCCTCACAGGTTTGAGAGGAGATGAGAAATGGAAGCCATTCATTTTTTCTACTGAATTGTCCCTAGATCATTTCACTTTTGATTTAAACCAGTTGCTAGGACACATGCTAACTTTTGAGCAGGATGTCAAAGGTGATGGTGATAAGAGTGCGGGTCAAGCAATGTATTCAAAGGATAAGAAGAAGAATAGCAAAGGCATGCAACAAGCAAATGAATATGAAGGTACAACTAGTCAAGCCAACTTTGTAAGAGGAAGAGGAGGTGGCAAAGGTAGAGGAAGAGGCAGAAGCAATAAAGATGGATCCAAAGATTGCTATATTTGGGGTAAGGAAAATCATTTAGCTCATGATTGTTGGCATAATAATCAGAATAATGGAGGACATAATCAGAATTTTAATTCAAGACGAAGAGGTGGCAGAAATCAAAAAGGTAATTTCAGAGGTAGAGGTAGTGGAGGCTACTTTGGAAGAAATGGAGATAGAGGTTTCCAAAGTCAATCCTACAACAATACCTACTACAATTATGCTTTAGATCAGAAGGAGGATTCAACCTTGATTATGAAGGCAACTTGTGAAAGACAAAGTGAAGACCAAAGAGTCTTTTACATTCACTCAGGGTGTGGCAATCACCTGAGTGGTAATATAGCTTTCATGACTGATTTGGAGACTAAGGTAACTAATCATGTAGTTCAAACTAGTGGTAATACAAAGCACAGTGTGAAGTCAATTGGATCAGTGAAGGGAAAGGATGGAAGTACTCTTTTGAGTAAGGTCTTGTATGTTCCTACAATTCCAAAGAATCTGATAAGTGTAGGACAAATTGTTGAAAAATGTTATGAAGTAAGGTTCACTAATGATGGAGTTTTTGTGGAAGACCCTAGCAATGTGTATAAACAAATTGTTTCAGGGAAGAAAGAAGGAAGACTCTTCACATTGAAGATTCAAGGTAATGTTGGTCCTGCCTTGTCCACTCATGAGGACATAAGATCTCTAAGTTAGATCTTTGGCACAAAAGGCTTGGACATAGATGTTGATGTATGAAACATCACAAGAAATGAATTAATGTGACACTATACAACCTCTATGGTCACCATTAACTCATTGCCACTCCAAACTTTGAGAAATGATAGCCTAAACAGAGAACTTTGCTTCTATAGAACTTTCCAATCACTAAAATGACATACCTTCAGTATTTTGCTAATTTTTCTTAGCTCAGATATTATTTCTCTAAGGTCTTTTGGTGGATGAAAGTAGAAGAGAAGATCTTTCCAACAAGCTATTATTTGCAAGAAATGGATCTCTAGAACGCAAGTTATGACCTTCACAAGATGACTATGTATAACTGCCAAAATTGGAAATTCTTTCTGTTATAGTAAAAAGCGCCTGTCTAAAAATGGAATTCGATGCCTAGCATCGACTTGCAACGAGAATTCGATGCCGGGCATCGACTTGGGGTGTTTTTAGCCACTTTTCAGCAGGGATTCGATGCCAGGCATCGACTTCCCGCATAAAACCTTAACCTTTCAGGTGCCAAAACAATATATGATCTCATGTATACTTAGGACATTACTTATCCTCTAGAATTCGATGCCAGGCATCGAGTTGCTCCAACAAAGTCATGATTTGCAAACACTTCAGCACTGAATGAAATAGATAAATGAGAATATGACTTATCAGCAGAGATTCGATGCCAGGCATCGAGTTGCTTGGAAAACTTGAACTTTTAAACTCATCACACAAGAGGCAAGCATGGAGATGATGGAGAGAGTCTCATACACAGCACTTTATTCAGTTCTTCTCATAGCTATGAAAAACTTAGAAACTTTACAGATGCTTTCTCACTCAGAGAAGCCCGACTATACTCAGTCATACAAAATGAACTCCTTCTCACATTCTATCACTCTCTTCCACTTCTTCTCTCTTCGCGTCAGTTGATACAAACTAACTTATATAGATTTTCTCATTCTTGTGACTTTTAAAAACACTTCTAGAACTAAAGTGAACTAACTTTACAAATATAATACACTTGTGAATTTGTCCCTTCACATAGACATGTGATTTTCTTCTAAAGCTTTGACCTTCAAATATATGTCCAATTAGTGATTGTTTCTCCAACAGCTCCCCCTCAATCACTAATTGACATTCTCTGTTTCTTCATATTGTCTTCTTTGCTTCTACTCTTGCCATGCTTTTAAATCTGCTGGTCTTCACACCATCCAAGCTCTTTGTGATTATGTCTGCTATCTGATCTTTTGTACAAATGTACTCCACTTCAATTTATTTCTCCAGTACCTTTTCTCTCAGGAAATGATAATGTATCTCTATGTGTTTTGTTCTTACATGAAATACTAGATTTCCTGCAAGATAAAGTGAACTCATATTATCTCCATGTATTGTAGGTATACCTTGATCAATGCCCAAGTTTTTGAACAATGTCTGCATCCATATAACCTCCTTAGCTGCTTCCATAAGTCCTTTGTACTCAGCTTCAGTTGATGATAATGCTACTGTATGTTGTTTCTTTGAACACCAACTTACAAGCTTATCACCAATGTATATCATGTAGCCATGAGTTGATCTTCTGTCATCCTGCTTACCTGCCCAGTCTGAGTCACTATAGGCTCTCAATTTTAAATCTGATGTAAAAGGATAATATAATCCTTCCTTTATAGTTCCTTTGATATATCTGAGAACTCTTTGACCTGCAATCCAATATGGGTCCTTTGGACAATGCATGAATTGTGACAAAACTCCCACTGCATAACTAAGATCAGGTCTTGTTAGTGTAGCATAAATCAAACTACCCACAAGAGATTTATACTTCCTCATATCTTTGTATTCTACACCATCATATTTACTGAGCTTGTGATTAACTTCAAGTGGAGTTGAAGATTCTCTGCAATTTTCCATATCAAACTTCTTCAATAGATTCAAAAGATACCTTTCTTGTGATACATATATGCCATGATCTGTATAAGTGACTTCCATTCCAAGAAAGTATGTTAACTTTCCTAGATCACTGATCTTGAATTCTTTTTCAAGTAATCTCTTTACCTCCTTGATTCCTTCATCTGAAGTGCCTATGATTGTAATGTCATCCACATAAATACAAATGTAGATTGTACCTTCCTCTGCTCTTTTGGTAAGCAGACTTGGATCTGCTTTTGAGCTTTGATATCCAAGATCATTGAGATACTTCACCAATCTATAGTTCCATGCTCTTGGAGCTTGCTTCAATCCATACAATGCTCTTCTCAACCTGCAAACAAAATTTGGATACCTGGAATCTATAAACCCTTGAGGTTGTTCCATGTATACCTCATCTGATATGTATGCATTCAAGAATGCATTCTTTATATCCAATGCATTCTTTATATCCAATTGAGTTAGGGTCCATCCTTTTGAAGCTGCAATAGCAATTATTATCCTTATAGTTGACATCTTATCTAGAGGGCTAAATGTCTCATCATAATCTATGCCATGGGTTTGGGCATAGCCTTTCACCACCAGTCTAGCTTTGTATCTGGCTATACTTCCATCTGCAAGCTTCTTCACTTTATAAACCCATTTATTTCCAATTACTTTCTTACCATTTGGTTTAGGAACAAGTTCCCATGTCTTGTTCTCCTCCAATGCATTGAATTCTTCATTCATTGCTTCTTCCCATTGTTTCTTACCTTTAGCTTCATCATAGTTCTGAGGTTCTTCATCATCGTTGACCATATATGCATAGTTCATCTGAGTTATTAAGAAGTATCATAAGAATACCTTTCTGGTTGTCTTCTAGTCCTGCTTGACCTTCTTGGTTCACATTCTTCATATGTGTCTGGATACACCTCTTCATCAAATATAGGAGATTCTTCATTTCTTCTTGCTAATCCACTTTTGGATGTACTTGCTTGCATATATTCTTCATCTCTATTCACCTGCACAATTGATTTTCCTTTCTCACATCTTCTTACCTCTTCTTCAAATTCTTCAGCTGTATGACTTTGATCTGCATCCAACTTTTCTGTTCATCAAATGTAACATCTCTAGAAACAAGAAATTGTTTGGTTAGAGGATTCCACAACCTGTAACCCGTATGCTGTTCATCATAACCAATGAACACATATTTTTCTGCCTTTGGTTCAAGTTTATGTCTTAGTTGTGATGGCACATAAGCATATGCAGTTGATCCAAACACTCTATAATGATCTAGTGTTGGTTTCTTACCCCACCAAGATTCATATGGAGTCATTCCATTGAGAGCTGCACTTGGTAATCTATTCACAAGATATGTAGCTATATTTACAGCCTCAACCCAAAGATAATTTGGACAATTCTTCTCCTTTAGCATAGCTCAAGCAAACTCAACCAAAGTCCTGTTCCTTCTTTCTGCTACACCATTTTGTTGTTGTGTATACCTGTAGGTTATTTCCCTCTTAATACCTGCATTCCAAAGATAATCATTGAACTCTTGGGACAAGTGTTCTCCCCCTCCATCAAACCTCAGACTCTTAAGCTTTTGACCTGTGACTTTCTTTGCATATGCATGAAAATTCTTGAAAGCTCCAAACACTTCTGATCTTTCCTTCAAAACATATAATGTTACCCATCTTGTAGCGTCATCAATGAAAAGAAAATAGTACCTTGAGCCACTGATAGATCCTTCTTTTGTTGGCCCCCATACATCTGTATGAATGAGCTCTAGTAATCCATCATGTTTAAAACCTTTCTTCTGAAATGGTAACCTATGTGCTTTTCCCATTTGACATGCTTCACATTTATAAACCATATGTTGACTCTACACATTTGGTAGTCCTAGTACAGACTGATTTTCAACCATAGCTTTAATTCCTCTTTCATTGAAGTGACCTAATCTCTTATGCCAGAGATCAAGATCTGTAATCACTCCTTCACCATGTGTGAGCAAAGCTTGACCAATGTTCCCTTGTACTCTTAAAGTAAAGAGTCTACCTTCTTTCTTATGAGAGACAATCTGATTATATCCATTCTCTAGATCTTCAACAAATACTCCTTCATTTGTAAACCTGACTTGAAAACCTTTTTCAACTATCTATCCCACACTAATTAAGTTTTTAGGTATTGTAGGAACATACAAAACATTGGTTAGCAAATCTGCTCCACTCTTGCATTTCACTTTTCCAATTGAATGTACACTATGCCTTGTATTATCACTTGTTTGAAATATGACTAGAAATGCCTTTTTCCAATTCTGACATCAATTCTATGTTTCTTGATAAATGATTAGAACATCTAGAGTCAATGTAAAATACCTTTAGATCTTCTTTATCTGATGTGCTGATTGAATTCATCATCAATGATGTATGACTTTCATTCTGTGTGTCATTTGCATAGTTGTAGTAGGTGGTGTTGTAGGATTGATTCTATCCCCAACTTCTTCCTCCACCTCTACCATAGCCTCCTCTTTGACTTTGTCTACCTCTTTGAAAATTACTTTGATATCTTCTACCTCGACCTCTGCTATTGTTATTTTGATTTTGATTTGATCCTTGCTGATTGTGCCAACAGTCATGAGCCAAATGATTACTCAATCCACAGATCCAGCAAGCCTTCTTGATGTTATTCTGATTACCTCTTCCTCTTCCAAAACCTCTTGCTCTTCCTCTACTAGTGCCTTTAACTCTTGCATAATAAACTTGAGAAGTTGACTCTTCTTCATCCTTTGCTTTACCTTTATCTCCTTTCGTCTTGTTCTTCATGTACATTGCAGAACTTTGACCTTTATCTCCATCTCCCTTCAAATCTTGCTCAAATGTGAGCATCAAACCAAGCAACTGGTTCAAATCTGGAACATAATGATTAAATGAAAATTCTATTGATAAGACAAAAGGTTTCCACCTTTCATCCCCTCTCAAACCTGCAAGTAGTTGAGCAATCAATCTGTGATCCTCAATATCTTCATCTATCACTAATACTTTGACTTGGCTTCTTCTTGAATGTTGTAAACTCTGACCATAGACTTGCTTTCCTTGCTTTGGTAGTACTTTGGAAATGATACACCAATGCATTGCATATCTCTTCAGATGATTCCAATCCTCTGATGTGTGGTAGCAAATGATCAGAGATTGTATTGTAGATGTAGGCTTTTGCACTTGCATCCTTCTTCTGCCAATGCTTTAAAGCATCAGGTTCTTCTTTCTTTGGTAGGCTTTCATCTTCAAATACTAGCTTCTCTTCTTCCCCTGTTACATATACGATGAGATCCTTACTCTAAGGATTCCATTCTCATTACCCATGTGGGGTAGTTATTCTGTCCAGTTTGTCAATGGAGATATGATTTGCCATACTCCTTTCCTTCTGCTACAACTTGTGAGCTTAAAGGATAAAGGATAATATCTTTTGGAGTTCTTTGTGTATGAAGATACTTTTGAAGTAACCTTTTGATGCCTTGTGTCTTCAAATGCTTCACGTTTCAAACTTTAATGGAAAACTTTCCAAAACTTCTCGTACCTTTGCCGCCTTCTGCTCCTTAGGACCTTTCTGCTCTGATACCACTTGTTGATGTATGAAACATCACAAAAAATGAATTAATGTGACACTAGACAACCTCTATGGTCATTGTTAACTCATTGCCCCTCCAAACTTTGAGAAATGATAGCCTAAACTGAGAACTTTTCTTCTACAGAACATTCCAGTCACTAAAATGAAATACCTTCAGTATTCTGCTAATTTCTCTTAGCTCAAATACTATTTCTCCAGGTTCTTTTGCTGGATGAAAGTAGAAGAGAAGAGCTTTCCAACAAGCTATTATTTTCAAGAAAGCGATCTCTAGAGCTCAAGTTATGACCTTCACAAAATGACTATGTATAATTGCCAAAATTGGAAATTCTTCCTGTTATAGTAAAAAGCGCCTGTCTAAAAATGGAATTCGATGCCTAGCATCAAGTTGCAACGAGAATTCGATGCCACACGTTGACTTGGGGTGTTTTTTGCCACTTTTAAGCATGTTTGATGCCAGGCATCGACTTCTTGCATAAAACCTCGACCTTTCAGGTGCCAAAACAATAGATGATTTCATGTATACTTAGAACATTACTTATCCTCTGGAATTTGATGCCAGGCATCGAGTTGCTCCAACAAAGTCATGATTTGCAAACACTTCAGCATTGAATGAAATAGATAAATGAGAATATGACTTATCAGCAGAGATTCGATGCAAGGCATCGAGTTGCTTGGAAAACTTGAACTTTTAAACTCATCACACAAGAGGCAAGCATGGAGATGATGGAGAGAGTCTCATACATAGAACTATACTCAGTTCTTCTCATAGCTATGAAAAACTCAGAAACATTACAAATGCTTTCTCACTGAGAGAAGCTCGACTATACTCAATCATACAAAGTGAACTCCTTCTCACATGCTATCACTCTCTTCCACTTCTTCTCTCCTCGCGTCACTTGATACAAACTAACTTATATAGATTTTCTCATTCTCGTGACTTTTAAAAACACTTCTAGAACTAAAGTGAACTAACTTTACAAATATAATACACTTGTGAATTTGTCCCTTCACATAGGCATGTGGTTTTCTTCTAAAGCTTTGACCTTCAAATATATGTCCAATTAGTGATTGTTTCTCTAATAATAGATTGATAGATACATAGATAGATAGATCGATAGATAGATAGAGAGATAGATAGATAGATAGACATATATATATATAGATAGATAGATAGATACATAGATAGATAGATAGATAGATAGATAGATAGATAGATAGATAGATAGATAGATACATAGATTAGATAGAAAGATAGATATATGGATAGATAGATAGATAGATAGATAGATAGATAGATAGATAGATAGATAGATAGATAGATAGATAGATAGATAGATAGATAGATAGATAGATAGATAGATAGACAGATAGACAGATAGACAGATAGATTGATAGATTGATAGATAGATAGATAGATAGATAGATAGATAGATAGATAGATAGATAGATAGATAGATAGATAGATAGATAGATAGATAGATAGATAGATAGCAGATAGATAGATAGATAGATAGATAGATAGATAGATAGATAGATAGATAGATAGATAGATAGATAGATAGATAGATAGATAGATAGATAGATAGATAGATTGATAGATAGATAGATAGATAGATAGATAGATAGATAGATAGATAGATAGATAGATAGATAGATAGATAGATAGATAGATGGATAGATAGATACATACATAGTTAGGTAGGTAGATAGATAGATAGATAGATAGATAGATAGATAGATAGATAGATAGATAGATAGATAGATAGATAGATAGAAATAGATAGATAGATAGATAGATAGATAGATAGATAGATAGATAGATAGATAGATAGATAGATAGATAGATAGATAGATAGATAGATAGATAGATAGATAAATAAATAGATAGATAGATAGTTAGATAGATAGATAGATGGATAGCTAGATAGATAGATAGATAGATAGATACATACATACATACATACATACATACATACATACATACATACATACATACATACATACATACATACATACATACATACATACATACATACATACATACATACATACATACATACATTCATACATAGGTAGAAAAATAGATAGATAGATAGATATATAGAAGTAAATTTCTTAATAAAAGTTACTCTTCTTGCATCAAGAAGCCTTAGCATAGAGAATACTAAAGTATACCTTGACAAAATATGGAACCCAAATTAAAAATCTAGATAAGAAGGATTAGCAAACATGGAGGTTTAGAATATCTATTTTTCTCATGAGAAAGGGTTTATGGGGGCTTATTATTGGAAGAGATGCAAAGTCTAGATTGGAGGATACTCCAACTCTTGATCAATTGAGGGTCTTGAGAGAATGGGATGAGAGAGATAAGAAGGAATACTAGGAATGCGATGATAAGGCATATTCAAGATTCAAGCACTTTGAATGAAAGTGTGGGAAACCATAGATCCATAGGTTCTCACATAGATGATGATGGCTTACTTGCATATACACAATAGAATCAGGGATGATGAGAAGTGAAAGTCTATTACCACTTCTATATATGGCAAAGATAATCTTTTTGACTTTGAGCAATTAGTGATCTTAATGTTTATGAAGGAGATGAACACTAGAGGGTCAAAGGAAAATGGCAATGATGCCCAAGCATTTTATGAAGGTAAAGGAAGAAGCAGAAGAAGAAGTCAATGTAGAGTATGATCAAGATCAAGAGTGAAAGTTCTATTCATCAAGTGGAAGAGACAAGGTAAAAGCAAAAGAAGGAAGGTGCAATCAGACTTGAGACAACAAAAACTCAGATGAATGCTACATATATGGCAAGTATGTCAACTATGCAAGGGATTTCTATCAAACGATCAAGAGAAACCTATCTAACAAAGGGCAAGGTAACTATGCTTCTACTTCAAATGAGAATGAAAGTAAGCTAGTCATGATGCATATGAGTGATTATAAGACACAAGGGTCAAGACTATGGTACCTTGATAGTTTATGAAATAATCACATAATTAACAAGGACGTTTTCTCAAATATGTAGGTAGCATCAACCAAAGGGATTGTGGAAACAAGTGATGACACCCCAATGCCATCACACATATAGATGATGTTATTTTAAATGGTTTTGATAAGGCTAAGTGCTTGAAAGATGTTCTTCATGTTCCTGCTATTACAAAGAGTCATGTCTCTATGGTCAAATGGTCAAGAGGGGATTAAAGTTCAAATTCAATCATAAAGGATGCTTTGTGAAAGAAAATAAAGAAGGGTACAAATTGGTGGCCAAAGGGAGAAAGGATGAAGGATTTTCATATTGGATGTAAAGCCAAATTTCAACCACCTAACCTAATTCACATATGGAAGTAGAAAGGTAGTAGAATTCAACCTTTGGCACAAAAGTTATGGACATATTAATACTCAAAGGTTTAAGGATATGAAGAAAGAGAGATTAGTTCTTTGATTACCGAATCTTCACAGTCAAAATCTCAAGAACTTGTTTTAACTTGTCAATTGGGTAAGAAAACTAGGTTAAGATTTAAGAAGAGTAACTATGTGAGCTATCATTCACTTCATCTAGTCCATAGAGATGTTTGGGGGCCAAAAAAGAAAATCTCAAATCTACGTAAGAGATATTTAGTAGGCTTCATTGATGATTGCATAATGATGACTTGACTTTATTGCATGAAGCATAAATGATATGCCTTTGATTAATTCAAGACGTTCAAAGCTATTCTAGAGAAGAAATGGGATAGGTGCATCAAATGGAGAGGGAAAATACTTCTCCCATTAGCTTTCTAAATTCGTGGAGTCGAATGGCATGAAGAGACAGATCACATGCAGGTACACACCACAAAAAATTCCTGTAGCAAAAAGGAACAGCATGTGCGTTGAGAAAATATGTGAGGGCTATGATTAAGCAGATGGGAAATCCAAATTATTGTTGAGATGATGAAGCAACCACTACCATATACATCACGAACATAGAATCCACATCGTATCTACATGCTATAGTATTGTAGGAAGCTTAGTATAATAGAAAACCAGATCTATCATACTTGAGAGTGTTTGGTTGTACTTGATATGTATTAATACCAAGTGAATTAAGGAGGAAAAATGATAGATCATAAAGATCTATACTCATAGGGTATCCACATGAAGAAAAGGGGTATAATTACTACAACCCCATGAAAAAGGAGCTAAAGCTATCAAGGGATATCATATCTAATTAGCTTTTACCTTGGCATTCTTCAAATGTATCTATGTGGGCGAATGAACATGATGAAGGAAGGACTTCAAGAGCAAATGAAGAACCACAAAACATGGTTCTTACTAGATCAGAGGATTCAAGCAAAAAACCACCAAGGATTGGAAATAGCCCTACATCAAGTCAACTTAGTGATATAAGTAACAAAGGCAAGGCCAAGATTGTAGACATTGAAGAAGATGAAGAATTTTGGATAGAGTTGAATAAAGACCATCATCCAAAGAAGGGGGAAAAATCAAAATTAGAGAAGAATATCCCAATCAATGGAAAGTTGAAATAAGAAGGCTTGATAGCGTATGATATCTAGTTGAGAGTCTTACATACGATTCATTAATGGCTAAACATTATGCATATATAAGAAACGTTATTGAGGAATCCACATGCCTTAAAGAAGCAAATACATGTGGAGAATAGCAAGAGGCTATGCACGAGGAAATTAAAACTTTGGAGGATAATCAGACTCAACAACTAGGACTAGAAAAAATTGGAAGATGTATCAAATAGATGGGAAGAATTATTTCTTAAATGGAGAGCTAGAAGAGGTGCACACATGGATCAATGATAATGGTTTGAAGATAACATCAAAGTTGATTCTATTTCCAGGTTAAAGAAGGCACTCTATGTCTCAAACAAGCCTCAAGGGTAGGGAATCATAGGTGTATAGACTACTTGATCGGTTGTCGATATTAACAAATCAAAGTTGATCCATCACAATTCTATAAAAGAGAAAATGAAGTATCTATCTACTTATGTGTGTACTTAGATGACATGATTATTACAGGTAATCATGAAGACAACATCAACGACATCAAAGAGAGGCTAGGGAAAGTGTTCAAGATCTACAACCTTGGTGATCTCAGATATTTTCAACATATTGAAGTCATATATAAGGATAAGGGCATGTGGCTCATGCAAAGGACATACATCTTGGATGCAATGAAGAACTATGGACTTTCTTTGAGTGATCCAATGGTAGAAAATATGAAATTTCCCTCAGTAGAAGGTGATGAAGTTAAGGATGCACTCTGATACAGGTTTGTAATGGGCTCTATGAATTATTCCACTATCATAAGGCTTCACTTAGAATACATAGTTGTCACGAGGAAGGAGATAAGAAAGAGAGATCACACACACACTCTCACAATCAAAGAGAAGCATGCACTCAGATTGAGGCAAGGAAGAATGATCTTCTTCTTCTCCTATATCAAAAAAGGAATGTACAAGAATGTACAAGAAAAGGACTGTACAAGGATGGCGTAAAAAAGGAATACAACAAGTGCAATATATAAAGTCCATTACATAAGGAAAAGCCTAATATCCACGAATGAGTGAGCTGGCAAGAAACAAATGTGCCATCACTCTAAGTAGATAGATCTAATAAAGCTCAATGAAGTATCCCTGGCATATATCAGCATGACCGCTATACATTTTAGAGAAATAAAAAACTGATATGTGTCATCCTGGATCCTCACATGTTAAGCTTGATATCTCAACACTCCCCCTCAAGCTCAATGCCATATTTTCTAATCCAATCGTCTTCTGAAACGTCTTTAGCTTTACTTTTTGAGGTACAAAATTGGTCTCATGTTCCTCCAAGAAGCAACCCATAGTTGCTCTTTCATCAAGAAAATGTGAGTATAGAGGACTTGTAAATGCTGCACAAGAGCTTATGTGGATTAAAACCCTATATTCCAATTTAGGGTTGAACACTTCAACTCCATATATATTTGGAGACAATATTAGCTTATTACATCTTGTTACTAGCCCAATCTACCATGCCAGGAATAAACATATAGAAGGTCATTATCATTATGTCAAAGAAAATATTATGAGCAAAGAGATTCAACTCTCATATATATCAACTCATCAACAATGTGAAGATGTGTTGAAAAAGGCCTTGGATGGAAGAACATTAGATAGATTCAAATCAATGATTGGATTGCAAGAAATCTTGAAGGATTGAAGACTCAAGTATCTTAGGCTTCAATGGGAGTTCTTGGTGCACTTAGTAAGCCTAAGTGCTTTGCTAAGGCTTAAGGACTACAATCATTATTGGTCTTCTTAAACAGAGAGATACATATGAACATATCCTTGTTAATTTTAGTGCTTTTATCTTGGATAATTGTAATACTTAAGAGAACAAAGAATCTCATGAGATTAGGAGGCTAAACCCATTACTCATTTGGTAGAGGAAACAAATCAATCACATCCCTAAATGTAGGATCTCTTTTAGGTGAGGGAAAAATTCAAACTCAAACTCAAGCAATGTGTATAAATACACGTGTTTAGTCGCAGGGTAAAGAGTGATTCTGAATAGAGCTACAAACTTGAGCATACTTTGAGCTCACATTTTCCATGTGAATTCCTCTACACTCCATTTGTACTATATGTGCAATAGCATTCATATTTTGATACATCTCATTGAGTACATCTCTATCATGTATAGGAAAATGGGTCATGTCAAAGCTACTCATCATAAATGTAAATAAATTGGATCATGAAGTAGAAGAAACATATGCTATCATCGTGTGTGACGAGGAAATCATGGTGGAACCTACACTAAAAATTATAAATTTCAGATAAATAATAACAAAAAAAATATAAACTTGTATTATACATCTCAAATAGATAATAACTAAATAAATATAAATATGAACAAAAAAGATAAAACTTTATGGTGCATAGACTCCAACGCTCATAATTGAAAGGGTGAAGAACTTTTTTTCTCGAAATAATGGGAAAAGGGTTAAGAGGGATGGAAAAGTAGAGGTTATGGAATTTTTTTTCTCCCAAATGTGTGGAGAATGATTTCTCCTATGCACAACAAGAAGTTTGTAGTGAGCCCTTGTAGGTTTAGTACTTTGATAGACATCTACACATTGGAGTGTCATTTCTCTAAATTCAAAAACTCAAGTAGACTTGTGTCTTTAATCAATGTTACTAGACAAAGAGAGCTTCCTAACAAGCTATAAATCTCTTGATTTGAATCCCTTTAGGTTAGGAAGTTCAACTAGAAGAAAAGATTATATTTCCACATAGGTATGTTGAAGACCTCGATTTCACTTGTGGACTGATACCTTAGAGAATATAAATTCTTTAAAGATGATAATTTAAAGAAAAATATTTGCATAGAACAAGAATTCTACTAATTCATTAAAATCAAGAAATGGTCATATAGACATTGAGATATGAACCTCACAATATGGCTGTGTACAAAGTAACGTGTAGCTAGAAATAGCCTATAGGAAGACAACATGAAAAAATGACTTCTAAGATCAAATCCTAGTAGTAGGGGACTCTCCTCTCTTTCTTGACTTGTTGAAAACTTGCTCCCACTTCAGTTTTATAGTCAATGATGATGTGAATTTTTTTTTTCCTTCTTTTTAACTCGCCATATTTATTTGATTGCTCCCTGCATGCCACTTACTACAAAGCAAATATTGTATCTTTTATTCTTCATGACTTTTGACTAGATTTATTCATACTTCAAGTTATATTTACCTTTATCTCTACCTTTGGTAAATTTATCCAATCATAGCTAATGTGAAAATTAGCCTACAATTATCTCATCAACAATCCCTCTCAAGCTTGCTTGGAGCTGATCTTTAGCCATGTCCTAAAAATTTATCACGTCCTTGAAATCTTGAACTTTTGAGGCATCCAAGAACTTTGTAAACATCTCTAAAACGTGCTCTTTGGTTCTAATGAACTTTATGCCACATCTTTGCTTTACAAATTTTCCCATACAAAATCGTAGTGGATGTGTATGTGCTTACGCCTTGGATGAAACAAGGGATTTCTTTCCAAGTAAATACTTGACATGTTATCACAACATATAAGAATAGTTTCAACCTATACTTCAAGATTATCCGAAATCCTTTTAATCCACATTGCATCACATGTGGAAAATGCTAAATCCTCTATGTTTAGTCTCCATGGATGAAAGTGAAACAATAGGGTGTTTTGTGGAGCTCCATGTGATACTTTTTTTGCTATCATGAACACATAACTTGAGCTTGATCCCCTATCTTCCTTTGAGCCTTCCCAATCAACATCATTAAGGCCTTCAACTTGCAATTCTTCACCAAACCTATAAGACAAAGCATCATTAACTATAAGCTTTATGTATCTCAACACCCGCTTGGATGAAATTAAATGTTCACTTGTTGGATCTTCCATAAAATGAGAAACTACACCACTAACATAACATAGATCTAGTCTTATAATATTTGCATAGATTAATGATCCTAAGATGCTTTTATATGTTGTTACAACTTCTAGTATTTATCCATCATTTGAGTAAACTTGTGTATTTGTGTCCATGGATTGAGTGAGTGGTTTGCATTAAATCATTCCAAATATGAAAAGACCATCCAACATGTACTTCCTTTGCATCAAGTAGATGCAATCTTTCCCATAGATGACTTCAACTCCTAAAAATTATTTCAACTCCCAAGATCTGAAATTCTAATCTCCATATGAAGTTTTCTTTTGATATCTTTAATCCTTCTAACATTATTCCCTATGATGATGAGATCATCAATGTATATGGAGATAAAACATCTCTACTTTTATCCTTATTCATGTACAATGAAGGATCTGATATACCGCGGTTATATCCATACTTAGTTAGTTACTCTACCAATCTTTAATTCCATGCTCATGGTGTTTGCTTTATGCCATAAAATTCCTTCTTCAATCTGCAAACAAAATTTGGATGGTTTTGGCATAAAGCAAACACCATGAGCATGGAATTAAAGATTGGTAGAGTAACTAACTAAGTATGGATATAACCGAGGTATATCAGATCCTTCATTGTACATGAATAAGGATAAAAGTAGAGATGTTTTATCTCCATATACATTGATGATCTCATCATTATAGGGACTTGAGGAAAGCTAGACTTGATAGATGCTACATTTCTCAGAGTTTTACTCATCAGTTGGGACACCCTTCCCTCTCGCAACGCACCGACCTCACCATCTCTGATCACTACCCGATCGTTATCACTTTCCAACCTCCCACCAAGATCCATAAGGATCCTTGGTTCTACGCCAGTGCGCCCTCCTTCTCTCTCCCCTCTGTCCATCAAGAAATTGCTGATGTGTGGAAGGAAGCGTTCGCCTCCGGCCTGTCCCCAGCCAAGTGCTGGAGAGGCGTAGTCGATAAGTCACGACAGATCATGATCAGATCCAGGAAGATTCTCGAGACTGTGCGGCGGGCTCGTAGAGAAGCTCTATACCATAGACTCTAGAGACTCGAGGAGGAAGTGAACAAAGGAAAATCTCAAGCCTAGAAAGGTCTTCAAAAAATCAGAGTGTTGCTAAGATACGAGGAAGAAATACAAAGGAAAAATTTGCAAATTTTCTTCAAGGAGTGGTGGGCTGGCAAAGCCGACAAACCCACCAAAGAGATGTGCCGTATCCTTAAAAGGAAACATAACAGAGCATCGATCCCCTTATTGCTAGACTTAAATGGCAATGTATGCAATACAGAAGAAGATAAATTTGGGATCATTGAAGGGCACTTCACGAGACTCCTAGGGACCTCGAACCCCCTCTCCCACCATAGAAGGGATTGTATGGCAGCCATATCTAGGGTATCCCCCCATAGGATACCACCCAACCTTCGCTCCCTACTTCATGCCCCTATCTCTGAAGCAGAAATCGTTGAGGTCATTGATGCCCTCCCTTCTGGTAAAAGCCCGGGACCCGAAGGGATCACTAATGAGTTCTTTAAATCCTTCAAGTTGGTGGTCGCCACTCCTCTTCGTTTGGTTTGGCAAGAGGCGCTCAAGTTTGGCGTGCTTCCATCTTGTCTCAACAATGGCATTATCAAGTTAATACACAAAAAAGGGGAAAAGAACAGAATAGAGAATTGGCGTCCTATTACAATGCTCCAAATGGGATACAAGATCATTGCCAAAGTCATTGCCAATAGAATCTCTTTCCACTTGAGAGCGTGGTTAAGCGAGGACCAAAAAGGTTTCATCAAAGGCAGGTCAATTCTGGAAACCATTATAGATATCTGGGAAGGTCTTGAATTTGCAAATGAGTCTAAACAAGACGTGGTCTTCCTCAAGATCACACTTTGATAAAGCCTACAACAGGCTGGAATTGGACTATATTCTGCAGTCGCTCCAAGATCTTGGATGTAGTAAAAAATTCACCAAGATGATCACGACCCTTCTCGGAAATGCATCGACCCAAATCAACATTAATGGCAAACTTTCGAAGGTGATCAAACTTAGAAGATCTATCAGACAAGGATGCCCATTGGCTCCCCTCCTCTTTGCTATTGCCACGGAAGGGCTTAGCAGGCTGGTGGAGCATCAAGTGGAATCTGGTAATATCAAAGGCCTCCGTTTGCCTCATGACCACAGTCAGATCACCATGAGACTTTTTGCCGATGATATGAATGCGTTTGTTCACAATGATAGTACCAGCCTGGAGACGTTCTGGAGATGTCTCGCTACCTTTTGTGAAGCCTCTAGATCCACAATCAACCACTCTAAGACCGCCTTTAGAGCTTTTGTTGGGTCACAACCCCACCTTCTCATTGATCATGGCTGTCAAATCATTCCGCAGGGCCAAATTTTTCGGCTTCTTGGGATTCCTTTGGGGTTTGGCATCTCTATGGAACAGCGGTGGAACTCGGTGCCGGCCAAACTCGAATACAAGCTTAACTATTGGAGAGGTATGCAAATCAATCTTGCTAGTCGTGCTATGGTTATCAGCACGTTCCTCTTATCTTCTACCATTTATTTCCTTTCTTGTTGGAGACCGAAAGAGCAAGATCTATCCAAACTGGATAATATTTGTAGAAACTTCCTTTGGACGGGGGACCACAATAGGAGGGGGGTGCCTAAAATCAAATGGTCCATCTGCACCAGCCATAGAGATAGTGGGGGACTTGGTATCCTGGACATTGGGTGCATGGCCAACAAGCTGGTAGCCAAATGGATGATTAAGGCTTGGTGCAACGGGGAGGCCTCGTGGGCCAAGTTGATCTTCAGAAACAAGAATGAGTTGGCTCTCATGGGTTTCCCGAATTGGAAGAACCTCGACATCTTGACCTTGCTATTTTCCTCGATCCTCGTCTTCCCGAAAGGCTCAAATCTCATTTGCTCCCTATGGAAGAGTTGGAATAAAGTCAAAAGATACACAAGAATAAGTGAAGACTAGAAGTGGGCTGCCGTTATCAGACCAAACGACTCTATCTAGTTTTTGATCCATGGCATCCGGAGTGTGGAATCTTGGAACATTCAAAATGCCAAGAAGTTATGGAACAAAGGCTTCAAAAAATGGAAACATCTCTAGAAACAAGACACCAACCGTTGGATCAACTTCGAGGATATTGACAGTTGCGTCAACATTTCGTATGAAGAATGGAACACTTTGCAAAGCAGATGTCTTGCCTAGGACCGACACAAAGTTTGCCTTCTCATGGGACACGACACACCGAGCTCGCTTGGTCTCAAATGGAACAATGGCAATAACCTATCAAAAATCGCGAACATCAAAGAAACGATTAACTATCAAGTTAACCTCAACAAGAAGGGGTGCCTGTCATGGACGCGGCTTCGGTGGGACATGAAGTTCAGGGCTATCTGGCACCCCTCATAGAAATAAAAAAATTATGTCCTCTTATGGCAAATTCTTCATCATGGAATCTGGACCAACCTTAAGGCTAGAAAATTTTGTGGGACTCCTCCTTGGTGCAAACGTTGCTACCGGTCTATGGAAGATGTTTCACACATCTTCTTTACCTACCCCAACTCCAACAGACTCTGGCAGACGGTTGGAAAGAAAATTAGACTTTAGAAACCTCTCAGTTGGCAGCAAGCCCTGCTGGGAGAAGCGATCGGCTGCTCCGCGACTCTCTGGAATGCCATCAGAGGGGAGGTCCAATGGAAAATCTAGCGGGAAAGATGTGCTTTTAACTTTGATGACTCCCCCAAAGAGTGGTCAATTGAGAAATCATTGTTCCTCCTTGGCAAAAGGATTGTTAACTGTAAGAAATCCCCCCCCTTCAGGCATCATCAAGTCCTCCTTTTGATCAATAACAAGCTTAAACCCAAGTGGGCCCCACATGAGGGTGATGAGAGGGTGATTAACCTTCTTTGTAATGCCATCTAAGCTCTGTAAAAGCTTCCCCTGCTTTGTGGGATTTGGGGGGTCCTGTGGGCACTAGTTCCCTTCTCTTGTACTTTTCTTTATTTAATTCAAGTTCGAGAGAGTAGGCTAATGCCGAACTTCCTTTATATTAAAAAAAAAAATTGGATGGTTTCATCCTCAAATCCAACCCATTGACTCATGAATGCCTCTTGTAGTTCTTTGTTCCATTTTTTGGAGTTGTATACCTACAAATAAAATGCCTTTTGGCTGTGCTCTCTTGTAGAAAATATGAAAAATTCTTTGGATCACTATTCTCTTCCACCATCATACCTTAATTTTTTGATATCTCGTCAACACATAGAAAAACATCTCATTTTTGCTTCATACAAAAGAACCATACCTTTCTTGAGTGATCATCAATGAAAGTGGCACAAAATGAATTATCAGCCATTGAGGAATCTTGGATAGGTCCCCATACACCCCACATGTTTTAAATCCAAAACGTTTTGGGGTCGTATAATTTCTCCTTCTGAATAGATACATTGTTTTCTTTCTTGGTTGACAAGCTTCACATAACTCATGTAGTCGAGCACTCTTGAATTTTGGAAGAGCTCTTACCACTTAATGTTTTCTCATGTTCTTTAGCTTTGGAATATTGATGTGTCCTCTCCTTTTGTGCCATAAGTAGAGCTCAAAAATCTTCTTATTCCCAAATTGAATGGACATGACCTTTCCATGTGGATGTTGGATGTTTGTA
This sequence comes from Ceratopteris richardii, assembly GCA_020310875.1. Taxonomy (NCBI): domain Eukaryota; kingdom Viridiplantae; phylum Streptophyta; class Polypodiopsida; order Polypodiales; family Pteridaceae; genus Ceratopteris; species Ceratopteris richardii. The sequence goes on along the minus strand of CM035436.1, from coordinate 51,272,070 downwards.
GTGAACATAATTCCTTCTCTTCTACCTTGAGCTATGAACTTGAAACCATCTTTTGGACCCTTTATGAAGCAACGCTTCTCATTGAATATGAAATAATAACCCTTCTCTACCATTTTTCCCATTGATGCCAAGTTCTTTGAATTTCTAGGAAGATGAAGGCCATTAGATAGTACCTTTGTTTTACTTGTATCCCGAAGACTTATATCTCTAGTATGTTCCGTTGGGTGTTGAGTATCATCATGTGTTTCAACACGTCCCTTTCTTGTAAGTGATACTTGTAGATTAGTGAACAAAATTTATTGGCATTTCATATGATTACTACAATGTGAGTCAATGTACCAGTTCTTTTCATCTTCATAAGGGCTTTTATACTAATCTCTACTTGCAAGTAATATGTCCTTGCTTCATTCATTTGAAGTTCTTGCATAATTTTTTTGAATCCTTGGATTTCATCCATTTTTAGCCAATAATCACCAGCATAGTGTCCTACTTTATCAGAATGATATAATCCTATACTTTTATGAGAATTATAGAAGTCTTATCCTCTCCCTCTACTTGTACCTCATCCTCTTCCTTATATGTTATCATTTGATTAATCCTTGTTGTCTTCCAAATTGTTCTCATTGTTGTTAGAATTGTTGTGACCTCTTCATTTTTCTCTTGAGCTTCCTCTTGAGTTCATTCCTTTAGCTTGATTGGCATATAACATTTGGTTGTGGATCTCCTTTTCTTTTGGGTCACCAAAGCTTCTCTTCTATACAAAGATGAGGGATTGTTTTTCAAAACTTGGATATGGACATTTAAAGTTAATGGAAGTTATAAAAGGCTTTCATGTTTCATCTTCTCTCAATCCATTGAGTATACAATACACAAGATCTTTATCTTCAACTAGTTTTCCAATAGGGCCTAAATCCTCACTAGTTCTTTAATCTTAAAAGTGTATGAAGTTGTGGATTGATTGGAATGTTTCTTGATTGTGTTCGGCTCATTTTTAAGTTGAAGTTTCCTAGCCCTTGTATTTTTGGAATACAACCTTTGAAGAGCTTCCCAAGAATCCTTACCTATTCTAGATGATGAATATGCCCTACCATGGTATTGGTAATGACTTGTATGAAGATGAAGACCATTAGAGTACTTTTATTTTTTTTTTTGTTTTATATTTTCGTTTGTGGGAAGCTGAAGACCATTAGATAGTACCTTTGTTCCACTTGTATGCCAAAGACTTATATCTCTTATATGTTTTGTTGGGTGTTGAGTATCATCCTATGTTTCAACACATCCTTTTGTCTAAGTGATACATGTAGATTAGTGAACAAACTTTCTTGGCATTCCATATGATTACTAAAATGTGAGTCAATGTACCGTTTCTTTTCATCTTCGTATGGGCTTTTATACTCATGTCTCCTTGCAACTAATGCATCCTTGCTTCAACCTAGAATCACCAGCATAGTGTCCTTCTTTATCATAAGGATAGCATCCTATACCTTTATGAGAATTATAGAAGCCTTAACCTCTTCCTCTACTTGTACCTCATCCACTTCCTTGTATGTTATCGTTTGATTAATCCTTGTTCTGTTCCAAATTTTTTTTATTGTTGTTAGACTTTTTGTGACCTCTTTGTTTTTCTCTTGAGCCTCCTCTTGAGTTCGCTCCTTTATCTTGATTGGCATATAACATTTGGTTGTGGATCTCCTTTTCTTTTGGGTCACCAAAGCTTGGATCTTCTATGAAAAGATGAGGGATTGTTTCTCAAAACTTGGATATGGACATTTCAAGTTAATGGAAGTTATAGAAGGCTTCCATGTTTCATCTTCTTTCAATCCATTGAGTATACAATAGACCACATCTTTAGCTTCAACTATTTTTCCAATAGGGCCTAAAACCTCACTAGTTCTTTAATCTTCAAAGTGTATGAATCTATGGATTGATTGGAATGATTCTTGATTTTGTTCAGCTCAGTTTTAAGTTAAAGTTTCCTAGCCCTTGTATTTGTGGAATACAACCTTTCAAGAGGTTCCCAAGAATCCTTACCTATTCTAGATATTGAAAATGAATTGTGAAATGAGGAACATGACTCCCCTATTCCTCTCTTCCCATTATTTTCTTGCCTTCTTCGAACCTTGGTGTTTGTAGCTTGATTGATTTGAGGTTGAGCATCATATTCACTCACTATACCCCACACGCATTTGCCCATTTAGTATTTGGACATTCTAAGCTTCCATAGGGGATAGTTATCCTTATCCAATTCTCTACTTGCTGACCCAAGGCAACTATTGAAAACTATTAAAAAACTTTAAGAGTTATTTCCAATAGTTAAATAGTACTTTTCTCTTGAGTTCATGAGGCTTCCCATTGATTTGTAGCTCCTCCTTTTCTTTTCTTAAACTCAACATTTTTTTATGAAGCTTTTACACGATTTTTTTTGGAATACCAACTATGAAGAATGATTTGTCCTTTGCACAACAAGAAGCATGTTTTGAGCCCATGTAGGTTCAGCACTTTGATGGACACCTACACCTTGGATTGCGTCATGTGATCAACTCAAAATGCAAATGGAGATGTCTCTTTGATCAATGTGATTAAAAGTAGGGAGCTTCCAAATATGCTATAAATCTCATAGTTTGGATAAATTCTGGCTAGGAAACACAACTCGCAAAAATGGACTTCTTGTCCATACATGTATACTAAAGAACTATACTTCCTCTATGAGTGTTTAAGCACAAGAGAAGGTTATATACATTAGGATATGAACCTCACAAGATTACTATGTACAAAGTGATTTGTTGTGGAAAGATTCTATGAGAAGATAAAGTGACTTCTAAAATCAGATCCGACTATTGGGGGATTCTTTTCTCTTTCTCTCCTTGTTGAGAATATGCTTCCACTCAATTTTTTTAGGCAACAAGCATGTGAAGAAGTTTGTGCCTTCTTCTTAACTCACCACCTTCATTTGATTAGCCACTACATGCCACTCACTACAAGGGAGATATTATATCTTTTTTACATCATAACTTTTGACTAGATTTCTTCATCCTTAGACTTATATTTAACTTTAACATTACCTTTGGTAGGTTTATTCAACCATTGCTCATACTAAAATAAGATTTCCCATATTTCTACAAAACTCTCCACAAAACTCTCCACAAGCTGGTATAAAAACCTCTCCGCCACCACCTCTCTATGTGATTAGAAAGCTACAAATAACAATTCGTTAATATATCTTCCATCTCCAACAGAAGTGGAATTTTCATGTGCAAAAGGAGGCAAAGAATGGTTGCCCAAAAGAGATAATCACCAATATAACGAGTCTCACATTCAAGGAATACAAGAGTGTATCTTTTCTAGTCTATCTAGTTCTATGCTCTTTAGATATTTTGGATGTCACCTACTCGACGTCTCACAAAGGCTTGATGTCTATTCATCTTACCTCGTCTCATATATGTTGAATGCCCATCCGACCTAATCTGTCCTACAAGATCTCTCTCTCTCTCTCTCTCTCTCTCTCTCTCTCTCTCTCTCTCTCTCTCTCTCTCTCTCTCTCTCCCCCCCATACATTCCATAGGTTTGAGTACATATGCTAGAAACAATAAAATATCCTCTACTTAACCAATTGTTGATCTTACGGAAATGACCTGCTTCACAATTTTATCTGCGAATAACAAGTAATTGAAACTTGCCAACATATCAGTAAACTAGTCTGGTTGGAGAAGGATCATAACACAGTATGAATCAAGCATATTTTCATCTCTCAAAATACCATTAAGTGCTAGTTATTGTTCCCGTTTATGTTCCCTCTTTTAAACATCTACAACTTTCAAATTTTCTTGATTTAAGCTACTCATCCTGTCTCACGTTCTCGTTCTAATTTCTCATATACATGCAGAATACTAATAAAAGCCTCATAAATCTCTCTCTCTCTCTCTCTCTCTCTCTCTCTCTCTCTCTCTCTCTCTCTCTCTCTCTCTCTCTCCAGATGGTTCAGCGCAAAGCGCACGAATTTAGGGCATGCACATGAGGCATACATACAGAATTCTACTATAATGCTCATAATTTTCTCTGAGTTTGTCATTTCTCTCTCTCTCTCTCTCTCTCTCTCTCTCTCTCTCTCTCTCTCTCTCTCTCTCTCTCTCTCTCTCTCCCCCCCCCCCCCCCCCCCCCCCCCCCCAAATAGATGATTCAGTGCAGAGCAGAAGAGCATGCACATGTTGGCATGAGACTCGAAGGTAGCCATGCAAGCTCTTTCGCTTGAGGTCATTCAACATATTTTTTTATTATGTTCCTGCCGGAAGTGATGCAGCCTCCAGATCTATCATTATTTAAGTCAATGGATTGTCGTATCAGAGAGACTTCAGGCAATTGCCTGCGTCATTTCAGTGCGAGGACGTGATCGTGACCTATGACGACTGATGAACCGTCTCGTGTCCCATCTGTAACCAAGTGCCATGACGTGATGCTGATTCAATGGGATTAATGGTGTATCTGACAGATTCCTAACGTAACTTTACACTTCCCTGAGTCATGTGATTAGACTACACTCGTCTCTCATTGTTCTCATATCACATGTAGCAATGATCGATTACATGCATGGCTGTGGTCTGCTTTCCGTGTTACTGATTGAACTGGTTGAGAAGACGTCTACAAGATCGGAACATCTCGTGGCAACGACAGTCCGGCAGAGGTAGAGAAAACTAGTACGAGACTGGCAGCTTTCATGGCAGCGACGCTGGGGCAGTGGCGTAGAAGACGAGTAGGAGATTCGCAGTTGTTGTAGCAGCGGCCCTGCGGGCTGCGGCAGACGTTGAGAAGACTTCTTCTACAGTACTGACAGCTCTCGGCGCAGCGAGGCTCCGCGTGACCATATGCCAACTTTCCCTTTTCGTGTACCATAGCTGTCTTTCCCACCATGTCGATAAGCTTCTGTCGTCTGTTCAGAGGATACCCACGTGGTCTTGGCGCACGGCCATGAATACTTGATGCGGAACTCCGTACGCGCTGCATAGTTCTTGGCCAGAAAGCGAAAAAGAGTTCCGACTCCCCTGCTCAAATAGTAGGAGATAAAAAGGAGCTTAGTAAACTACTGTCGTACTCGCTCGAATACAAATGCCACATATGAAGAAAAGAAGTTAAAGAGCAAAATGCTTCAAATGGTTTTGCCTGTAATCCCAATACGCATGTCCAAGCCCAAGCCCGCATAGCCTAGTGGTTAATGCTTTGAATTTTTAGGAGAAAGTCCTGAGTTCAAGATTTTGGCTTTCATGCACTGACGAGTTGCATTGGAATACTCAATTTCTTGCTTTCAAAAGCTATTGGCCTACCATCTTGGCTCAAGAGGCCCCTATGACTATGGCACTAGCATCTATCTCTAATTCAAAGGGTTTGTGTGGATCTACAACTTTGAGTATAGGAGCCTCTGAAACAGCTTGTTTCAAAGTATCAAAACTATCTTGTTGCTCTTGCTTCCATGCAAATGGAATGTTGTCTTGAAGCTAGTTCATCATAGGCACTGCTATTGATGACTAAGAAGAGATGAATTTCCAATGGAAATAAAAAAGTCCTAGAAATGATCGTAACTGCCCTCATCCTGAGGAGTAGGCCAAGATAATATAACTACGACCTTGTTGGGATCCATTTGAACCCCATCAGTCGATAGCGCATGCCCTAGATACTCTATCCTCAAAAGAAACAACTGAGTCTTCTCTGGATTAATATATAGCCGATTTGCTTTTAAAACATACAATACTACTCAGAGATGACTCTCATGCTCATGTAGAGTCCTACTATACGTTAACAAATCATCAACAAAATCAACAAGACACTTATCATTGAAGGGTCGTAAAATATCATTATAACATCATAAATGTAGCTGGTGCATAAGTCAAACCAAATGGCATGACTAAATACTCATAATGACCAAAACGAGTTGTGAAAGCTATCTTATGTACATCATGAACGCTTACTCTAATCGGATGGTTGCCACTTTTTAAATCTATTTTACTAAATACAACAGCTCCACCTAGAGCATCTAAAAGATCATCAATCATGGGCATGAGATATCTGTGTCTAATGGTTATCTTATTGCATGCTCAATAGTCCATCCACATCCTATAAGATTTTTCTTTCTTCTTCACAAGAAGAACTAGTGCTACAAAGGGTGAATAGTTGTGTATAATCAGCCCTTTCTTTAGGTATTCGTCCACGACCTTGCAAAATTGATTTTCCTACTGGAAACTCATTCGAAATGGTGGCCGAGTAGTGACAATTGCACCTAGTACCCATCCAATTCTATGCTCTATGTTCCTGCGAGGAGGCAAACTAGAAGGTAATTCTTTCAAGAACAACTCTGCTCTCACTTTCATTGAACCTACTGAAGCATTCAAACTAGAGTTTCCATGATTGCATGAATCCATCATAATACATGACGAATGCATAAAATAAAGAAACTAAATATACTTCCAATGAATCTTAAGAAACTTGGTAGCATTTACCAATCATGCCTCTTGGAGATCTAGTTCTCCATGAACTAGTAGTCACCTACCCTCATGCTCAAAGTGATAAACATGCGAAAGAAAGTCAATGAGTGGTCTCTTCCTTGCATGCCACTTCTTACTAAGGACTACATGAAAACATGCTAGTCTCACTATCTCAAAATCCAATCTATCCTCATAGGATTGGATTTGAATAGGTAGATCACCAACGCATCAACCCCATTTCTCTGTTCCCCTCATCAGCTAACTCTATTGTGTAGGCACACTCTAACAACATAGCCTCAAGATGTAACCGCTTGGCTAGTCGAGAACAAATGACATTATGTGTCAACCCAATGTTAAAGAGTACCTTGAAAGCCTATCCTCCCATGAATCCCCTCATGACAATGAGTTTTGTGTCACGAAACTGATATCCTTTGTGTGCCACTGGAGAAAGCACAACGTCTCACACAATCGGGACCTTTTTCCTCATTGTCATGGCCAGTATGGGAAATGATAACGGTGATGGAGGATATCGAAAGTCCTCATCACTATCATGAGCCCCTGCTTGAGTGGGATTTAAGACTATGGAGGGTACTATCTTCTTTTTCTTAGGATAGTCCTTGAGCAAACCAAACCAAACACTTATCTTTTACCTCCTGCAACTGTCTTGATCATATGCACCTGCTTAGCCTCTCTAGAAGGTTGTACACGAATTGAACCAGGAGTAGGTGTGTGGAAGGCTCGGTTGAGCTCAAACCATGAGGACCTTTAACCTTGGAATCATGTGCTCCTATGGCCGTTCTAATGGATTAAATCCATCTCCATGGCATGTGCCATAGGCTGACATCTCTCCTTACTCACTAGTGATCTTATAGTTTTTCTCAGTCCCAAGATGAACTTGTGGACCTGGAGAAACTCTAGAATAGTATAAGGCACTTTAAGAAGCAACTCTCTATACTTATCAACGTACTCCTAAACTCTTTGATTCTTTTGATTGATTTAGAACAACCTCTTTAGCACTCTAGAGCTCTCATCAGGCAGTATGAAGTTATTGTAGAACAAGATCTTGAACTGATCCCAAGTCTTGGGCTCTTTCTTATCTTGTTCGATCTTATGCCACCATCTATGGGCGACGTCCATAAGGTTATACATGACCTGCCGAATCTTGTGTCTATCGTCCATGATATGACATAAATGAAAGGACTACTCCCACTTGCTGAACCACTGCTCAACAACATCAACAATCCTAGCACTAGTCGAGCCATGGTATTTGGGCAGCCTAAGATCCTTAAGCTTCCATCTGGCCTCTCTGACTAGGATGCTATCTCTAGGGATTTCTAGACTTGGAAGCTTATCGGAGCATCTACATCCATCCCTAGCAAATCAAGCTCTAGCATAACTTCCTCTTTCTTGGACCCACATAGGTGTACCAAATATCATGAAGTGTGCTTTCTAGATTGGTAATCTTATTTCTCACGGTCTGAATAGAATTTTATCGTTGCTCTTCCATGAGTGTATCATTCCTAGAAGGGGATGATGGTCCTGAGTCCATACTAAGTTCTAGTAAATTTGTTTTTTGTGCTCTTTAGTAGTACACTGTATATATGCCTAAATAAGTAAGTGGCAGCAGAAAAAGAAACAAAACATAAGCATTTGCTCAATGGAAAATGAAGAAACCACAAAATTTTAGTATGTTTTGTATTCTTTGATGCATATGCATACTAGTTTCTAGAAATTTTGGCAGCATAATGGTGTAATTTTGAAAATTGAAAAAAGTATACCAAGTAATTGACAAGCGATTTCTGCAATAACAGTGCGAATAAGCACAATCTAACTAGAAATAGACCAAAGGTGATTACGCACCTTGACAAATTTATCTTTCTTCTTCACTATTGTGTAAAAAAATACTCACCTATCCTTGCAAAGAAGAATACATGCATCATACAATATGATTCTACGTCTTAACTATGCATATACTCTTGATGTTATGCAAAACTGCATGTTCTATATGCAATATGATCCAAAATTTACTAAGAGAATTATCTAGAGGTTCAAAAGATAAATTTCTATGTGTGCACAGGTGCTAGAGATGATCCACTCTTTGTCGAAATAGCTTGCGGAAACTCTTCCAAGAGTCGGTGCTTCAAACTTATGCTCGAAAGTGGGTCATTGATTATGAAAGCACAAACTCCAAGCTCTAAAAATAATTAAAACTGAGACCAAACTATGGTTTGCAATTAGTCTTTGAAAAGATCTCTTAGAGAGCTTGCCAAAGCGACAAAAATCTCCAAATTTGGAGGTGATATGCCCAAGTTAGGGCCAGTTATGTGAAAGAGGATAGCTCAAAATAGCTCAATTATGGTGCTTGCACTATGGTTATAGCCTTCAAAACAACGCTTGAAAATCAGCGCTTCCCTCTCCTCAGCCAGAGATGCATGCGAAGCAGTAGATTAATCCCATATAATAGGAATGACGCTTGAAGTTGGAGTATATAGAGGAGAACAACATGTACAAAAGCAACCAAAAAGCTCTTGATGGCAACTATCCTCAAGGTGATCTACAACACAACCAAGAAGATGATAGCATGTGAAAAATGCATGCAAATAAAAAACAAAAAAAATGTAGTTAGAAACATCATACCAATTTTGATCATGATTAGAGCTTGTCTGAACTACAAAGCAAGGCTTATGAATTATTTTTTACCTATGCTTGGACACTAGATCTAAAACTAGTCGAAAGTAGACAAAAGACTATAAAATTATCTAGAGAGCCCATTTTTTAGGTTGGCTTGTTAATATGAGAGCTTTTTAGATGGTTGAGGGGAGCTTGTATGGGAGAAGTTGTTATTGAATGTAATTGATTTCCTTTCTCACAATCTTTATCTCTTCCTAGTGCATGTCTATGTATGTGTGCGCATCTCCTCATGTTTCGCATTCACTCACTTGTGCAAAACAACAACTCAAAATACTCATACCATCATCATGTCTCTGTGGATTAATATTAATGAGGTGCATCTTCTCAATGTTGGTAATCATGATTGTCATAGAGTGACACGAAATTTGGCACTATTATCAGGGAGCATAGCTTGAGGATAAGTGTGTGATTGTAAGAGCAAAGAATATCAATGTTGGAATGTTTGGTGGGTAAAATTTCATTGTTTTTGGTTACTAATTTGTTCATTTACATCTCCATCATCATCCCCATAACCCTCCATCGAGCATAGGCATCCGCCTTCAACTTCGCCAAACGAAATTTAGTTTTGATAATATCCACACTTTCCCCTTTATTCACCTCATTTGTGTGTCTAAAAGAGCGAGAGAAGCTATTGTGCATTGATACTTTATGTGGCTTTTGTATTTTTCTTTTGGGAAAAAGCTCCATCATCATCTGAAACAGATGAGACATGTACAAGAAACATTTCTTTGAATTTGTGTCAATTACCACCTTGGTCTCTCATGATAGATTTCCCAATCTATCATGATAGACCCCATCCATGGCGACAAGACACTCTATTTCAGAAGACGAAGTCCACAATAGTTGACCCTCTATCATGGAAGACCATCATCTATCACAACAAGGCAATCTCTATCTTTATAAACAACATCTATTGTGATAGATAAAACTTGGTAGACCAAAAACAGATGATAGACACCACCTTTCGTGATAGATTGATTAGTCTCTCACATTATACTAGATCCATGATAGACCCTTTCCTATTGCCATAGACTCCCCTCTATGCTATATAAGTGCTCTATCATGACAAATCCTATTTCTTGTGATAGACACAAACAAAAATAGAATAATCTCATGAAAGAGTTAGTCTATCATGTTAAACCACCCTCTATCACCAAAGACCTTATATTACATTAGATATCCATGTGTGCGGATAGACCACTCTATCGTGATAGACCGAGTGTTTGGGAAAATTTAACTTTAGCAATTTTTGGCCAAAGTTTAAGCCTTTTTGGTTATCTTTTAGGGAAAATCAAGAAACTTGAGCATGGCTATGGCTCATACAAAGTCCATAAGCATCAAAGGATGGCTTGGGAGATCTTCCTAGGCAAAAGCATTTAACAAAGCACGTGAGTAGAGGATTGAAAACTAAAAACCCCCTTTGTAAGTTCTAAGCTAGGCTAAGTAATATAATTCTAGGATTAGAACTTATAATGACGAAAAGAATTCTCCAACTTGAGAAGACGCTAAAGGAATCAACTCCAAGATTAATAGTTTTTTTATAAGTCCAACAAACATTAAGGATAATAGATCATAACTAGACAATTAAATATTTAAATTGATTCATGCAAGTATTCCAAAGGACGGTACATTGATATAATTTCCAAATATATAAAGAGAATTGAGATTAAACAAGTGATTGATAATTAAAAATAAATCAACACATATGTGTACTCCAAGGGAAAGTACAAGAAATTTAGGAAAAATTAATGAACCTAAGATCATTTGAAGCTAGTGTCAACCATGCCGCCAAGTTCTAGTCTAATCATTTAGGTAATACCTAATCCAATATAATTTAGTGAAAAGTGAGAGGGAAATTGTATCTAGCGTGGACATCCCTAGTCTAAGTTCATGCCTATCCTTATAACCTATCAACTATTCCATCAAGATTATGTGTTAGCTTGTATACCCATTTTGTGCCAATGGTGGTTTTCCTAGGAGAAAAATCACCTATAGACCATGCACCATTCTTCATAATAGCATTATATTCTAATTGCATAGCAACCATCCTATTTTTGGAATTTTGTGATTGATCAAAAGAAATAGGCTCATTCTCATCATAGAGAATAGAGGCACCCATTTCATATCAATTTGATGCAAAGGAAGCATTATGAGATCATGAACCAATATGATATGATCGGGGTGCATTTAATTTTTTATCTCTCAAAGTTTGGGCCAGCCATTTATGCATAGTTTTGCCTCCTCTATACCAACCCTCGCATCAACAACGGGGTCATGTAAATCTATATAAAAAATGGAATGATTTGCATCATCATGTGGAACCTATAAAGGCTACGAAATCGGTAGTATAGTAGATATAAAGCCCATTCAATGCATAGCTAATATAGTAGGATTTTCTCTCGGAATTGGATTGAGATCTAATAGAAGGATAAACATCTGTCCTCTTCAATTTTTGCTCATTAAGTATAGCAGAACTGGCATAACTCATCGGGTCATTATTTTATATATTATCCAATGAATAAAGACCTAGGCTGCATTATTTGTTATTTGACGATTGGATTACTCATGAATGATTACAAAATTTTTTTATCACCCCTTATTATTTGACCAAATTATTCCATGCCACATAAGCTAAATTGGACAAGTTCGCATAGTTTTTGCACGACAATTCGAAGATTTTTTGATCGAAGGCACCTTCGATCGAAATTTTTTTTATGGAAAATAGTTTCGATTCAAAATGTTTTCGATCTAAAATATTTTAAATTGAAAATTTTTTAGATTGAAAAGGTTTTAGATTGAAAAGGTTCTATATTGAAAACATTTTAGGTTGAAAATACTTTGGATTAAAAATCTTTTAGAATGAAAATAGTTTCTATTGAAAATATTTTAGATAGAAAACACTACAACATATCAAGGGCATACCAACGTTCTCCATACCGACGGTCACGTGTCCACATTAGTATCACCGTCGAAAACCTTTGGAAAACCGGTCAAGCAATATACATGTTGGTACACATGTGCGGGTATGCGCATCGGTATGAGCGTCGATAAATTACTGGAAACTACCGACGTTGATATCGACACTTACAGTGACGCTCATACCGACCCATTGTTTTAACCAGGCTTGAGAGGAAAAATTCCATATTTATCGTGTTTTGAAACTAGACCTACTACTATCCAATTTGCACGCATGAGCAACATCTCCCTGTTTCTCACTCTCTCTCTCTCTTTCTCTTTCTCTATGCACACCTCTCTATTTTTCTAGATCTAAAGTTTTGGGAAGTATATCGCACATACTGTAGCACTCTTTTTTCTTTCTTTATGTTTTTCCTTTTCTAATATCTTTTCTCTTTAGTTTGCAAGATATTTTCGCATCAAGTCTTTGGAATTCGATGAAGGACAACTTTAAGTAGATTTTGACGACAATGATTCAAACAATCACATCGATGTAAGTGATTGTTTTGTTTTTCATTGACATAGATAGAGAGAGCGAGAGAGAGAGAGAGAGAGAGAGAGAGAGAGAGAGAGAGAGCGAGAGAGAGAGAGAGAGAGAGAGATCTATATATATATATATATATATATATATATATATATATATGTGTGTGTGTGTGTGTATATATATATATATATATATATATATATATATATATATATATATATATATATATATATATATATATATATATATATATATATATATATATATATATATATAGAGAGAGAGAGAGAGAGAGAGAGAGAGAGAGAGAGAGAGAGAGATGAAAGAAAGAGAGAGATCTAGAGAAACATAAAGAGAGAGAGAGAGAGACATATTTACATACACACTCACATATGTATACACACATATGTGCATACACACATGCATATGCATACATACATACACACACATATACATATACATACACACATGCATATGCATACACACATACACATGCATATGCCTACACACATGCATACACACATGCATATGCATATGCATACACACATATGTGCATACACAAATACACATGCATATGCATACATACATGCATACACATATGCATATGCATATGCATACACTCATATATGCATACACACATACACATGCATATGCATACGAACGCATATGCATACACACATGCATATGCATACACAAATGCATATGCATATACAAATGCATATGCATACACACATACACATGCATATGCATACATACATGCATACACACATGCATATGCATATGCATACACACATACACATCCATATGCATACATACATGCATACATACATGCATACACACATGCATATGCATAAACATGCATATGCATACACACGAATGTGCATATACATACTCATTCATATGCATACACACGTATATACATACATGTCACGAGGAAGGGGATAAGGAAGAGAGCTCACACACACACTCTCACTCTCAAGGAGAAGCAGACACACAGATTGAGGCGAGGAAGAATGATCTTCTTTTTCTTCTTCTATTACATAAAAGGAGTGTACAAGAATGACCTAAAAACAAGGATACAACAAGTTCAATATATAAAGATCAGTACATAAGGAAAAACCAAATGTCCGCGACTGAGTGAGCTGGCAAGAAACAAATGTGCCATCACTCTTGGTAGATAAATCTAATAAAGCTCAATGAAGTATCCGTGACATATACCAGCATGACCACTATACATGTCAAGAAAACAAAAAACTGGTACGTGTCATCCTGGATCATCACATGTTGAGCTTGATATCTCAACACTCCCCCTCAAGCTCAACGCCATATCCTGTAATCCAAGCATCTCCCGAAATGTCTTCAACTTCTCAGCTCCAAGTGATTTGGTGAAAATATCAGCAACCTGCTCATCTGTTCTCACATAAACAAGATCAATATCACCTGCTTATACCTTCTCTCTGATGAAGTGATAATGTACCTCGATATGCTTTGTTCTAGCATGGTAAATAGGAGTCCGTGCTAACTGTATGCTGCTAAGATTATCACAATAGATAGTGATAGGCTTTTGCACTTCCACACCTAAATCTGCAAGTAACATCTCCAGCCATGATGCCTCACATGCTGCCATTGCAGCACCTCTATACTCAGCCTCTGTACTCGACAAAGCAACAGTGGGTTGCTTCTTACTGCTCCATGTAATAGCTGCACCTCCAAGTGAGAAAAGAAAGCCACTAGTAGATCTTCTATCTGGAGTACTACCAGCCCAATCTGCATCGGTCTATCCATGAACCTCCAAATCTACACCAGCTTCATAAAACAATGCATAATCGAAAGTAGCACTCACATAACATAGAGTGTGCCTCAGAGCATCCAAATGTGGCTTCCTAGGAACCTGCATAAACTGACTTTCAAGTCCAACAGTATAGCTTAAATCACACCTTGTAATTGTAAGATATATAAGACTCCCCATAATTTTCCTGTACATAGTAGCATTTTCCAATGCTTCACCTGATGTGGTATCCAACTTCAAATTCTGATCTAATGTCAAACAAATTGGCTTACAACCAGCCATACCATACTTTTCCAACATATTCAAGGCATATTGCCTTTGCGACATCCATATACCTGTTTTTGTATGTATAAACTCAATGCCCAAGAAATAGCGCAGCAGACCAAGATCTTTCATGTCAAATTCTTGCATAAGAAGTTGCTTTATCTCTTTGATGCTTTTTTCATTATCGCCACCTACAATCAAGTCATTAACATAAATAGCCACAATCGTGATGCCATCATCAGCCTTCCTTGCATATAGTGAATGATGTGCATCACACATAGAAAACCCAATGCTGGTTAAGTAATCAGCAATCCTTGCATGCCATGCACGTGGAGCCTGCTTCAGCCCATACAAAGCCTTTTGCAACCTGCAAACATATTCTAGATGCTTTGAATCTTCATATCCTTGTGGCTGGTCCATATATACTTCTTCCTGTAACTCACCATGTAGGAAAGCATTCTTCACATCCATCTGATGCAAAGTCCATCCTTTTGCTGTAGCTAATGTAACAAGTGTCCTAATAATAGCCATTTTAGCTATAGGGCTGAATGTTTCCTCATAATCAATGCCATATGTATGTGCATATCCTTTAGCTACCAATCGTGCTTTATACCTGTTTATGCTACCATCAGCATTATGCTTTATCTTGTAAACCCATTTAGCCTATGGGTTTCTTTCCTTGCGGCAATGGAACCAGCTTCCATGTATCATTTCCATAAAGTGCAACCATCTCCTCATCCATAACTTTTTCCCAATCTGCATTCCAATTGCATCTTCAAAGCAAGAAGGTTCAACATCTTGTATTACCTTTGTCATGTAGGCATAATGATGAGCCATGTAACTATCATATGTCATTCGTTGCAGTGAATTCCTCATCCTCCCAGATCTTCTTGGTCTTGGGTCACTTTTCCTTGTATCATCTGCATGTGCCCTTCTCACTCCTGGAGTCTACACAAAGAGAAATCCAAGTTCCTCATCAATACTCTTTTCTGAACCGCTTGAATCTCCATCAACGTCTTCAAAACCTGCACATGTTTTATGACCAGCAGAAAGCTTTTCTTTACCTTTCTTGGATGTATTTGATGAACTTGCTGGACTGAAATTTCCACGTAATCTTCCACTCCATGGATTTGAGTTGGAACTATTGCTTGGTGATGCATCCGGTCCACTCAAAAACTGAGATTCTGCACTTGATTTTTCAACATTTTCTTTGTCATTTGGTTCAAGACTCAGTCCTTCTTTGGCATCTGCATAGAAGCTTGACATTTCATCAAATACCACATCTCTACTCACCTTTACCTGTCGTGTGAGTGGGTTATAACATTTATATCCCTTTTGCTCAAGGGAGTATCCAATGAAGACACACTTTTCTGCTTTTGGATCAAGCTTTGTCCTCAATTCATCTAGGACATGTACATATGCAATACAGCCAAAAACTTTCAGATGTGATAAGTTTGGGTTTTACCTGTAAAATTCTCTTCAAGTGTAACTTGATGTACAAGAGCGGTCGAAGTTCTGTTCATGATGTATACAACAGTATGCACAGCTTCTACCCAATAACAATGAGGCATATTCTTTTCAGCCATTAAGGCTCTTGCTATTTCTGTAATATGTCTATTTTTGCATTCAGCAACGCCATTTTGTTGTGGTGTGTACCTGCATGAAAAATGATTTTTTAGAAAATTGCTGAACTTGTTTGACATGTATTCACCTCCTCCATCAGATCTTAATGTCTGAATGTACTTCCTTGTCTGCTTTTCCACCATAAATTTAAAATTCTGGAAGTGAGTGAACACTTCTCTCTTCTCTTTCATGAAATATACCCATACTTTGCGTGTATGGTCATCAATGAAAGTAACATAAAACCTGCAACCACCCATAGATGTGGTCTTTGTTGGACCCCAAACATGTGTATGTACTACTTCTAG
Source organism: Ceratopteris richardii (assembly GCA_020310875.1). Classification (NCBI taxonomy): domain Eukaryota; kingdom Viridiplantae; phylum Streptophyta; class Polypodiopsida; order Polypodiales; family Pteridaceae; genus Ceratopteris; species Ceratopteris richardii. The sequence goes on along the minus strand of CM035436.1, from coordinate 51,255,489 downwards.
TACATTCTCACTAACATGCTTGTCATGTGGAAATGATGCTCTTGACTGTTTACCAAATTGACATGCTGCACATACCTTTTGCATTTCTGCAACTTTGAAATTTGGTAGTCCATGGACAATCTCCTTTGACTGCATTTGTTTCAACCTTTGCAAGTTTGCATGTCCAAACCGTTTGTGCCATATCTCTATATCTGCAATAACTCCTGCACCTTTTGCAAACATGGCTTCATTCATTTCAGGAATCTTCACATTTAAGGTGAACATCCTACCCACTTTGTTTCCTTTGGCAACCAATCGTCCATCCTGCTTGTACTCTTCTACATATAATCCATCAGCATTGAACCTGACTTGTAATCCTTGGTCAACCATTTGTCCAACAAAAACTAGATTCTTTGTTATATTTGGAACATGCAACACATCAGCAAGATGTTTTACCTTCCAGTCTTCCATAGACAATGCTATGTTTCCTGTATGCTCAATAGGATGCGATGTATCATCACTTGTTTCAACATATCGAGGAACTGGCATTTTCTGCAAACTACTAAACCATTCTGCATGATTGTTCATGTGATTTGAAGCACCTGAATCAACATACCAGACATTATCATTCGATTTTGAAACAACAGCAGACATCGTATTCATCATGTGATGTTGAACCATAAACAACTTCTTAGAATCATCTGCACTTGTGGATGCATAGTTTTTTTGCTACCTTCTGTTATTTTGATTCTTCAACCTGCAATCACGTTCAAAGTGTCCAGGTTTACCACAATTCCAGCATCCTTTACTATCATTACCTGAATCATTTCTTTGGAAATTTTTGCGACCTCTTTGGCTCCATTTGCCTCGAAACTATCCTCTTCCTCCTACATGATTCTGTTGTTGACCTTGGTCTTGGTTACTGTTTCCTCTTCCACTTCCAAAACCTCTGTCTCTTCCTCTTCCTCTACCAGAGTAGAATACTTTCTCAGAACTGGGCTTTCCTTAGGAGTTTGAATCCTCACCAAGATTCTTTTCTTCAATAATCAGCATAGATACGAGATTAGCAAAATTCGAAATATTTTCCCTCGTCTGTATGGAAGTTTTGAACTGCTTATATGTAGCTCCTAAACCACGAAGGCACACTTCCACCTTATCATCATCATCTACATTCACACCAATAGATGCAAGTGACTCAGATATGCTTTTGATTTTTAGAGTATAGTCACTTACCAACATGCTCTTCTTTTCCAATGTATGCAGCTTGTTCTTAAGTTGCAATTTTCGTGCCTTTGTATTAGTCTCATACAAAGTGACCAAACTGTTCCAAGCCTCTTTTGGAGTCTTGGCATCCTGTATGTGTCCAATCATGCTATCCTGTATGCTAACAGATAGCCAATACATTACCTTTCATGCTCCTTGATTCCATTCCTCATATGCTCTTAACTGGTCTGCAGTCCGATTCCTTTCTGGTAACTACGGAGCATTTTCATTCTCTCCTTCAATGTACTTCCGGAAGCCTTTTCCCATCAAGAAATTTATCCATTCTGAATCTCCAAGCATGGAAGTTGTTCTTGTCCAGCTTATCGCTCATAAGCTCACTCATTCCATCTGCGTTTGCCATTTCTGCAACAATTCACAACACTGCAAAACACTACAAGCAGCACTTCTACTTGAACACCGTCGCACTATGACGTGATCGTTCGATCTCAGAAAACACAGTTTTCGTGTATCAACAGTACACAGAATCGCTTGAAATTTTGTATCTGGAATATATGAGTGTCACCGAACACAACGCAAGTTATAGTTTCTGAAATTGACCAGGTTTTTCTCTGAGCCCCACCTTGCAGGCTCAAAATGGAGGTCGAGATGGCTCCGAAACTTGGATATGACAAAAATAGAGGTAGAAGACTTCACCATGATTTTCGTTGCAAATAGAGGCCGTTTGTGAAATCGCGTTTTCTCCACGCCTTGCTCCGGTCTTCACTGTCACCTTCTCCACGAGCTTTCTACAGCCACACTGGCTCTGATACCATGTCACGAGGAAGGAGATAAGGAAGAGAGCTCACACACACACTCTCACTCTCAAGGACAAGCACACACACAGATTGAGGCAAGGAAGAATGATCTTCTTCTTCTGCTTCTTCTATTACATAAAAGGAGTGTACAAGAATGACCTAAAAACAAGGATACAACAAGTGCAATATATAAAGATCAGTACATAAGGAAAATCCTAATGTCCGTGACTGAGTGAGCTAGCAAGAAACAAATGTGCCATCACTCTCAGTAGATAAATCTAATAAATCTCAATGAAGTATCCCTGACATATACCGGTGTGACCACTATACATGTCCGAGAAACGAAAAACTGGTACGTTTCATCCTGGATCATCACATGTTGAGCTTGATATCTCAATAATACACACATGCATATGCATATACATACACATGCATATGCATACACACATACACAAATGTATACACATACACACATACACACATACACAAATGTATACACATACACACATACACACATACACAAATGTATACACATACACACATACACAAATGAATATGCATACACACATACACACATGTATATGCATACAAATGCATATGCATACACAGGCATATAGATACACATGCATATGCATACACAAATGCATATGCATATACACACATGCATACACACATGCATATGCATACACACATGTATATGCATATACATATGCATATGCATACACACATGCATATGCATACACACATGCATATGCATACACACATGCATATGCTTACACACATGCATATGCATACACACATGCATATGCATACACAAATGCATATGCATACCCACATACACAAATGCATATGCATACACACATGCATATACATATACGTACATGCATACACAAATGCATATGAATACACACGCATATGCATACACATATGCATATGCATACACACGCATATGCATACACACATGCATATGCATACACACATGCATATGGATACACACATGCATATACATACACATGCATATGCATACACACATGCATATGCATACACACATGCATATGCATATGCATACACACATGCATATGCATATGCATACACACATGCATATGCATATGCATACACACATGCATATGCATACACAAATGCATATGCATACACACATACACAAATGCATATGCATACACACATGCATATACATATACATACATGCATACAAAAATGCATATGCATACACACATGCATATGCATATACATACATGCATACACACATGCATACACATATACATACATGAATACACAAATGCATATGCATATACATACATGCATACACGCATGCATATGCATACACGCATGCATATGCATACACACATGCATATGCATACACACATACACATGCATATGCATACACACATGCATATGCATATGCATACACACATATGTGCATACACGCATACACACATATATGCAAATATATCTAAAAAATAAAGCTATAGATTTTTTAGGGTTTATATATACACACACACACACACATATATATATATATATATATATATATATATATATATATATAAACATCTCCACATTGGATCAGATGGGATATCCACGTACAGCTTGGGGAGCGCATGACCATGAGGACTCCAAGATATATCACATACGTGGTGGAGCTCCAATCATGGATGCGGCCGGAAAGTCCATGCATAAGCGCATTCGACATCTTTGCTCCATAGAGTTTGGACATTCTGTCATGTTAAAATGGAGCGAACAGGATAAGGATTCCAGAAATCATATCACACGGTCGACATATGAAGAGTACCGGCCAGCACCTAGGCATCCTCTTGTGAGTTGAGAATGGATTCAGCATACGGCATGCGAGGTGATGTCTTATCAACAGTTCGAGGCTCAGGATACATTTAGAGCACGCTTACCGAATATTGTATGGTTATATGTTGAAGAGTGGGAATCGATTCAGGATCAAAAGCAACATACTCTCGATCCATATCATGAGCTGCGAGATGCAACGGCCACACGTTTAGATATGATTGGAACGTCGCACTTAGGTAGCAGCCGATACGATAGTATGCGCTACCAATTTGTAAGTATCATTTTAATTATTGAATTTGTTTGTGTTAAGCACATCATGTATGTTCATCTAACATTTTGCATATTTATTATAGGAGTTGGCAGTGGGTTGTCCTCCGATGCGAACCAAAGAAGCTTATGGATATCGTCATGGATTGGCTGCACTGTTGCAGGACTTAAGGGGATATGGTGCAATCATTTCATGAGAGAATCTATGATGAGGTAAACTTATCGCTTGGTTTTGTAATTTTAGTTGTTGTTTATAAATGTCATGTCAATTTGTCTCATTTTATGCATATGCTTTGTTGCAAGATTGTAGGTGTAAATGTTTTGATCCCCTTGTGCATATGTATGGTAGTGCTTTGCCACAATTTTGTATTACACTCCTATGTGGCAATGATGTACCATAATTTTGTATTCGGTTCCTATATGGAAGTGCTTTGTCATATTTTGTATTCGGTTCCTATATGGAAGTGCTTTGCCACACTCTTGTACATCCTTCATTTATGGAATATACAACTTTTTCTACATGATTCATGGTTTATTTTTGCTCATATAAAATCATGTTTTGGTTTCCATTAGAGTACATATCACATGTACTCGGTTTTCTTTGGGCAGAGTGTATTGTCTTTTGCTAAAAAACATCATGGTAACATTGTTGTAGCAAAAGACAACACAATCTGCCCAAAAAAAAAATTTCAGATATGGTCGTCGGTATCAGCGTTGGTACCCCTAGCAGCCGCCAGTATAAGCGTCGATACTCCCAGCAGAGTCGTCGGTACGGGCGTCAGTACAAGCATCAAAAATACCGATGCTTATACCGGAGATTATACTGACGCTTATACCAATGCTTATATCGGCGCCCATACTAGCGTTATGTTACCGACACACATACCGACCGCAACACCGATGTCGCAAAGAAATTGCACCCATTCATTTTCCTTGGTAACATCCTTGGTATACCCTCGATATGTTGTAGTGAAAGATTTTACATTGTATTGTTTTCATCTAAAATTCTTTGAGATTTAACATGATCAGATTGATTATTCATATTTGGAGTTTTTTATTTTCTACTTCTAAAACTTTAATATATCAAATAATATAATAACACTTGATCATTCATCATAGGATATCATCATGACACTCAACATCATACGATTTGAATCAAAATCCACGTACTATAATAACAAACTAAAAATCATTCGACATCATCCGCATCATAACATTTCAATTAAAATCCATATAACATCATTGCACATGTTAACTTTTGAAGTCCACATCATCACTACCATATCAATCCATATTAATATTTTAATTAATATTCAATCGATATCATCCACATGATAACATTTGAATTAAAATATATATATTATAACACAATCTTTGAATTAACATTGAATCAACATCATCCACATCATAAAATTTAAATTAAAATCCATATCATATAATTGTACATCACCTAAATGTACAAAGCGGAGAATCATCTAAAATTTTAGGGGTTTAGGGTAAAGGGTTTAGATTTTAGGGTTTAAGGTTTAAGGTTTAGGGTTCATCATTTAGGGGTAAGGGGTTCGGGTTTGAGATTTTAGAGTTTAGAGCTGAAAGATTAGGATTTAAGATCTTAGGATATAAGTTTTTTGGTTTAGCATTGATGGTTTAGGATTTAAAATTTAGGATTTTGGTTTTCGGTTTTAGGATTTAGGTATTAGGTCTTTGGGATTTGGGTTAAGGTTTAAGGTTTAATGCTTTGGGTTTAGGGTATAGGGCTAGGGTTTTTGATTTAGGATTAAGGGTTTAGGGTTTGAGGTTTAGGGTTTAGGGATTAGGGTCTAGGATTTAGGATTTAGGTTTTAGGGCTTAGGGTTTAAGAGTAAAGCGTTTAGGGTTTAGGGTTTAGATATATGGTTTAGGGCTTAGGGTTTTGGATTTAGGGTTTAGGGTTTAGGCTTTAGGGTTTACGGCTTATGATTTCAATTATAGGGTTTAGGGTTTAGTGTGTACGGTTTAGGGTGTAGGGTTTATGATTTAGAGTTTAGGGTTCAGGGTTTAGAATTTAGGGTTGATGCTATAGAGTTTAGAGTTTATGGTTTAGGGTTTAGGATTAATGGTTTATGATTTAGGTTGTAGAGTTTAGGGTTAAGGGTTTAGGTTTTAGGGCTTGTGTTTTGAGAGTATAGGGTTAGAGTGTGATGTTTAGGGTTTAGGTTTAGGGATAAGGGTTTGGGGTTTTGGGTTTTGGTTAGGGTTTAGGGTTAAGGGGTCAACATTTAGGGTTTAGAGTTTAGGATTTAAGGTTCAGGGTTTATGGTTTAGGGTGTAGGGTTTAGGGTTTATGATTTAGGTTGTAGTGTTTAGAGTTTAGAGTTTAGGATTTAGGGTTTAGGGTTTAGGGTTGAAATGTGGATATATAGATGGTACAGAAGATTTCACTATTGGAAACAACATGTGGACATAAAGAAAATAAGCAGGAATGGCTTTGGGTGTAGTTTTCCTTGATTATGACTCCGATCATGCATGCTCAAATGACCATGTGTTATTTCAAAGTAATTTGTCTAATGCAAATTATATCTAGAATATGGAGCTAGCAAATAGAAGATATCCATAGGGAGATAAAAAATTATGGAGAGGTTTGAGAACTTTCCCACTTAATACAAGAGTGAAGCACATGTCTGGATAAAGGGAACTTGCAAAACTTTGACGTGGTTTGAAGAGAATAGATAAACTACTGGAGAACTTAATGTGTTAGCTACATGTGTTGTATATAAGAATACAGACTAAAAATGGAAATCATGCTGAAGAGAACCATGGCATCTACATTTTAGACTTTAAGATAATGTGAGACCTTTTGGATTGTGATCAACAAATGGTCATATTATTTAATAAAGGAGGTGGATTATAGTATGATATCATGTTTGACTATAAAAGAAGGCATCTTGTATTATCCTTGTGAATCTTTGCAAGAACATAGTAAAAACAATGAGTGTTTATGAAGCTCTTATTGATGAAACATATTTAAAATCTTTTTGATGTAAGATCTTTTGGATCTGAAACTTTTTAGATCCAAAACTTTTTAGATCGAAAACTTTTTCAATCTAAAATGTATTTAATCTAAAAGCTTTTTCAATCTAAAATTTTTTCAATAGAAAATCTTTTCAATCGAAATTCTTTTCAATTGAAAGATTATCAATCGAAAAAAAGAGTGCATATGAATTTTTATTTGAGAAATCTTGAATTTCCCGAACTTATTCAAGATTTTGATAATGATTCATCTAGATCATCTGATTTCTCACTACGTTTTGTTTAAAGAGGAATTTTGATAAAAAAATCATCTTCATTTCTTGAACTAAATTATGTAGAAGTCAATATTATATATTTCTTTTTGGATCTTCAAGAGAGCTTCACACTTGATAGTATTCCACAAAGCAACAAAGCCATTGATTGTTTCTTCGAGTAAAGCCCTTTTGTGATTGATTTAACTCTGTCAAGCCAAAATCCTCCCTAGGGCATACCAAACCAAAAAAATCATCCTTAAGAAGGAGAAAGGTGTTCGATAGTCCTAAGTGTTGTATAATTTACAAAAAAAACTTCCTCATCCTTCTACTGTTGATGTGTCAATCTTTTTATACCAGAGATTAGGCTTGTTATCCAAAAGTGAGATGGTGAATCTAAGATGTTTTAGGTTTGAATTTTGTTTTCCTTCCCCACTTTAAAAATATTATAAGCCCATTAAGGATTCTCCAAAAGCCATTCGCATTTATTGAAACTATCTTCCAAGCATTTTCCCACATTTCATCAACTTTTAATTGAATATCTGAGATGCTTTGCACGTCTATCACATCGTGTCATATACTAATCTAGATGACCATTACATGAAGATTTCTAAATCATTACATGTTCTTGTAGAATCTACCAATATATAAAACATGTAAACTCCTTCCTCCTTGACGAGGTTTAATATTCCATCATTCTCCTTTGATTGTTTCCTTTAGTGTCTTTGGTTACAATACCTTGAATACTACATCTTCTTTGACAATTGTAACCACATTTCTCAAATTTACTCCTTTCAAATAAGATCCATTTGATATTTATCTTTTTCTAGATCTGTGTTATTGATTTGGAATTCCATTACGTGAACAATTCTAGAAAGCTTCGATTTTTTTCTCTTGAACAATTCTACAAAGCTGAACAAAAGGAGGCCTTCATCTAAACCTGTTTTTCCTCCGTATCCTCATATGTGCATTTTGTTTCTTTCATAAAAATTGAGGCTTGGGTTCACTTTAGGAGCTATAACAGCCATAAGTTTAACTCAAAAAAATATAAGAGGAGCCAAACGAGCTTGAAATAAATTAAATAAAATACATATTAAAGGTGATATAATGGTTGCAAGATAAAATATGTGAAAAGACACTCACATTAGTAATAAGACTTACGCGTTTTAGTGGCACCTTATATTGGGTTGTGTTTATGATATGGATCTCTCTTTCTCTCTCTCTCTCTCTCTCTCTCTCTCTCTCTCTCTCTCTCTATATATATATATATATATATATATATATATATATATATATATATATATATATATATATATATATATATATATATATGTGTGTGTGTGTGTGTGTGTGTGTGTGTGTATGTGTGTGTGTGTGTGCGTGTGTGTGTGGGGGGGGGGGGGTAGAAAGAGAAAGAGCGAGAAGCCATGGGACTTGCAACGATATGTGATGTGAGTATTTCCATCTCATGTTAGTAATTCACAGTCACAATCTTGATCAATAGTTGGTAAGGCATTTTGAAATCATGTATTCCATCAAGGTCAAGATATTATGTTAGGATATTAATTCTTTTCCAAGTCAAATATGGAATTGGGTTCTTGCCACATTCGAAAACAAGATAAAATAGTAGAAGGGGGTGTTGCTTAATGTGGTTGGACATGCGACGATGAGATCAACAGATTGCTGATGTGCTCTATCATCTACTTCTTTGTGTGTTGGAGGAATATGGAGGTGCTGAAGCTGGACAAGATCTCCAAGAACTTGCTCTAGATGGATCATCCCAATATAAGAGAAGATCGAGAGATTAAATTTGAAATTTTCTCTAGCCCAAAGGAGATGGGTGCTTTTGGGCATCCTAGACATGGAAACCATGGCCAAAACATGGTGGCCAAATGCATGATTAAAGTTTGAGTCAGAGTGATCCTTTTTGGCCATATGATTTTCAAAATCAACAGAAGAATTTCCCTTCTTTGGATCCCTTGGTGGAAAGGGATTGACCTTATTACTTTGTTGTAAAATCACTATGTACTCCATGTGGAAAGGGTGGAACTAGATGAAACCTTTGTGTGCTATCAATCACAATCACAAGTGGAACCAAGATGAGATAGAAAGAGTCTATCTGGTTCTTTATTTCATGATTCTCAATAGTGGAGCCTAGGAACCTACAAAGACCTATGAGACTATAGAGTAAAGATTTTTGATGGTAGATGCATTTTTGGCACAAAGATACAAGGGATTGGATGAGGTTTGAGGAAACCAAATCTAAGTTGTAGAGTTGACTTTGACGCTTAGTGACTATTAAGACATGGAATCAATGCTTGCGACATCTCTTTGTCTTGCCTCATATTGGATTAAGAACCTCCCCCACCCCCCCCCCCCCCCCCTCCCCCCGAAAAAAAAAAAGTTTGAGTCCGAGCTCGACATGTTGCAACAAGATGGAAAGTACCCCGATAATCCAAAGCCTTAACTTTCATCACTATCTTCGAAATCTATTTTCTCAGAAAATCACAAGTGGATCCCTTTAAAAGGGGATGAGAAGGTAATCGACCTTCATTGTAACTTTCCCTGATCTCTTTCTCATCTTTTCTTTTTTATAACTGAAAACTTGTTCTTGAGAAAAAATAATAGGAGTGAGCATGTAGAATTACAAAGAATAACTAGTCGCTAACACACAATTATATATATATAAAAAAAGAGTAGGAGTGTGCATGTACAATCCAGAATTATGTAGAATAATCAGTCACAAACACACGATTTCTCTAAGTTTATCCATCTTGACGATAAGTTTGAGTCGAAACGAACTTTTTTTTTTTTTTGAGATTTGTCTTTTGACGATAAGCTTCTGTAGGAGCTGTATGGACTCACGATTGTCATGCAATTCACTTTAACCTAAGGAAACGATAACTCCCACAAATAAACTACTGAATCTATGAGAGGGATTTTTATACATTAGTCCATGCTTTACAAAAGTGATATCATTGTGTATATGGTGGTAAAACTAAATAATTTTTTATAAAGAAAGCATGAAGAGATGTTCTTAGTCACATGCCTATTCTCACTGAGTTCTGCTCAGTGATGTAAACTCATTCTACAAAGGAGAGTTTTGTGCACACATTTCCAAAGCTTAAACTTCAAAATGTAAAGAGTGTCATGAATACCCTGATAACCGATCCAAGAGTAAACTAGAATTTTGGTCTTGTTGAGGATTAATTTTGTTTTCATCTACTTACCTCTATTAAATGCCAAACCTAAAAGATTAAACTAGAACGGCTTACGAAACCTTTCGGTATCCCTCATGGGAAATCAGAAAATGTTTATATGGTTTTCATAGTATTGCATGACATTTATTTCATCCATCTCTCTTTCTCTCTCTCTCTCTATCTATCTCTCTCTTAGCCTCGTTACCCATGTATCACGCTTTTCGTCCCTCTCTCTGAGTCAAGTGAGTCTCAAACGTTTATTATATGTAATTGAGTATTTTCTCTTATGATAGATACATTAAACATTAATTATAACGAAACGTTTATTTGTTCCATGGAAGAATTTTCATCTGATTAAATCAAAATGCTTACAAAATTTGGCCCCTCCAAATTTCCATATACTATGGACAGACCGATTCTATCAATCAAATAATCATCTTGAAAGAAACATGCAAAATAATAATGCAATAATTTTTATGTTTTCTTATGCGTACAAGAAAATTTAAAGTATAGCCTGTAGGCGTTTCTATAGTTTGAGTCATAAAAACTGATGGAAACTAGAAATATTCATCCGAATATAAACTAAAGAGATTCAATAATCTATTAAGTTTATCGAATCTTCTCTTCGAATTTAAATAGGTATGTCAACAAAAGATGCACAAGTGAATGATTCACCACACACAACTCTTCTCTTTTCCCAATGCCCCTTTAGTATACCTCCACATATATCGGTCATACGCTTTAACCTTTGGCTCGCCATTACTTTATATGTAGTTCCATGTAATTCTCATTCACACACATATCAAATAGATATACAAGTATCAACAACAAACTCAGCGCACTGAATTCAATTCCATGTAATGAACTTATACTTAGAAGATACTTACTCATAACTATCAATCTTAGCAATAGTCTCTTAAAGAAACACAAGCATTTGAATCACTTTTACACTCAATCAAATTATTTAATATTTTGAAAATAACTATAAACATTTTTTTTACAAGCATATAGAGTGCTAAGAGGAAAAGTTTTTACAAATTTTTGACTCAAATGCAACACATGCTAAAATTCTTGATCCATATGTCTCAATGCATCATTAGTCAACATCACTACATTCCTTGGGTAATTCAAACAAATATACATAAGTCGACATGCTCAAAATCATGTTATGAATGAATTTTCTCATTATCAATGAAATAATCTAGAAATATGCTTTCCAATCTAACTCTTGATGAGTGGCTGACCTAGAATAGGAGGATATGAGCATCACTCATGAGGAAATAATTGCTGATCATCATGGTCATGTCCTATAGGAAAGCATCATGCGCACGAAATCCATATAAATAACCAATAGCATTCTTGAATGGTTGCTCTCTCCACTCATAGCCTTTATCCGTCGCACACTTTTCAAAATCATACAAACTCCTGAATATCACATTCATCTTAGGTTTATAGTAACTTAATTTGCATATGGAAATCGAGGCTTGAAGTCCATGCATCCTTGAAAACCATAGGCTTATACCAAGGAGTAGTGAAAAGAATATGAATATCAATAAATAATATCAATAAATTGCAAAAGAACAAAGATTACGACCACCATGTGCTAGAGAGATGACTCTCCTCCCAACCAAATGCCTCTATACATAGCTCTCTCCTGGGGACTGCCTTCTTGGGCAGGTGGATACTAGCCATCCATGTGTCAGCCATGTAACTGCATGTGTGCCAAGAGTCCCATTTAACTCGAGTTAACTCAAGTGGATGCTTCTAGAAGGCTCTAGATCTCTTTGGGCAAAGTACTCTCCCCATGTCCCCCATGGAGATTGAACCCAAGACCTCCTCCTTCACATCCTTGAGTCTTAACCACTAAGTTAAGTGGATCACTTGTTCACAAGAGCACAAGACCTCCTATCAAGTCTAAACTCGAGATCTTTGGTCATACACACAAATGACCAAACGGTGTCCGATTTTAGATCTGTCTGAACCGGCAAGACCCTTGGATCATAGACTTACTTCATTAAATTCTTCCCCCCTTGGAAAATATTTTCGTCCTCGAAAATAGAGCCATATACATACTATAGGCAACCCTAGAGCCTCATGTTCTAAAACTGGAAGAACATGGTCATGTTCAAGAACTGGAAGAACATGTCTCATCTCTGTGGTGGCATCCCTGCCCCAATGATTCAAAACACTATCTTGTTTGGCACTTTGATAACTTGATCAAAGTTCAAAGAAGTGAATAAATAATAAGGGTGGATCTAAAAACATCCCTCGCAAATTCATAGCGTCTCGATGTGTGATCTAGGCACATACATCTGAACTAGATGGATTCAAGTTACTAGTACATTTCTGAGCATGACTAGTGCATGGACTTTGTAATGAAGGTGGGATTCTTATCCCTTGCAAGACCTTGAGAACTCTTGATTCACTTGAATTTGTTTTGGAGAACTTGGAGTTTGGTTGTCCCAAACATCTAACTTAGATGTTTATACAATGTTTTACTTTGATCCAACAGTTACTTGATTTTTTCACCCTACTAGAGGACTAGTTTGTCCAAATGAGCTTAAAAATCCTATGTAAACTGTAAGAAAAGGATACCACTCTTTTTCTTTTTGAGTCAATCATACTATAACTTGGTGAATATTATCCTAAAGCCTAAAACATCTCTTCATAGAGAACCTTCTTGCTTCATTTCTTTTCAAGAAAGTTTCAGGCCTTAACTCTAACTAGATTTTCTAGGTTTTGATCCCTTCACATGATTGTTTCACAATCTTGTGTTTTTCTTCAGGAACTTGAAAACCTTTTGATGGAACGTCCATCCTTCTTTGCTAGGGATGAAAACCAAATAGAATTCCAAGTACTTGAATCTTCAAAAATTCAAGTTTGATTGGTTTATTCTTGACCAATTTGTAGTGACAAGAGTTTTTAACTTCTTGTCTTTAGATTCCTTCTTTACTACTACTTTAGGTACCTATCTCGGTCGAGACTTTTATAGGAATCTCTCTACTGCCTAAGTCTAAGCATCTGCTCATGCTCTTTGGATTTGTACCAAAATCTCTTTAAGTATAGGCAAACACTTATGTTTTACCTTCCATAGACTTAAGTACCACTGTCACGGTTGCAGACTACATTCTCGAAATTGCTTTACTCTGTTCACACTTGGAACAACTTTACTCTTTTCACAATCTTCTATTGGATAAATGGAACTTGAGTGAATAATTCCCAAAAGGAATTTTATTGCCAATACTTGGGCAATCCACAAAGTAGTTCCAATCGTACATACTTGGACAATCATGGCCAAGCTTGATCAAGTTTGGTTGATTTTGTGACTAAAATAAAGAATAAGTCTTTATAATTAAGATCTCTTGAACTATCAAAAGCTACTTTGCTTACCTGCGGGAATTGTTTTTAGAGATCTTTCCCCAACTTAAGTCTAGGCAATCGAACACTGATGCCTCTCAGATTCCAAAGCTAAGAATCTTTGATATTCCTTTAGGTTATATAGATATTTGGACTTAATTACCAATACTAGTGGTTTGGGAATTACTGGGAACTTCTTGCTATTAGACTTTTCTTGAAAGATTTTATTCACACATCTAGGGAGACTTTTTCTTTCAAGAACTTTAGGTTCCTGTCAAGGAATCAGTAACACTAAGCCAATGATTCATCTTGGAATCCTTAGTTTTACTGGAATCTTCTCTCTAAAAGAAATATTGATTATTGAAGAAGAACAAGACTTAATGCTTTATAACTTGTCCAAAAGATATTCCTTTTTAACTAAGAAAATAGTTAACTAGGCTATTTCCTTTATTGTTTTAACTTTTAGGAAATAGCTTAATTCCTAAAGATTACTTTGACATAGAAAATATCTTGATTCCCAAAAATTAATCTAACTTGGGTTTCTTCTTTAAGCTCGAATTAGCTTAAATAAAACCAAGCATACTTTATATCTTGGCAAAACATCTATATCTTAAAGAGGTTTTGCCTTCTTCATCTTTTGGCAAAACATCCATAACTAGTAGATGTTTTGCTCTTATCTATCCAATCCATCAATTTCTATCCCGATTGATGGGTATGTTCGCTTTTGAAAAGATGTGCTTAATAAGAGGTCTTAAGCTATCATTCCTTGGTCCTATCATATATTATGAATTTATGTGTATTTTGGGAAGAGTTCATGAATCAACTAAGATCCTCTACTTGGAATGCCTGCCTTCCCAAAAATAAATTCATATCAAACATGGTACGAGAATGATCTCACGTGAAATAGAAAGCTTGAATATTTCATTTTATTGTTTCTCTTTTAGGAAATATCTCAATTCCTTAAAGTCACTTACTAAGGTTTCCTCGTGAGATAGGAATCTTGAAACCACAAAGAAACTTTTTAGAACTTTCGAAATCTTCTAAATAGAAGAGTGCTTCCAAATTTTCCATGTTTTCATGGCCCTATGCATCATTACCAGAGATGCAAAACATGAACGAAACACAAATCTATTGAACTTCAAAGTTCAATTTGTATTTAAGTTCAAAAATTTGGTTGTGAAGTTCCATGGAATCGAAAGGTGATCATGGAACTTGGAAATATAGCTGAAGTTATCATCCAATCTTGGGATGCTTGAGAAGTTACATAAATTAAATAACTAATCAACTAAAGCTTATCTTCATGACTCCCTAAGTACATCCAGGACTTAGAGTCATCATACATCAAAAAGTTTGCAAGTAATTAAATTTTCTTGGTCACCAAGAAAATTTAATACTTAACTTTCTCCTAGTGCCTACTTATACCTAGCAAGACATCAAACATACTTAAATGTTATTAAGTATTTATTTTTGATAACGGAGTATCAACTTGGGAAGGAATCGACTAATTACTTGGGCTGCAAACTAGAACTAGTATGTCTTTGCAACTTAACTAGTCCTCTATCTTCCCTAATGTCAAGCTGTGAGCTTTATAAAGTAAGCTAAATACTAAGACAGTACATTTTCATATCTACTTGCAAACAACATCCCGTTCTTTCATGCAAATGCATGTGCCTACCTGCAAATGCATATGCTCACATACGTATGCATGCATGTTCTTTGCATACCCAAAAAAAAAATAATGCAACAATCATGCATGAGATTGATGCATGACTTTTCCTTGTACTAAGAATGTATATCATGCAATCTTGATGCATGTATATCCTTTCCTTTGTCCTAATGCACTATGATATAAAAACATATCCTTGTGGTGCAATAAAGAGCTTACTCAATGGAAAGGAAATCTGGAATTAAACTACTAAAATACATTCTTTGATGCACAAGGATTATTTTTTTAAACCAAGTCTTTCCTTAATTTAAAATAATGCTTGGAATGAGAAGTGGATTGTTTTCATTATCCTAATCTAAACTTAATCGATTGAAATATTGGCTATTTGAATGTACATCTAGGATTAAGTGTAGACTAATGAAAACAAGATAAATCAAGCATTAAGGTCAAGAAGAAACTGGAAAATACTTAACTTTGATCATAGCTTCGTCCATCCTCTGATCCTTGCGAGGAGCTAACCTTTATAGCCATGCTCGCCTCTCTCCAAGACCTTCAAAAGAGATTTCTTTTGTCGATCGAAAAGAAATGAAAATCGAAAGCATGATCGTCCTTGCTCCATTCCATTTGATTGGATATTCCCATCTGATTCTCTGCCTTGTACATTGAGTAAACTATTGTACTTCGAGTTGGATTCCTCGGTTTGTTGGCTATAATAGCCATCTTACTTTGGATATTCAAGACAGGAATTACTTCCGAGAATGGATGCATCACAACATATATTGTGATTAGTGTGCTACTGGGTAAAGTGGATGCCTTAACTCGGAACGTCATGGGTTCAAGACCCGCCCAATACCAGCTACATAAAAAATGTAGTATATTGGCTTTGACACAGATATTTAGAAGTTGCATGTACAAATCGAATGATATGGGCTCGTGGATACGAAGATGCCCATGCTTTCAGAAGGTCCTGTGTTCGATACTCGTCTTCCCATGCAGGAAAATCTTCTATCTTTTGTCTTTGTTGTAACAGCCCAACGCTCTGAATGAAGATAATCTTCACTATAGAGCAAGGCATGCAAACTGCTGGTGTTCTTGGATAAGAGAACACTTCCTGACAAAGGAGGTAGTGGGTTTGAGACCCGTGCACGTACAGCACAAGGAAGTTTTTTTCACTAACTCTTGCAGACTTATACAACAGTGCACCATGTTATAAACTGTTATAGTTCGGTCCGATGGATGCATAATTTTCGATTAGAGGATGAAGAAGTGGATATCGCACAACCCTCTTAGAATAGTCACGCGGATTCGATCCCCCGAGATGGTAGTGAGAGAGACTAGTTGATGTGCTATCAATTGCCACCTCTTTTGCTTCTGTTGTTGTCGAGTTCTGCAACACAGAAATAAGATCAAGTAAAAGTTTCGTAGGACAATACTCACGTGAGCGGCATGGATTCGTGGCTAAGAGAGCGCTTCCCCTATCATTAGGTTGCAGGTTTGAATCCTCCTCACATCTTCGAGTCTTAACCACTAAGTTAGGTCGATCACTTGTTCACAAGACCACAAGACCTCCTCGTGAGTCTAAACTCGAGATCTTTGGTCATACACACGGATTACCAAACAGTGTCCGATTTTAGATCTATCTGAACTGGCCCGACCCTTGGATCATACACTTACTTTACTACATAAATCAACCTCGAACATATTTCCTATTAGGCCATCTCTCTTAGCCCTCTTTGTTAGTCTCTTAGATGTGCCATTGTTTCATGAAATAGAAGCCCATTTTGATGGATTACTTCATTATGTTTGGTTTTTTAAGTTTGGGATTTTCTTTTTGTCTTTCTATAGATATCCATGTACGACCTGAAAAACAATCAAGCACGGACAAGTGAATGTTTTGGAGAGAATATGTTTTACACAATTATGTTAAACTAAAACCGAGTTATCCAATGTATCATATCTTTGATTCATTCATTTCAAATATCTTATGAGTTTTATTTCAAAGCCGGCAAATCAAGATGTCCAAAAAAATTTTAAAACACAAAGATTATGAACTCTTCACATGGAGAAAAAATCTTCAATCATGTCTTAGCAAGATAGTTAGAAAGTATACCGGGCATTTTTAGGTTATCATACTGGTAGGAATATTCAAGAAGATCCACAAATAAATGCGGAGAGATTATCCAATCATGACCATAACATTTTAATCGTTGCTATTATTATACATCAAATGATTGAACATTTGATTTTTTTATGAAGGTTTAGTTGTAGAAATCATAGTGTGTACCTTTATGCTACAAACGGATTCAAGCAATCATAATATATGTAAAAAACCTCAACTCCATGAGATTTTGTTACAAGAATTATCTTTAGAAGATAAAAATACAGGCTCTCTCTTGATTTAACGTTGACCAAAACCTCTCATGTTCATGAAGCTTAGCTAATAATTTAATAAGCTTCTTTCTTGTAATATGATACAATGCAGTTTAAATGAGGTCAGCTTTCAATCGTTGGAGTTTGAGGTCTCCGGAAGTAGAGAACAATACAAGGTAAAAGAAGAAGCATGGAGCACAACACAATACAAAATGTACAACCAAGTGAATGTACAAAGACAAGTGACCCGATACGGCTCTAGGCATGTACATAATATGAAGGAGGAAACCTCCTAAGGAGGGAAAAGTGCTATTTTAGTCCTAAGTGTGTATACACACATCACTACCACTATATATCAACAAGTCTTACCTTGGGATTTGATGCAATGAGCAATGATCTTGCACTCATGTATATGCAAGTTGTTGAGGTATTTGGAAAGAAATCAATCTATAGAAGAAGGTAAGCCCATATATTTGTAAAAGCTTCAAACTCCCCATCTAGAGACTTTCTAGAAAGGTAACTAATCATTATCCTTTTTGGAACATAAGCCAACTAATCTCTCTAGTAGAGAATCTCTCCATAATGATAGTGCACTTCAACTAATCTCTAGTAGAGAATCTCTCCATAATAATAGTAGAGAATCTCTCCATAATGGTAGTGCAAGGAACAGGGTCCCTCACAACTCCCAATGCACTTTGACTATTAGTAAAGATGGTGGTTGTAGACAACTCCCAATGTGGTTCCCTCACAACTCCCAATGCACTTTGACTATTAATAAAGATGGTGGAGGTATACAACTCCCAATGCTCTCTAATATTTAATAAAGATGGCGATGGTAGAAGATTGACCAACACCCAAATCACAGAGAGGTGTATGAGCCTCACACACTCAAGAGTCACTACAAAAGTTGTCCTATACTCAGCCTTACAAGTAGAAGTGGCCACATTAGGCTTCCTATTGCTCAGCCAAGATATGCATGAGCTATCAAGCATGAAGCAAAAAATACTAGTTGACACACAAGTGTCATAGCAACAAGCCCAATTTGACTAAAAAAAGCATTTAACTTTGAAGTTAATGATCCCCCTTTGGATAAAATAATCCAAATATCCAAGTACCACTCAAGTAGAAGAAGATGCATTTAACCTTCCTCCAATGCTTGACACATGGGAAATTCATAAACTTGCTTATCTCAAACATATCAAAACAAATATATGACCGAGTTATGCAAAAGTAAATCACGCTCCCAACATCCTCCTGATAGAGAACAACATCAAATGCATCTTTAGCATCATGATGACATAACCATAAACCTCTTCCCATGGGAGTGACAATAGGTTTCTAATTATCAAGACCAAAATGCTGGAAGATATGTGATCCTCCTCCAATAAAACAAAGATTAACTCCTCAAAAGCTAAGGCATTTGGATTGCCTATCATCATC
This sequence comes from Ceratopteris richardii, assembly GCA_020310875.1. Classification (NCBI taxonomy): domain Eukaryota; kingdom Viridiplantae; phylum Streptophyta; class Polypodiopsida; order Polypodiales; family Pteridaceae; genus Ceratopteris; species Ceratopteris richardii. Next base: position 51,236,114 of record CM035436.1, on the reverse strand, counting down.
CATTGAAGAGTATAAGAAAAATTCTAATATATATGTATACACACACACACTATATATATATATATATATATATATATATATATATATATATATATATATATATATATATATATATATATATATATATATATATATATATATATATATATATATATATATATATATATATTAAAGATTGTTAAGAAAACTGTACACAAGTGAACCGCCTAGGAAGATTTCATCAGTAGAAATCAAGTCATGCTTCAAATCTATGATCTTTCTCAAAAAATTAGTGATGGAATCTCTTTCATCCATATGCTCACTCTCCAAATATTTCTGCAAGTAAAAAAACAGGAGCCTCATTTCTTGTCTATTTTAATGTTGTAAAATTATCCAAGCATCTTCTATTGTTTTCCGCAAGTTAATGTGAGGGATAATGGCACATTTGATAGAAAACGCTATCAAGGCATCTTCCTATGCATCTTTGCCATCCCAAAATTTTTTCTCTATAGTACGTGTAATACAAACCACAACACTACCAAGAAATTAAAGATCATTATCTTCAAATACATCTACATCACCTTCAATCACACAATTTCCACATGTAGAAGGATGAGTTTCAATCAACACATGATGCATCATGTATGCCTACAATAGGTAATTAGTACATCCAACTTATTCTCAACAACTAGCATACAAAATACATGATTGCTTTTAGCCATTGCTAGAAACTAAATACCATGATGTGGAAAATTGATTGTATGTAAAAACATTGAACAACAATACCCTATTGAGCTCTTATAAACTTAGAGTAGTCTTTGAGACACGTGTAATAGAAAACCAAAACACACACCCACACACACACATACACACACACACACACACACACATATATATATATATATATATATATATATATATATATATATATATATATATATATATATATATATATATATATATATATATATATATATATATATATATATATATATATATATATATATATCTATATATATATGGCACAAAAAGGTAAAATTTCCTACACACTCACTCCAATACTTCATTTCAAGGTTAAGATAAATGAAATGAAAATTTTGATGCCACAGAACAAAGCTATTTTTAAGTCCTAATAAGCTTTAGTATGCTCACCAATGTTTGTGTGATTCTTAGATGATGAGCAAAGGTGTGTGGAGGATGCCTTCAATGAAGTGATAACCAGGTGTGATACGAATTATTCAAGTTTGAGGTCTAGATAAGCACACATAGAGTATAAGGAAGAAGAAGAAGTTTGGAGCATAACACAATATTGAATGTATTTTCAAGTGAATGAGCAAAGATAAGTTACATGTTAGGGTTATAAGCATATATACAAGTCGAAGGAAAAAACCTTCTAAAGAGGCCAAAAAAATGCTCTGTTGGTCCTAAGTGTATCCATGCACATCACTATTGAAATATATGAATACCAATTGGTCCTATGAACTATTGTAAAGCACTATAAATCAGTAAAAAGAAATTAATATCTTCGTCTTTGACTAAAGAATTAAGAGCTTCATATATTTCGTTGTAAAGAAAAAGTACACCACATTAGGGAGATAACGTGAATAGCATGAACGCATTGATTCGATTATCAACATGAGCTTTCGCTCCATTAATTTATTAATCCCAAATCAATTGATTGAGGTAGTGTCCAAGTACAATCAGATAATCAACATTGGCAAAAAGCTGAATGATAGCGAAGTCAATTAGGAATAAAAACTAATTTTTCTTACGGATGCACTAGTCATGCAAGTACTAAAATTTAACAATCGCACGTGATTGCACGCTTTTACTACACACATACACACACACACACACACACATATATATATATATATATATATATATATATATATATATATATATATATATATATATATATATATATATATATATATATATATATATATATATATATATATATATATATATTGGAAATCTTTCATTATTTGTTTATTTTCTAGTACGACATAAACTGATACGCATTCATTCATGATAATGAGGATAGACTTCTGAAGAACTATGTAAACAATTAGATAGTTGCAACTTAGATCTGATATAAGAGTCATCTTTTTCACACTATATTCTCTCTAAAATCTTATATCAATACTCAGAAAACAACACTTGTACCAAAACTCTTTTGATGATGATAGAAAAAACATCAACACTTATGCAAGCATTACTTGGTAAACATGATTTGCTCGATGTTGGGCATTTCGATATAGTTTGTGTGATAAAGGTCATGAAGGAGGGTACGTGCTTACCATAAGAATTAAGAATTAGACATATTTTCACCACGATGAAGATTTTCTTTTGAAACTAGTGATATGAAACGGGGAATAAAATATAATCCTAATAGAAATACCTAGGCTATAAGTTAGACCTCTTGGAGTTCATTATTTCTTGTGATGAAAATATCATAATTTCTCATCAAAAGATGACATCCACTATGAGAGGAAAGCACAAACATTTGGCTCATACAAAAATAAGTCTTGTAGTTGCAAGTTGGCGATTGTCTAAAATTACCAAAGGACACATAAAGATATTGAGTGCCTTCGTTCCACATCGTCCATCTCTCGCTTGTACCTATGTATTTACTTAAAGTACATATTGATTTCATCCTTCACAAAGTTAAAGAGAGTTCATCACAAGTCTTCAAGTAATCATCTTCATGCGTTTCCCCAAATGTTGATGCCTCGTCAAGATAATATTGAAGTCCTATATGTAGAACCTAATAGTATCCCCTTCATAAAGGTACGAGTTATTCTTCAGCTTCAGCTTCAATTTAATCACATAGAGACGGGCCAATGGGCTCACCATCCAATCGTCGAGCAACCGCCCTTCTTCCTCTCTCATGCTCACGACTCCCTCCGAGTGTCTCTATGCATGTGACTAATAAATTACATGGTGCCATGTAGAACTTTTTGCCACATCAATGTAAGAGAGGGTTCCCACCACCATAATATGACATTTCCTTCCCCTTGAGAGTATTTTCGTCCTCGAAACTGTAAATGAAATATTCCTCATGGTAGAAGAAAGTGCTGGGACTCCCCTGAACCACATGAATTCTTATGTACATGGTCATCTCTACGTGTTGTTTCCATGTATCCTTCCCCTTAAGAAGTCTCATATGAGATCATCTCAAAGGTGGGAAACCGTCTGAGTGGTGCCTACTATCTCCCATGTACACTCAACTTTCAAACTATCACTCCCATAACATATAACATCCTCAGAATGACCTAAGGCCAAATAATGTATGCTGTATGGAGTAATAATATGAAAGTGTAAAGTGCCAATCTTATAAGCTTGACCATACCATAATGGAGATAATAAACCATAGAATCCTATGAAATATAGAACAAAGTCCCATAAAATGTGATAGCAAACCCATCTAGGAATAAATGATAGATTGCCTTCATACCACTCTAGGTCTTTCTAACCTTGAGTGTACTCACAAATGATAGTTTAATCTAAACTACCTTATGAGCTGTGAAAATCCATCATGTAGCTCATATATAAGAAGTTCTTAATAGTAAAATGCAATCTCTACATTTCACCAACCTAAAAGATTTTTTGTAAACATCTCTTCTCTGTGAAGGAAAACATAATTTCTTGTCTTCTCCCTATAACGAAGAGGAGATAAAGTGAGATCTCTAACCTAGAATGAGATCACTCTCATATTTCTAAGCTATTTTTCTCTTTCTCCTTTTGTTAAAAGAGGAACTTATGAATTCGTTTTCTCCTTTCTTCCATACCAATGCATAATCCCTCATTACATAGATTCCTATGAAGATGGGGAGTAAATCTCCTGTAAAAGCCTTTTGCTAAAATGGTTAGCAATGGTATGACTTGATACCATAAATACATGTGTATCCATACTAAAGAGCAATCTATGCCAACCATTCTCTAGGGATGGATCTATACGGCCCAACCAACTAATGGAATCATCCTTCCTAGAAACCTTCAAAAAATGAGTATGTGATATCAATGGTGATAAAATCACCTATCACATGCTGTACTAGAAGAATAAATCTTTCTTAAACTACGAAGGATAATTCCCAATCCTAAGGAGATGTCTACCTAGAGCTCTCCTCTGATCTAGTGAGACATGCCACCATGAATTATGAGTCCTTTTCTCCTTGGCCATAGAAGAAGAGTGCTCAAAGGGAAGTCATTTCCACCGTCCCATACCAATGGAACCTTCTTCCAATCCATGGTTTCATACCTACACTAAACCAAATATATATTCCATATATATGAAATGGAATATATAGGTGGATTCTAATGAATCCCATATCCTAAAATCATGTCAATAGACTCAAATGAGTCCTATGTCCTCGAACTAGTTAGTTTGGTTCTAGTCAATATGTGAAAATAGATATCCCTTTCTATTCCAAACCAACTTGTTCCTAGGTACCAAGATTAGGTCTAAGTACCTCTCTATAGATCCCAACATACATATATGTATTGGGTATCCCAACTACTCTTTAGTAAGGGATCTATGCTCTAAATCATGCAGCTAGTGCCATGCTTGTGGCCTTTCTACCCATCACTCGAATCACATAAGCACCCATCGACGTTGTCTCATGAAACCCATCTCTGTGATTGCATCTAATTAGTTTCCTTAATAGTGTAGCAAAAATGCTTCACTACTAACTCGAGTGAGGTGTATGAGTGGAACTAGACACTGTTTGGGTATTCCTAATAATACCCCATAGTCTCCTAATCATCATGTGAGACTCTTGTGAAGATAACTAAATCTTTACTATTTTGGAGATTATGAAAAATGTATCTCCCGGGCCTATATGCAACTTCTCATAACCTATAAGATTGCTTGTGCACATTCCTAATGGTGAAGGTATAGCTCCTTCCTCTTAGAAATCCTATGATATAAAATCCATAAGGATTATGTGTAGGGATCCTTTTTACTACTAAAGTTGCGTTATTTACACTACTATGATGGTCCTAAGTCCATCGGATACATGCTTAAAAGCATGCTCATACCTTACTGGTGTTTGCAGAAAAGGTATGTTACCATGCCATAACATTCGTACCTAAAGGTAAGTGCATATATAATGCCATGAAATGGGGAAACTTTCAACAACATTTCCCCAAGAAAACAGATTCCCAAAAAAATTTTAACCATAAGCTCAATGGCACACAGGCCATCCAACAATATAGGGCTTGGCAAGCCCATGGCATACACGCCATATACTCATACATGGACTCCATAACCTGCAAAAACATAAAAATAAATGCTATAAACAATCTGGTTGTTGCATGACCATGTAATTCCTACAATGATCTTTCCTGCAAAGAATCAAAAAGTATATTCCTAGCACGTTGATCCATACTTTTGAGATTAAAACAATGATCAACTTTGATGTATGCATTCCAATCAATGCATGTCCATATAGAACATGCCATAACATAAAGTAAAATGCTTGAAAATATAAAGCATACGTCCGTGAATGATTTGGTATTGGAATTGCATGCATCCAACTCTTTTGGACAAGCATCGAGACCTCTGCACCTTCTTCCTCAGATCCTAACATAAACTTTGAAGTGTTCAAAAACGTCCGATCACATTGGATTGACACCTGTTTATGTTGGAAATGTGCTTGTGTCTGCTATGAACAAGCGTTGGACTTCCTAGGCTTCACAATCAGTGTTCACTGCAGATGTCAATGGTGAAACTCCCATCCGTCAAGAACCCATGTGAGGAGTTGATGCGAGAGGAATGTTTAAATGCCTAAGGCAATTTGATTGCACTTCTTCTATAAAATCTTCTATTTTCCTGTCCTCGTGGCAATCAAATGCACTGCCTTCCAAATTATGGGTGGCAACCTTACAAGCTCCTACTACTGCAAGAATTTGCAAAGCTTTGCATGAACGTGCAAGGCAATGTTCTCTATCTATGCTTGACAACTTGTATTAAATACAAATATGACCACTGCTGCCCTCGTGCACAAAACCAAAACTAAGATCACGAGTGATGGGGATCACATGCGCTCTCCTCGCAAATCGAAGCATCATCTCCTTGCTTTCCATTGTTTCTGCCCTACTCGGGAGCATGCCAGCAAACCAAGACATCATGGCTGCAAATGCACCCAGGTGCATGGAAGGTGTCATGCGTAAAGCGGTGTAGCTTGAGGAATACCAATTTGCAGCTTTTATTGAATATGAAATCATAATACCACGTTTATAGGACCGGCCAAAATCAGGTTCTACTTCATCAAAAAGCCCCCATTTCATCATGATCGGGTGAAAATAAAGGTTTTGACCTATGTGAAGGTTTCTCAAACCGCTCCGTTGCAGTAGCAGAGATGTCTGGAGAGCACCACATGCAGTCTCTATGCATGTGACTAATACATTACATGGTGCCATGTGGAAATTCTTGCCACATCAACATAAGAGAGGGTTCCCACGAACAGAATAGGACACCCTTCTTTTATGGTTAGATTACCTTCAATATATAGTAGTCATTTTCATATTAGTTTTCTCAATTGAATGAAACCAAGTGCTACATATCTTATTTTCTTGTATGAAGAATAGAATCCTTAAAACCTAACCTTATATCTCAAAATGAAAGAGTGAATTCGTTGTTTCCTTCATGAAAGTCCATTGGGTCTATTGACAAAAAGAAGATCCATCTAAAATTATCTGCATGGCATCACCTCCATTCTCTGCAACTTTCTTCCCTAATGTTACGATATTGGCCTACCTCTTTGCATGTTAATCTCTACTTACCATTTTTCATTCCTTTTTAGTGTCGAGAATGATTTTATCTTGTCTCCTTGCCATGATCTAAACCAACCCATGTAGACTAGTCATCATCTATTCGTCTAGTGAAAATCGTTGTGCAATTTAAAGCTGTATCTTGCAACCAGGATGGAAGCACCAATTCATGACTTGAATAGGGATGAGTATCATTAAATTATAATGAGAATTTTTTATGATTATGGAGTAAATAGATTAACATAATGTGCAAGTATCCAAATAAATTAGCAGCCTTGAGATGGAGTAAAACCACATGGATGTTGTGAACCTAGGTAATTTATTCCTAAAAAAGAGTAACTGACTGCATATGATTCTTGATATATTTCAGTTACATTTGTTCATGACTGTTGTATGAATTATCTGTTGCTATCACCATAGGCATATAAATGCACAAAAGCATATATATTCTTGCACCCTCCATATTTGTATTTGTGTATTTATTTTCAATCATATGCATGTGTTTCTATATAATGCGTGTGAGTGAGTGAACGTGAGTGTGTATGGACATATGAATGTGCATGGAGGGATATGACTGGGCGTGATATGAATTTCTTTTTATGCATGGATATAAATGTGCATTCGTTTTTTGACTCTGATGTGTGATGTGCATCTAGGTAATGGATGTCGAAGAGCATGAGCTTTGTGATTATTCATTTGTGTGTAAATCGTATGAGATAATGAATATGGTGTATGTATGTAAAAGTGGCTTTCTACTGTGCATTGAATATTGTGTATGCGCGTATGCCCGAATGATGCTAAGTGATCATTTACTATATCTGATACTTATGCCCTATTGATTATATGAGAGCATTAACTGTGCGCTTTGATGTGTATACGCTTGTCTTCATAAACTCACACGTGCTTTTCGATGTATGAGTTTGTATGTATATAATCTTATATATATATATATATATATATATATATATATATATATATATATATATATATATATATATATATATATATATATATATATATATATATATATGCATTGAATATGTGCGTCAATGCATATGGGTGTTCTTAGGTTTCGTAGCATCTATGGACATCTGTGCTAATTGCATGTGTGAATTATTGTGGTATATGTATGTACGTAGAAGTGTGCATATCCGTTTATGCATGAGTGCTTGTATTGTGCATGAATATGTGAGTATGTTCTGATATATATATATATATATATATATATATATATATATATATATATATATATATATATATATATATATATATATATATATATATATATATATATATATATATACATACATAAATGTATATATATATATACATATTTGTGCGTGTGGATGTCTCTTATGTGTATGTGAATGTTTGTGCGTTGTTGAATGTGTGCATTTGTGTATGAAAATAATTATGTGTGTGTTGATTTATATGTTTGTGATTGATGATGCATTGTGTACAGATGTGTATGTTTACTGTAAAAAGTATGCTTGTGTAAATAGAAGGCAGACATGTGTGATGCGCAAAGGGCTGGAATGAAGACGACCTAAACGGAAGAATGCAACACATAAAGCCTCTTTTGATGCAGAAGGCATTGAAGATACTCCAATTGCAGATAGAAGTTCTTGCGAATTCAATATTATCCATATACACATGTAGCCTGTAACATTTAAGTCGGATATTGGTCATTAATCAAATTTCTAATGTTAAGTTTCAGTTAATGAAAAGATTTAACGAATAGACATGGCCAAATAGCTGATATCAATTTCTTACTTAGAACGTGTTTTGGAACTTCTATCTATGTGCGTAAAGTGAGATAAGCAGTGCATATAAAGCTCATATGTTATCTTTGAATTTCTGACGGAGAAGGGGAGGTTTTGTTGTTTCTTGGCTGACTCTACACATTGACACACTTACTGTACATTGTCTTTGGAAACAGAAAATATAAGAGGAATAGCCACTGATTTATACAACGATGAAGAATTATTTTATCGGAAACCCCAAATTCAACTCAACCTAATAAAACCAGAAATCTTTGTATAACGTTAAATCGCCATTAAGAATGGCATCGCGAGTGAATGTGCTACGTTTTATTATCTATTGAGAAAGGAATATGTCCCCTTGGCTGAATTGTAGTTCTCTCTTGTGTGACAAATTGAGTCACCCTTTAGGTATTATGCTGCCATTTGATGGAAAACCTTGTAATAGTCCAATCCATGGACTACGTTTTTTAATTTTATAGAGGCAAACATGACCTAAACTTCCATTTACATAAGAGGAAAAGGTAATATTAGGTGTCTGCACTATGCATAGGGGTCTTTATCCATGTGAAGGCTATATAATTTCCTAGAAAATCTTCTACTTGTAATTGTCATGTTCCTTGTTTGGAATTAAATTTACAACCTCTCAGTTAGGAGTGTGATGGGTATCCACTTGCCCCAAAAGCCATGGTTGAGGATTACTTCCTTGTGCTTTCTCTTAAGGCATGGTCCAACCATCTCCTACTAGGATTTTGTGACCTTCCTTCCCTCGTAAATTGAGCATTGCCCTCAATGCTCACTTATGGAACCTTCTATGTAACTTGGGCCCCTTTCCATGTTTCATCACCTCCACTACCCTCAAATTATAGTGCATGGACCTTTCTTTGATCTATCCAACCCTGTATTGGTGCCCAAATCTTGATTAGGAGTGTGATGGGCTAAGTAATTGCCCCAAAAGGCATGGTTGAGGGTTCCTTCCTAATCCTCTCTCTAGGGGCATGGTTCAACCATCTCCTACTAGGATTATGCGACATTCCTCCCCCTTATATTGAGCATTGTCCTCAATGCTCACTTTTGGACCCGTCTATATAACTTGGGCCCTTTTCCATGTTTGAGCGCCTCCACTAGTCTCAAATTCTAAAGCATGTATTTATTTGGAGCTATCCAACCTTCTCTTGGTGCCCAAATGCCCTTGTGCATTCCTTCTTGGCCACCTTTACACTCATCGGTGGTCAAGCACTTCCCAAGTGCCCACGATCGAGGCTTCTTAACTCCGTCTTTCCCAAGTTCCTCAATCAGGCTCTCATGCTAATTTCTATACATTCACTTGGTAATTCAAGTGATGTGTTTGATCAGACTTAGGACCACCAAAGAACTTTTTTCTATTTAGGTGGATGGTTTCTCTTTGCTTGTATATATGCTTTTAACTGTAAGATGTCAATCACCTTTTTAAATTCACTTGGTAATACAATCAATCTTATGCTTTTCTTCCATATTATTCTTCTTCCATCTATTATTCACGTGCTTTCTTAGTCCTCTAGCTCTATCAATCAATATTACAAAAAGTTTTCACTTTCTTTAGAACACCCTTCCCGTAACAATTTCGAAATTTCATAAGAACTTGTGAGCATACTTGGGGTGATTAGAAGGTCAAAACTAATTTGATTTGAGGTTTTTTTGGTCTCTAAGTGCACTATCAAAGTGACTATGTAGGCAAGTTTTTCCTTTGTTCAAAACATATGTACAGTACAAGCATCTCAAAGTCGACTATATGGCTAAGAGATATTCATTAGGTACTTGTATTCAATTTTTTAGGATACAATCAATTTATTACATCTGCATATCTAGTCACTAATCTTGGTTGTTGAGAGAATTTGGTTGATTATAATCGCCCATTGTGGGCATATATAATGTCTCATGTATTTCTGAAAAAGGACGTGTGGAATATTCCAAAGGGCGGTGAAATTGCTCCTCCTACACCTACAAATACTCAAGTATGGTATGCAAAGAGAACCAATATTCCATGTTTAGAGATATTTTGGGGCGCCTTTCATGTACACAACTCCAGAATCAGGGCACTAGGTAAAGGAAAAAGAAGATGGAAGAATCTTTGATGGCACTTCATTTATAACAAACTATTAAGATTCTAAAGTCCAAAGGGAAAGAAATCAAAATCTATCTCAATGTAATCTTTTATGTCGTTCTCACTTGTAATCTCAAAGAGATGATTATTTATAAAATTTATAAGTACTAGAGATGATCTTTTATAAACAAAGTTATGTTGTTCTCACTTGTAGTCTCAGTTTCTATGTTGAAACTTATATAAAATGTATAAGTACTAGGATAAAAATGAAGTGAGCGTGGAGATGAGTAATCCAATACACAATGTAATTGGGGACACATAAATAAAGGGTAATCAATTGGAAGTAGCAATCAAGATCTCCAGAAATGTTTAAACAAATATTATCAACTCTTCACTTGAAGAAAAACTCTTCATTCATATCTTAGAAAGATAGGAAGAAAGTATGTTGGGCATTTGGGGTTATCATATTTGTAGGAATATTCAAGAAGATCCACAAATAAATGCATAGAGATTATCTACTCATGGCCATGGTGATTGTTCCTATTCTTATACATCAAACAATTTAATATTTGATTTTTTAAGAAGGCTCACTTGTAGAAATCATATTGTGTACCTTTATGCTACAAAGTAATTCAAGCAATCATAAAATATGTCAAAAACATCAACTAGATGAACTTTGGTAACAAGAACTATCTTTAGAGGATAAAAATATAGGCTTTCTCTTGATTTCATGTTGATCACAAACTCTCATTTTCATGAAGCTTAGCTAATCTTTCAATAATCTTCTCTCTTGTAATGTGAAAATGAACCTCAAATATGATTATACAATCAAATTTAAATGATGTTAGCTTTCAATCATTAGATTTGAGGTTTGCAAAAGTAGAGAATAATATAATGAAGAAGAAGAAGCTTGGTGCACAACACAGTACATAATGTATAACCATGTTAATGTACAAAGATAATTGCCCCAATATAATTCTAGTCATGTATATAATCTGAAGGAAAAAAACTCCTAAGGAGGGAAAAAGTTCCATGTTAATCCGAAGTGTGTACACATTCATGACTACCAAAATATATTAACAAGTCTTACCTTGGGAATAATGTAGTGAACAACATGCTTGCACTCATGTACAAGGAAGTGCCAAGCTATTTGGAAAGAAATCAAGCCACAAAAGAATGTAAGCCCAAATATGGTTAAAAGCTTCAAACTTTCCCATGTATAGACTTTCTACAAAGATTTGCAACATTCTCCTATGTGGAATATAATCCAAACTAATCTCTCCAGTAGAGAATCTCTCCATTAGATAATGATAGTGTCCTTCAATATGCTTTGTTTGAGCACATAAAAGGGTCCCTTACATTCCCCAATGCTCTATTAATATTAGTAAAGATGGTGGTGGTGGAGAACTCCCAAAAAACTCTAATATTTAACAAAGATGGTGGTGGTAGAAGACTGACCAATAGCCAAATAAGACAAAGGTATATGAGCAACACACAAACAACAGTCACTACAAGATTTTTCCTATACTTAACCTCACAAATAGAAGTGTCCACATTAGGCTACCTCTTGCTCAACCAAGATATTCATGAGCTAGCACGCATGAATAAAAAACGACTAGTTGACACATGCATGTAATAGAAAGAAGGCTAGCTTGATTATAAAAAAACATGTAAATTTGGCAGTAAAGATCCCCCTTGAAATAAAACAATCTAGGTAGCAAAGTACCACTCAATTAGTAAAAGATGCACTTCACCTTCTTCCAATGCTTGACATGTGGGCAATGCATAAACTTGCTCATATCAAACCTATCAAAACAAATATTTGAGAAAGTTATGAAAAATTAAATCAAGATCACTACATCTTTTTGATAGAGATCAACATCAAATGCATCTCTAGCATCATGATGACAAAAACCTCTTTCCATGGGAATGGTAATCGGTTTCCACTCTTCAAGACCAAAATGCTACCATAATGTGTCAATATAACTTTTTTGACACAAAGATATTCCCCTAGCCAATTGCATAAATTTAATGTGTAAATCATGATGCAAATTACCCAGATTTGACATCTCAAAAGAGGCATAAAAATTATTTGTATATTAAAAGATATGCTTTTTATTAAGAGTAGTGAGTAGCATATCATCAACACACAGAACAATGACCACAAGTAAATCATCTCCACATTAATTACAAGGTGCCCCCTATTCTAATCTTCTCAAAACCATACACCGAGAAGTAGGCAAGTATCTTCTCATACTAAGCACGTGATGCTTTCTTCAAACCATATTATGCAGTTTTAGCTTGCACATTTTGTTTTAGTAGCCTTTATGCAAAAGCACATGAGCTTAAAATACATACACTTGTTCATCAAAATCATCATTTAGGAATGCAAGTTAGCATCCAAATGATGCACATTAATGGCATGATAAGCTATAAGTGCATGAGTGCTATCAACGGTGCGATTTTGAGATGTGGGATCAAATTTCACATCAAATTGAATGACTCTCTCTTATGGGTAACCTTTGTCAATAGCCTATACATGTCAGTTGTTCCATTAGGCTCACATTTCATCTTGTCACTACAAGGAATACGAGCACATAGCAACAGTTAACGTGACACAACTTCATCTCTAAAGCATTGCAACGAGCATCGAGCACACAACGTTAGTTAAACGATAGAAACTTCGACGTTCTTATCGACATGTGGAGTGACATGCATTGCGACGGTTATACTAAGCATTGCTAAAGCAATGATCTAAAAAAGCATTGCATAAGCGATGATCAATTGCATCGCATAAATGAGTGTCACTTATGCGATGCTATCTAGAGATGGATATACGATCAGTTAGCATTG
>CM035436.1:50975162-51217662 GCA_020310875.1 Ceratopteris richardii | reverse complement strand
TCCCCCTCCATCAAAAGAGAGGGTGCCTATTTAACATCCTAATAGACTCTCAGCCATAACCAAAAACTATTTAAAGCACATACACACTTTTGATTTTGTTTTCAATGGATGCACCCATATATGCCAAGAAACATCATCAATAAAAGTTATGAAATATAGGTGATTACCAAATGGTGTTTACATAGGACAATAAACATCACTTTGAACAAGCTCCAAATTCTTTGGTGCCCTAATTGAAACATCTTTTAGGAATGAGGAACACTTCATTTTGCCCAACATATAACCTTCGCATACATGTTTAGATCATTCCTCAAGTTTGGGTACAGAGGATACAATTTAATATTTCTAAAGTTGAAGCATGTTAGAAAGATTTAGAAGACCAAATCATGAACGTGAAAGATTTGCATTTGAGATAGCTTGACAACCTTGAATTGCACATGTTGAATCATTCACAAATTTTGCATAGTCTATGAGTTTATATAGCCCAGAATGTAGAAATCTAGGAAATATGATAGCATCACGATTTGAGAGATTATGAATTGTATATCTATTATCAACACATCTTACAACCAAGCCAATCCTCACTATCTCTAAAGCTTATAACATATGTTTCTTTATCCCTAGTGGAGATAATGCATTTGAAAATGTGAAAAAACTTCCATCTGTAGTAATTAGAATGATCTTTTCAAATTCGATTACAAGATAAGATAGGTGTGTACATGTGAGGGTATTCCCTGTAGGGGCATGCTCACTTGAAGCGAAGAAATTGGACCACGAAATAGTATGTCTGGATGCAAAAGTATCATAATATGAAGCATCTAAGGCTACAAAAAGGACTACACTACTCATGAGAAGATAGTTCATAACTACAAATAGTAATAAGTGTCCATTCTTGATTCTGAAAAAGATTCAAGCAAGGGAGACTATTCCTTGATCAAACTTCCTCTTTAAAAAAGAAAAAAAGTTTAGCAAAATGTATTTTTGTTGTAGATACCTCTACAACAACCATTGCAACCTCTTTCTTCTTTGCATCCTTTGTAGTTAGTTTTGGACAAAACTTTAAGACCTGATCATTTTCCTTATTACTTGGAAAGACCTTTCTTTTTTCCTCTCTTCTTGTCATCTTTGTCTGCCTTCTTTTATTGTGCAACATGATCATATTTTTTGTAAGTAATAGATGACATTGATTTACATTTTCCCTTTTCACTAGCTAAGAAAGCTTGATATGCAAGATGCATAACTGAAATCTTTCTCCTTGGCTAACCTTCCTCCAATGAAACAAAGATTAACTCATCAAATGTTGGGGCATTTGGACTGCTTATCATCATTAATTCAAGACAATAAGCATAATTCTAATATTTAGCTCAAAAACCATTAAGAAAATTGTACAGAAGTGAACCATCTAGCAAGATTTCATCAGTAGAAATCAAGTGATTTGTCGAATCTATGATCTTTGTCAAAAATTTATCGATTGAATCTCTTCATCCATATGCTCACTCTTGAATTATTTTTGGAAGTAAAAAGCAGGAGTCTCATTTCATATCTAGTATAATGTTTTTGAACTATCCAAGCATCTTCTATTGTTTTCCACAAGTGAATGTGAGGGATAATGGCACATTTGATAGAGAAAGCTATCAAGGCATCTTCCTATGCATCTTTGCCATCTAAAAAACGTTCTCTAGAGTAAGTGTAATACGAGCCATGACACTACCAAGAAATTGAATAAAACTATCTTCAAAACGATCTACATCACCTGAAATCACTCTATTTTCCCATGTAGTAGGATGATTTTCAACACCCAACACAATATTTCATAGCCCTTTTCCTACCAATACATGATGCATCATGTCTACCTACAATGGCTAATTAGTATTGTCCACCTTATTCTCATAAACCAACATATGAAATGCATCATTGCTTTTAGACATCACTAGAGACTAAATACCTTCTTCCAGAAAATTGATTGTATCTATAAAAGTTGAACAGAAATACCCTATCAAGCTCTACTAAGCTTGCAATAGTCTTTGAGATGGTGGTACTCGAAAACCAAAACCTATATAGATGTTTGGCATAGGAAGCTAAAATTTCCTACACACTCACTCTAATACTTCATTTCGAGGCCGAAATAGGTGAAATCAAAATTTTGATGCCATACAACAAAGTTACTTTGAACTCCCATAGCCTTATCATGCTCACCAATTTTCATGTGATAAAGCAACCACATGGTTTGATACTAATTATTATAGTTCAAGGTCAGAGAAGCACACAAATTGCACAACCAAGAAGAAGAAGTTGGATCACAACACAATATAGAATGTTTTTGCAAGTGAATGAGCAAAGATAAGTGACCCGCTAGGGTTATAGGCATATATGCAAGTTGAAGGAAAAATCCTCCTAAAGAGGTGAAATTGCTCTATTCTTCCTAAGCGTATTCATAAACATTACTATTAGAATATATCAACACCAATTAGTTCTATAAACTATTGTAAGACACAATACTTCAGTAAAACAAAATTATTATCTTGTTCTTTGTCTGAAGAATTAAGAGCGTCATATATTTCGTTATAAAGAATAAGTACACCACATTAGGGAGATAACGTGAAAAGCATGAACGCCTTGCTTCAATTATCAACATGAGCTTCCGATCCATTAGCTTATTTATCCCAAATCAATTGATTGAGGTTGTTCACTAACCAACTATAATGAGATAATCAACATTGGCAAAAGAAATTGGATGATAGCTATAAACACTAGGAATAAAAATTAGTTTATCTTAAAGGACGTACTTTTTATGCAAGTACTATGTTTTTTAAAATCTTCCGTTATGTTTTTAATTTTCTAGTAAAGGATAATTTTTTATGCACTCTTTCATGATAATAAGGATGGAACTCAATCATCGTCTTCACACTATATTCTCTCTAAACTCTTATATCAATACTAAGGAAAGAACACTTGTATCAAAACTCTTATGATGATGTAGAAACACCATCTTATGCAAGCATTTCTTGGTAAAACGTTTTTTACTTGATGATAGGCCTTTCAATATAGTTTGTGGCTAAGGGTTTGATAATAATTATGAATTATATTTATTTTCACCACCATGAAGATTTTCTTTTGAAACTAGTGATATGAAATGGGGAATAAAATGTAATCCTAATAGAAATACCTAGGTTATATAGTGAGACCTTTTACTGCTTGTGATGACACTCTCATAATTTTTCATCAAAAGATGACATCCACTATGAGACGAGAGCACCAACATTTTGCTCCTACAAAAATAAGTGTTGTTGTAGCAAGTTTGTGATTGGGTATTCTAAAATCACAAAACGAAACATCAAGATAGTGAGAGCCTTCCTTCCACATCGTCCATCTCTCACTTGTACCTATCTATTTACTTCAAGCACATGTTGATTTCATCCCTCAAAAAGTTAAAGAGAGTTGATCACATGTCTTCAAGTTCTATTTCACCCAAGTTGACGGAATCATCTTCATGCGTTTCCCCAAATGTTGATGCATTCTAAACATAGTATTGAAGTTCTCCCCTTCTCGTAGAGTACCTTCAATATGTAATAGTCAGTTTCATATTAGTTTTCTCAATTAAATGAAACCAAGTGCTAACTTTATAACTCAAGTGAAAGAGTGAATTTGTTGCTTCCTTATGCAAGGACATTGGGTATATTGACAAAAAGAAGATCCATCTCAAATTAATTGCATTGCATCCCCTCCAATCTCTCAAACTTTCCTCCTTAATGTGAAGATATTGGACTACCACTTTGCATGTTATTCTCTAGTTACCATTTCTCAATGTGTCTTTAGTGTTGAGAATGTTTTATCATTTTGTTTCCTTTCCATGATCTAAACCAACCCCCATTTAGACTATTCATCATCTATTCGTCTAGTGAAAATTATTGTTCCAATTTGAAGCCGTATCTTGCAACTAGGTTGGAAGCACCAGCTCATGACTTGAATAGAGATGAGTATCATTAAGTTATAATAAGAATTTTTTATGATTATTGATAATAATAGATCAACATGTGCAAGTATCCAAAGGAATTAGCAGATCTTGAGATTGAGTAAAACCACATGGATGTTGTGAATCTAGGTGACTTCTTCCTAAAAAAGAATTATTGACTGCATACGATTCTTGATATATTTCAATTGCATTTGCTCATGAATGTTCTATGAATCATCTATTTCTATCACCATAGGCATATAAATGCACGAAATCATATATATGCTTGCATGCTCCATGTTTATATTCGTGCATTTATATCCAATCTTTTGCATTTCTGTTTATATCTAATGCATTGCGACATGCATTCCATGACGTTTATGTGTGACTAAGTAAATGTGAATGTGTATGGATATATGGATGTGCATGGAGGGATGCGATTGGGCATGATATGATTTTCTATTTATGCATGCATATAAATGTGCATTCGTTTTTTGACTATGATGTGTTCTGTGAATCTAGGTGAGCGATGTCAAAAAGCATGAGCTTTTTGATTATGCATTTGTGTGTAAATCATATGAGATAATGAATATTCTTTATATATGTGTAAGTGGCATAATATTGTGAGCATTGAATGTTGTGTATGCGTGTGTGCCAAAATGATGCTAAGTCAGCAGTAACTATTTGTCATCGTTATTCCCTAATGATTATATGAGAGCATTTAGTGTGACCTTTGATGTGTATATACTTGTCTTCATGAACTCACACGTGTTTTTTGATGTATGAGTTTGTACGTATATAATTTCTTTAACACACACACACACACACACATATATATATATATATATATATATATATATATATATATATATATATATATATATATATATATATATATATATATATATATATATATATATTATATATATATATATATATATATATATATATGTGCATTGAATATTTGTGTCAATACATATGTGTGTTTTTAGCTTTCGTAGCATGTATGGATATCTGTGCTAATTGCATGTGTGAAGTATTCATGTGGTATATGTATGTACATAGAAGTGTGCATATCCGTTTCTGCATGAGTGTTTGTATTGTGCATAAATATGTGAGTATGTTCTGACATGTGTGTATATGTATGTGGCCTTGTGTGTGTATATATATATATATATATATATATATATATATATATATATATATATATATATATATACATATACATATATATATATATATATATACATATACATATATGTGTGTGTGTATATGTATGTACGTGCGGTGAGCGCGTGCGTGATGTGGATTTTTTAATGAAAATGTGTGCATTTTCATATGCATGTGCGTGTGGATATGCCTTATGTGTATGTGAATGTTTGTGCGTTATTGAATGTGTGCATTTGTGTATGAAAATAATTATGTGCGCGTTTATGTATATGTTTGTGATTGATGATGCATTGTGTACAGATGTGTATGTTTATTGTAAAAGTATGCTTGTGTAAATAGAAGCAGACATGTGTGATGTGCGAAGGGATGGAATGAAAAGGACCAAACAGGAAGAATGCAAAACATAAAGCCTCTTCTGATGAAGAAGCATTGAAGATACTCCGATTAGAGATTAAAAATCTTTCGCATTTAATATTATCCATATACACATATAGGAATGCATCGACTTCTAGCTACACATGTAGCATGTGACATTTAAATCGGATATTTGTGATTAATCAAATTTCTAAATATTCTAATTTTCAGTTAGTCATTAATCAATTTCTTAGCTTGAACGTGTATTGCAACTCTACACATTGAGACATTGACTGTACATTGTCTTTGGAATGCTTAATATCAAAATGATTGTATTGTGTGTGTGAAGAAGCAGAAAAGATAAGACAAATAACCATTGATTTCTCCAACGACGAAGTATTATTTTATCGGAAACCCCAAATTCAACTCAACATAAGTAAACCAGAAATCTTCTGACCTTCGAGTTAAATCGTGATGAACAATCACATCAAGAGTGACCGCAGTTCAAATGATACCACCATTTAATCCACATAATTCAAATTAATCCGCAGTTCAAACAATCACATAGAGTTAAATCGTGATGAACAATCACATCAAGAGTGACCGCAGTTCAAATGATACCACCATTTAATCCACATAATTCAAATTAATCTATATAATTCCCTAGAAAATCTTGTACTTGTAATTGTGATGTTACTTGTTGGGAATTCAATTCACAAACTCCCAGTTAGGAGTGTGATGTGCTAACAACTTGTCCTAAAAGCCATGGTTGACGAATACTTCCTAGTCCTTTCTCTTAAGGCGTCATTCAACATTCTCCTACTAGGATTAAGTGACATTACTTTTGTTTCTGTTTATAAGGAACAAATCTTAATGTGCGATAATTTATGGAGATGGATATGGGAACATAGAGAAAATTATTGAATTTGCGTTGAAAATTGAAATGATACATTCATGTGAAAACCATTTACACTATTTTATGAATATATAACCATCTACTACGTGTGTTCTTACGCAATGAGTGACATAATTACGTATGACGTCCAGCTCATGAGAGGGAAATTGAAGGAAGCATTAATTATCAAGATGAAGCTTGGAGTAGAGCCCGATGTATCTGATCCTTGGCTGCCCAAATACTCTCTTTGGATGTAAGGGATGTATATGGATGATGTTATATGAAATATTGACTAGAAATGTAATGTTGATCTTCTTTCTAAGTTTGCAATAGGTGATAAGGATCCAATTACGACTCTGTTGTAGGACGATCTCAAAAAAAAGTGTTCATTAGAGTTAATGTTTGAAGATCGAATTATTACTTGTACCTTTAACTCTGACCTCTTATGTTGAACGTCATGATGTGGGGTTCTTGAAAATGCTGAACAGTTAGTTTTCATGGCACCAAGCATTTTGACATATCTATCTCCGACTACTTGGGTTATAGAATCAAGCTTCTACTCAATGTTTACAAGCAAGAACAAGTGATTCTTACTAGATATTGTGAAATGAACACTTTATTTCTTGATATCATGGTCATTAGGTAAAAAATAATGGAGAACATGTCTTTTTTCTCCTTTGTTGTGACTCAGTGTTTAAAAGTGTTTGTGTGATTTTTTTGTGAATCATGTTTTAGGTGCCTCTTTTAGGGCTCTACATTCATTTAATGTAAGAAAGTGCCTTGATTTTGTTGAGAGGTCCATGCACCACCCTTTTGTCCCAACTCACTTTCATTCTCATGCAAACTCATTTATCCCACATGCAAGGGAATTCTCCCAAACTCCATATAAGCAAGGCCTCTCCCTCACTCCCCACAAGTCATTCCACTGTAGATCATTGCCAAGAGTGTGCATCCTCTCCTCATGGAGTCACCATGCTCATAGAGCATCTTATGTAAGTCATTTCCATTTCCATTTTAATTCATCCATCATGTTTTGTTATCTTTTGTTCCTTCCTCCTTAGCTTGTTAGATGTGTGCATGTGAGTAGAGTAGGAGTAGTCCTTCTTCATTTCAACATGGTATCACAGCATAGGTTCTTTTTTTTCATCTTAATTTTTATTCATTATCAATAGCATAGATGCATTGTTTCCTTCATCCCTCCCTCATTTTATCATTATCTAATGTTTCGTCAATAGCTCATAGAATTTGTATTGTTGAGTTTCTTTCCTTTTTTTTCTTTTGAGTCATATCATTTCTACTCTTCTGCATCATATTTTCTCTTATCTTGTGCAATCTCTCTGTTTTTCTCTCCTCTTTATTCTTGAGTGATCAAAAGACATACATACATACATACATACATACATACATAGAGAGAGAGAGAGAAATAGAGAAATGGAAAGGGAGACAAAGCATGATAAGGTAGAAATTGGAATATAGGGTGGAATCGTACTTCATAGGTATGGAAATTAGAAATAGGAAATAGGAGTTATAAGCATATGTAAAGAAGGCTAAGATATCAAGAGAAATAGTTTTACACCTTATTATCCAATTTCTACCTTATCCTACTATATCTATATTTATATGCATATATATATATATATATATATATATATATATATATATATATATATATATGATTGTATGTGTGTGTGTATGTGCAAGATAAGGTAGAAATTGGAATATAGGGTGGAATCCTACTTCCTAGGGTTTGGAAATGAGAAATAGGAAATAGGAGCTACGAGCGTTCGTAAAAAAGCCGAGGATATCACAAGAATTATTTTTGCATCTTCTAATCAAACTTCTTCCTTATCCTACTATATATATCAGGTGGTAGAAATTATAGAATAGGGTGAAAAATACTTCTTATGGGATGGAAATGAGAAATAGGAATTAGGAGCTATAAGCATTGTGGATATAACTGTTATTGAATGTTTATTAAGAGATATAATAATTATTGAATGTTATTATTGGTCCTAGATAAATTTTCGAATATGTATAATGGAGATGGTCAAGATAATTAAGATGTTAAGAAATAGAGATAGAGTTGCATAGTTCTCAAAAAAAGAATCCTTTCAAATGGAAAATCAACTGGGTATAAACATGTGATTATAATTGAAGACTCCAGGGCTAGGGTTCATACAAAAATCCCAAAAGATTATTTGTATTGGTTAGCTTTTTCAATAATTATCCCA
Organism: Ceratopteris richardii; assembly: GCA_020310875.1. Taxonomy (NCBI): domain Eukaryota; kingdom Viridiplantae; phylum Streptophyta; class Polypodiopsida; order Polypodiales; family Pteridaceae; genus Ceratopteris; species Ceratopteris richardii. The sequence goes on along the minus strand of CM035436.1, from coordinate 51,209,060 downwards.
ATGTATAACTTGATGCTTCAACCTACTATAATCTCACATTTGTTGAAAGACATATTGAAACATTTAGGATATGGGAAATTTAACTCTTTACTTTCAATAATAGAGATCAAATTATCTTTCTAGCAAGTCATTTAGTTAAATTGCACCCTTTCTTTCATATAATTCAATTTCTAATAAACATATCTTTTCTTAAACTCTGAAATAGAGTATCCAATAAAGAAACATGTGTGATACTATATTTCTCAAAAGTATTACAACCATTTAAGATGATTACGTCAAATCTTGAAGATCTTTTAGTTATCTTATTCATACTAGGTCTTATTACTTGAGTTTAGATATTATGAGACAAAACCTTTCATTTTATCAATTTTTATTAGTCATAGTTTTAAATATTCTAGGACTCCAACCTTCCAAATATATGTTTGTAAGTGTTGATTAAGCCATCACATTATTCAATAAAATCTATAGACTCTTCTCATTCATAGTGCCATTCAAAATTTGAATTACAAGACCATTATCATTTAAGGAACATGCAAAGGGATCTTGTCCATTTATATTATGTCCTTTTAGACTATCACTAATTTACATTAATAACTCATATTTCTTTGACTTAAAATCTCTTTCTTAACTATTGTTCTTTAAAAGTTAGTAGAGATTACTCTTACTGTTTGATGAAATACTACACCTTGAAAGTGTTCATAACTTCTAGATCTTCTATTGTGAATACGTAATATCTTAAGATATTCTTGAACTCACTCTTATATATTATTTTTCAATCTCTACCTATCTTAATCTAATGATTCTTGGGTGAGTTATATACAAGTCAAAAAAGTACTTCTACTCCTAGTGTAGAAATAATACCTACACACCTTTCCTACGACCTATCATTTTGAATCCATGTTTTCCATTTCTCCTTCAAAGAAGAATAATTAGAGAACTAGCTTAAGGAGTAAGGAATGCTCTATGGTCACTGTGTTTGAATGTGCAATTAATGTATTGTCTATCTATTGCAATAGCTCAATCATTAGAAACATAAATTACTAAAATACGGATGCTCATTTGTCTCTATGTAGCATACATGAAGGCTAGTGGGATTCTATTGTAGTGTGCTTCAAAGCTACACTTTGGTCAATTATTCACTATGGATTGCGGTAACCGAATTGACAACTAGAGGAACAACATGAGAAAGAAGATTTGGACTTTTAGCCACATGCTAGTGAGTTTCTATAGCCATCATGGGTGCAGATAAACTTTTCCTTTTTAAACATATTCTGAATTATAAACAAAAAATAACTAAAAGAACAGGAAAGGTAGACAGAATTACCAAAGAGGGTTTATAAGCTTATTTTCATTTCCGTGGAGAGCTCATTGGTTCTTTAGATTGTTATTTTCTAGAATGAATACCCTGTGGCATCTAAAAGCTCGTAGGGGGTTATGGGGGGGGGGGGGGGGGGGGTTACTTCTTACAATCATGGATTTTTCTACCTAGCTATATGAAGGATCTCTCTATCGACCAATCTCTATGAGGTTTGCGAAGGTTGACTACACATCTTTCCTTCCGATGCTGTCAGAGGGCTTCATGCCTAAAAATGTTCCATTGGATAAATGAGCAACCAATAGCTTCACTAAGCAGAGCTTGTTTCCAAATAACTTGTTGACGCAATTAAAGGAGGTTATAGCATAAATCTTAGACAAACTTGGGCATTAATCTAGTATACATGACCTCATCTGTCTGAAAATACATGAAAACTATTTGCGGTCTAATTAATCATTAGTATCGAAACTAATCTACAGCTGATTTGATGGATAAAAATGTTATATTTACAGTAGAAGATAAAGAGTATTAGATTTGTAGTGGATGAGCATCAAAGATTCCTATGCGAATAGGAAAAAATATTGTTATTGATCTAGTACATAGCTCAATACTGCGCCTTGGGCATTTCATGTCTTACTATGAGGTTATCGATTTGATGATCAATCGCTCGAAGAGCATACTGCAGGTTAGTAAACGTGAACGGTAAGCGATCATTGCGAGACAACTAATCATCTTCTCCATTACCTAAACCGGAAGCATAACACAAATAATTCATCCGGTTATTTTCATGATCACATACAACGAATGTCATATATTTTTCCGAAGACTTGAATATTTCGGCCGGCAACAATATTAGCAGAAGTAAGAAAGTCATCGTCGTCCTAGGTCTTACAACGCAATGATCACAAAAGTATTATAGCAGACTACAATTATTTTTCACTTGAAACAAAGCGTAAGCCAAAATGAATGCAGAAGAGCATTTGATACACATATCTCTTCCTTTTCTTGTACAAGTCAACTAAACTTGTATTTAAGGACAAGATCAATGAAGAAATAGAAAGAAATATTGATAAAGTCTATCTGACAAAGCACTGACACTCGTTAGCCATGCTGAAATCTTAGTCCTACATGTGCCCTCTTAATTCATATCCAGCTCAAATTTTAAGTATCAGATTTCTGTACAGCCATGGCCTAAATGCTTGAATCCCCGAAAATACATTCCTCATAGTATATAGCCTAGATTGTTACCGTTAGATTTGATTATGATACCTTTATTCCCTTGTTTCACCTTACGGTTTTTCATCTCATTCATATCATTTCTGTAAATTTCATTTCTATCATGCCAATGCTTCATTAACGGCATTGCAAAATGTTATTGTGATATATACAGCACAACATGAGTTTGTACTTCCAGTAATGTTATGTTTGTCACATATTTCCACTGCTATGACTTTACATTTGCAGGAAGACGTATGTAAATATTTCTTTGACAACGCAATGAGATTGCCAGGAAATGGTGTAAAAGACAATAATTAAAAAATTGAGACCTTTCATTTTGCAATATCATAATCAGAAAATTAATTATAATGTTCTTGGCAGTCCAAGAGAGTTAGAACAACAGACAAGTAACTAAAGTGAATTTAGTCTTCATCAATCCACTGGTTTACACTTAAAGAGACATCAGCTTGAGTATCCAAATCTTATTCAATACTCCCCTACAATATTGGATTCGACATCCATCGCGACCCAAGAATTCAGTTTGAAATTGCAACCAAAAGATCATTGAAATAATGCCGTAGATTAACATGCATGAAAAAAATTCTGACTATTGGTTTCACGTAGAATTGTCATCCTTACAAATACAGTGGAGTTCATTAACTACCATATTAATATAATCTCACACAAATCGGATTCAATGTTGATCATTGACGCAAAACATTCTCATGTTACACCGGCTTTAAGAAATATGTGTCTAATTCTCAATTAAGAAAATATAAACACAACCCACTTATAAATATCAGACCCTATTCGATGCCAAGAACCAGCATATCTGACACAATTTCAGATACAGATCTTCTGTTACCTTAAATCATACATTCAATTCAATCTAAAGACCATAAACAATAAAGGTATACACAGAAAATAATTAACGGACTTGTATAAAATACAAAGCCAGATCCAGTATTGCACACCTAATATGTTTTGCATATTTGTCAACAGTTATGATGAGCTCATTCTCCTCTCATTATCCCGTCACGAGTTTTATGAGAACGGTGCATGAAATCATGTACGTGTACTCTTCTTCATTCATCGAAAGTATTCGATCTATGTGATGTTGTAGAATCGTATACCTAGACGGAGTAATCTTACCCTCGTTATTATCCCTATTGTTGAGGAAAGTACACTGAAATAGTACAAACATGTACCAAATCACATTTTGGGATTATATTAAAACTTAGGAGACCACTCAAGAAATATGAATTTGCACAAGATACGAGTCATCAAAGTACCAATCTGAAGAATTTACTTTATCAGCATCCTTTCAATATCATTCTAGCTCTGTTGTTCTCATCTCTTTGATAAAGCAAAGTAGATTTTTTGGCAAACAAAGTCACTGAAAGATAACGCAAATGGAACAAAATACTAAAACATTTGAAGTTGTTCGTGAGTCTCTTTTTTACTCAAAAAGTACTAGAACACAAGGAATTATGATGAAAATCACAATCCCATTCTGGTTCAAATACCTATAATACTAGGAATTATGCGTAAACGTACTACCCTCATGAATCATACGCATAAATATCATGTATATCATAGATTCCTCACACAATATAGGTTCTTCTTTATAGGTTCTCCAACGCAGCGAGTAATACATAATCCTATAGTTGTGAACCATAACAATACCTTCCATATTAGTAGACTATTATTAATGAAGACTATTACACTTGTTAGTTCCACCAAGTGAAGACATCCTACTATCATTGATTCAATATCTGAAATTAAACGCATTAAAAACTAGGTAAATTAGGTAAACATCTGTAAAAAGATAGTAATCCTCCTCATCTCGATGTCATGCGATTTGAAATAATAATTTTTATACTATTTGTATGATAATATGAACATATATTTCAAATTAAGGATGTTTCATGTGATCTTCCACAACACCTTATTGTATAGATATCAAAGAATTGATACGATATGTCCCTCAAATTCGTGTATAACCCTTCATTACATATATTGAAAAGATAATCACATAAACAGAATTTTGTTATGGAAATATTAAAATTATACCTTCACTTGTAGAACCTCGACCAAGTAAATTCATTAATATCAAAAAAATGTTCAATCTTCTTATATTCTTTATCATAGTTCAGACAAATATTATAATGACCTAGCCTACACATGAGAATATGACATGTGACTCTCCACGCAATTTGCCATTATGTAGATTCATACATTGATGGTGACCTCTACAAGAAGTCGACAAATGCATGTGTAGCCTCCACCACTATTTTAGTGCTCGTGAGTAGATTGTTCTTTTTTTAGGTGTATGTACCACAAGATTTAAGTGCTAGCACGGGTGTTAAATCGAGTCGATGCTTGCACAAGGCTCTAGAACCCTTTGGGCAAAACTCTCTCCCCATAATGATTTTGGGGGTTGAACCTAATACTAGATTCAAAAACAACTAACTTGAGCAACATGTGATACCTTTCGAGATGGGTAGAAAGTCCCCATTTTTCCTCTTTTTCATTCTTCTCAAAGATGCTTCCTTTGAGTCGTGTTAGGTTTTCTCATATTCAAAGATCTTATTCCATCCTCATACTTAGTTTTCGTTTTCTATCTTTCCCCTCTTTCTTGTTTTCTAAAGATTTTGCCTCACCTTTCTTCTTGTAAATAGGCTCGTTTTCTTGCCTTAAGAAAAAACAAGCCCTCTTATACATTAGTAATTGCATTGTTTGTTTTTCTTAATTAGGACCAATATCTTGCACATATACTCCCATTTGATACTCCTTGTGCCATGACGTACTCCAAAATTTGGGAGACTTCATGCATGAAAAAAACAGAATTATCTTCTTTTGTGTCAATTGTTTTGCTCCAAAAAGGCTCTTTGAATAGCTATAAATTCTTTTCACTTATTTTACTTACATGGAATAACTAAAACTGAATCTCCATAAGAGCTTCCATCCATGATAGTTGTGGTATCAATGTTAGCAAATAGCCTATGCATGTGAGAAAATGATCTATGATTCTCCACCCAATCGACTCTATATAGTTTCTTGGATTAAAGGTGACCTCTAGAGTCAAATGGAGACTACATGTGAGCGTGTAACCAACACCATTTGTTTAACATGCACCAATGGATTGTACTTGTGTTAAGTGTGGTCACCACTAGAGTTAAGTCACACTATACTTGAGTGAATGATAGTGAATGATTAAAATGCCCTAGAGAACTTTGTGCAAGACACTCTCCCTATATGCCTCATGAGGATTGAACCCCAAGACCTCCAACTCTCCTCTTGAGTGGTAACGACTAGAGTAAGTTATACACTTGTGTGGTAATACAAAATATCCTAACTCTATGAGTAATTGAAGCTTGTTCTGGCTACCTTAAACAAACTCCCACTTTGGCTTTGATTTATAAGGTCTTTTAGGAAGTATCTAATCAATTATTTAACCATCTTATAAATGAAGAAAATACTTAAATGAATCATGTCACATGTTTTCTGTTACTTATTACTATGAAATATGGTAAGAGGATTTGCATTTTATTGAACTTTGGAAGGTTAAGGGACACATGTCATTTTCCTTTTATGATAAATGCAGATTTTGTAAAGCCTATTGCATGCCTAGAAGCTCTATGGAATCCATCCACCTTGCCCAAGCCTACTTCTTAGGCGTTGATATCAATTCTGGCATCCATAAGGGATTTGAGCTCATGACTTGCATGCTAGGAGTTTGATGGGCTCAACACATGCCCAAAAAGGCATTGTTGAAGATTACTTCTTAATTTTCCATCTTAGAGTGTGGTTCAACCATCTCTTGTATGTCATATCTTGAGGCTAACGAAGAAGCCATAAAGTAGATCATGGTGTTGCACTTTTTTCATCATAAAAATATGGAATAAATGAGAAGTAAAGAGAATTTCCCTTGGCTCAGTGTTGCCACAAGGAATGAAAAAGAAAAGGATAAAAATAATAAGGAAAGGGATAAATCCCCTAGCAAAAATGGCCTAAACTATTGAAAATGATCATTTTCTCTTACAATGTTTCAAGATACATGGACCCCTCTAAAAGGGACATTTTTTTCAATGGATTTGGAACAATGGATTAACCTAAAGTTTATCTATCTTCAACACGTGAATGTTGATGGAGACAATCTTTGTGAATGATTCGAAAAAATTTCTCCCCATCATTACTAGATTTTGACCAAACAACTTACGAGTAGTGGTGGTGAGGTGGGTTGCATTCAATTCAACTTGGTCTTGATCCCTTTTGGTTTCCATTTTTGACTCTCATCAGAGCTAGATTGTTGATTCCTTTGGTGGATTGCACCCTCTTTCCATAGCTTTGATTTATGCTTCAAGTAAAGATACAATAAGACTTGACATTTGGAAGTCTTTGGATTCACTGCCTTTTGATATTAAAGTGCCTTATAGATAGGTGGGCTATACAAGATAGGTGGTTGATGGGGAAAAGAAATTTTGTTGGGATATGTTGAAGCCCCATCATCATTTGGTAGAGGTTCAAAATAAAAAAGAAATCATATGCTTACTTGAGTCTCCTTTCACAAGACAAGAAATTCTTAAGGCTATCGACTCATTGTCCAAGGGCAAGAGCTCTAGGATTGATGGCCTCAAAAACCAATTCTTAAAAAAATTTAACGAAGTTCTGGTGGTTCCTCCATGACGTATTTATAAAGCTCTTGGGGCATGGTGTTATCAAGTGCATCCACAAGAAATACTCCAAGATGGATATTGAAAACTTGCACCCAAGTCTTCAAAAGGGATACACAATCTTTGCCATGGACATTGCCAATCGAATGATTGACCACCCCCAATCATGGATTTGCAAATATGAGAAAGGCTTAGATATTCAATCCAGTATCAAAGATGTCATAGATATCTAGGAATGTATTGCGTATGTGGAAGAGCCTTCCCACATTTCTCTCTTCCTTAAGATAGATTTTGGAACATCATACAATAGATTGGAATAGTACTTCATCATGCAATCTGTTAAGGATACTAGTTTTCAAACTAGATTGGTGCACATGCTTCTCCGTAATGCATCAACTCAGATAAACATTAATGGACAAGTCTCTCTGATCATTAACATAAACCGGTCTAACAAGCAAGGATTTCCTCTCCCCCATTGCTCTTTCTATCACAATAGATGCTATGTGGATACCTTGTTGATCATGAATCTCGGTTTGTGTGTTTTTGAGGCCTCAATCTTTCCCACAACTATGACTCAATGATTCAAGGACTATGACTCAATGAGGCCTCAATCTTTCCCACATAGCATCTATTGCTCTTTGCTATCGCAATAGATGCTATGTGGATACCTTGTTGATCATGAATCTTGTTTTGTGTGTTTTTGAGGCCTCAATACTTCCCACAACTATGACTCAATGATTCAAAGACTCTTTATTGATGACACTAATGTGTTTCTCCAAGATGTTTTTGATTATGTCTCCAACTTCTAAAAATGTCTTGAGAATTTACATGAAGCCTCTAGATCAAGAATAAATCACCCCTTGACCATCACAAATTCCATTTACCATTCTCCATTGCACCTTCTTAATCAAGAGTGTAAAGAGCTCCTAAAAATTCAAGAAATTGTCTTCTTGGAGTTCCAATGGACTTTGATGTCTTTTTGGGACAAAGATAGGATTGGGTGCTAGTCAAACTGGACAAAAAGCTTTGCTACTTCAAGGGTATGCAATTTAATGTGGTTCGGCAGACAATGATGTTCAAAATGTCCTACATCTCCTTTGTCATTTACCTCTGGGCTTGAGGGAGACCTAGCAACAAGGAAGTATTAAAATTTGGTAGAATTTGTTGAAATTTTGTCTAGAGGAGACCCGTATGGAAAAGGTATGTTGAGAATCATGTGGGATATTTCCTGTAGTTCAAAGTATGTTGGTGGCATTGGCATTCTCAATGTGGAAGTTCTAGCCAAGATTTTGGATGCCAAGCAGATAATTGAAGCTTTGAGCAACCATGAAGCCTCATGGACCAAACACATTGTCACAAATAGTTATGCCCTTGATCTTGGTGGTACGTTAAGGTGTCATGGACTTGATTTGGTCACACTTCTCTTCTCTCCTCTATCAATGAAACCCAAAGGCTCAGATCCCATGTGTTCTTTGTTGAAGCTTTGGAATCATATGAAGCCCCTCTACACCATAAGTAAGGAAGTGAAGTGGGCCTCAAGTATCAAGCAAACTGACTCCCTCTAGTTTTGTATTACTAGAATAAGTGTGTTGATTTTCAATACATTAAAATAGCACACATGATCTAGAGAAAAGATTTTCATATATGGAAACAACTCCATAACAAAGATAGAACATATTAGATTAGATTTGAGGACATGTATCCAATCTATAGAGTTAATTTCTAATGGTTGTGCTTGTTAAGAAGCAAAATTACTCCTAGGATGACACAAAAACCCGCTTATTGATTTCTAAAGAATCACTTGGCCTCAAAGGTTTGCAATGGCTTAATAAAAGACGATGGCATCTCATAGTATTAGGAATGATATGGACTTCCTTTGGTTTTTTGACAAGAAGTGGTGCTTGAGTTGCTCATGGATAAGGTGGGAGTGCAAATTTATAGATCGATGGCACCTGCTTATTGAGAAAAAAAAATTGTTCAATACAAAAGAATATTAGAAACATTATAGATGAAACCACAAACTCTGTGATTTCATTGAAAAGAATATAACATGGTTTGAACTTTAAGGTATTGGGTATGGTGCATGGCTAAAGTTCTACTTAGTATAAGGGATTTTAAATAACAATCATTAAAAAGGGAGCAAAGATAGCATCGAAGAGTATGTGACATGGTTACTCAAATGATGAACATTATATGCTTTTAAGAGATCCTCCACTAGGGTGTAGTCAAAACGTCTTGGATTCTTAACAAAGGAAAGACAAATAGCATAGTGTCTTTGAATCATACACGAAAATTATACCATTATGTCATATGAAGCTACGAAATCTAAACTACGCGAATTTCAAGAGTTCTCAATCAATAAATGAGATCTTATAAATTGCTATCTTTGTGATTTTTTTTCGGATAATTATTCTTCCATGCAAACCTATGAAAAAAAAACTTCTAGACTTCAAAATTATTGAGTATAGGATTTAAAAGAAATATATATGGTGCATACAGATATCTTAAGTCAAAATATGGATTACTTACTCTTTCAATATACTTTCGTTTATGTTCTTTGTGGACATGCACTTGAATATATATTATGGTTATATATAGAATATTTAGTGCAAAACATAATTTGAACTCATTGCTAAGTCTTGAATCAGGATCTATATCATTACCTAAAGATTGCCTTCTACTATGAATCTGTCACCTTTGTCAGGAGCATATCACTAACAAGGGCCTAACACGTCTATAAAGATCGTAAAGAATGAAACTTTCAAACAAAACCTAGCCCTACTATTTAGTGGGAGAAAAAATTTTAAATCATGCTTGGTATTCGATATAGGGCAATAAAGATTCCATGAATCTATTGATATTAAAATAGGTATAAAACGTTTTGTGTATCTTTCTTTTTAGTATCAATTGACGTGTTGATTGGTACATGTAACATTTGTAACATATATTATCTATCTTAAATCATTGTTGTGTTGTTCCTATTCATGAAAGTAAAGTGAATGGATATACATCCAAAACTCCCATTGAGTAGATTATGACGATTATCAAGACCTTGTGTCTTATAAGAGTAATTCAGTCCATGAAAATATTAAATTTTGTAGGGGTTCAAAGAATTATCCATGATATCATGTTCCTCAATGTACATTATCATAAAGAAACTTAAAGATATTTAAATTTCAAATATACTTCTATTTTATTATGATGTAACATTTTTCATATAAGGAAAAAAATAAAGTTGTATGGAAGTTAAATAAAAAATTATGGGAAGACATGTAAAACATCTATGGTAAATATCACTACATCGTATCGTGAAGAATATCAATTATAAAAGCTTCAAATGGAATACATATTGAGAATGCACAAACCGGTAGAGTACCATCAACCACAAAAGAAGTATAGCGAAACTAATTACCAATCAAAATCTAAAAAAAGTACTCATATAATAAAACATTTCAAACATTAAATGTATATTACTTTGCAGATGTATATGGTAAGTAATCGATTATGGAAATTGGTAAGAGTCTTTATGGTTTCTTGAGTAGAAAAGAAATATTTAAGAAACATGGTGTACATCATAAGCAAGGTAGAATTTGTCCTCTACATCCTACAACACCAATGATATTGGTGGAGATATTGGGATCACGATTCGAAGTGATATTTTCTCTTGATATTTTCTGCTTATCTTAAAGTGATCTCCTGGGCGCCAATGATTGTCCGTCTATAGCTCCTAGGGCTGGAATTGATTACCAACACTCCCAGGGTTGGATCTTGATTTTCGACACTCCCGCTCAATTTTCAAGCGATACCATAACTCGGTCATTCCAATGTGTTTCTTGAAATTGGATAAGTTTGTGACGTCCAAATATTATAATCATTCTTTGACCCAGATCCTTGGTACTTATATGTTGAACTTAAAAGTCGTTAACCATCACTTTCTCTTTGATGTGAGGATATTCTATCTCTATGTGTTCAGCGTAGCTAGGTATTAAATACTTACTATTTTCATAATAGATAGGAAATTGTTGAGCCTGAAAATTCAAATCCACCATAAACGTATTGAAACACCTTAGCTTAGATTTCACTTTGGGCTAGGGCTCTAATTTAAACTTCTTTTTTATGAGAAAGTAACTATGGTTTGATTCATGGAACACCATGAAATAAGACTCCATCCCATCAACACTCCATGTGCACTTGTACTGCTATCTTCCATTGATCCAACCCGATTGGAATATGTAGAAGATTAGGTGTATAGGTTATCTTGAAATGTATAATACATTCCTTGAGTTATTGTAGCCTCCACGTACCTAGGCCCTGCATATGTATCACTAATGGGCCCCCATAGACCTTTGCCCATTAGGAAGATCGACATATTAAACCTTCAATGTTGATAATATTTTTTGCCGAAGTTCTCAATCTAAGTATTGAACTCAGCCATGGTTAAGTGCCCTTGAGAGATGAGCTCTCCTTTGTGTTTTGTGATGCACTATGATTAATAGAGGATAATGTCTTTACTTTTGATACCCAGAAACTTCAAAACATATGATTTTTAGCCTTGTGCCTTCACAAATGTAGGTCCCTTAATGAGTTGCTTTTTTGAACTAAAATAAAGAACATTGTCTTTTCACTAGTAAATTGAGTTTCCCCTTTTTTTTTGGTTCCCTTGATGTCATCCAACTGTCAAATAGCTCCTATGACACTGATGTGGGGAGTTTCAATGCATCCGTGGAGTTTCAATGCATCCCCAACGCAACATGAAACATGAATGACCTCAAACGTATGGTAACATGGACCACTACAAACTTAGACTTGGATTTTTTTTGAGATATATCATGATGGAATCCAAGGTCCTTTTCACACTATAACAAGACCCCATAATGATATGAACGGATACCCTAAACATGTTAAATGCCTGCACCACAATCAAAGCCAAATCCATCATCCATGAAGCCACTGGAGTCTCCGATTGTACATGGAAAAAAACCGTGAACCACAATTTGAATATCAACCAATTTTCCAACTTCAGCAAGCAAGCTACTCTAGAGAAGGTTTACGTTCATCACGATTAGGATAGGAATAGATGATCTTGCAGATGATTGAAGCGGTCTATAGGTGCTCAACCTCTAAGACTAGACTCTCTCTGCCCTCATCGACAAGCTTACGTATGATGTAAATCATAGAAATTTAAGATTCCATTGTGAACAAGTGTGCTTAAAAGATCAAAACAAAATCATATGGTAGCATTTACTACTACAAAACAGACTAGTTCCAATAATGGATTTATGTACTTGATGATGCCTAAAGGGGGGGGGGGGGGGGGATTTCTTACAGTTAACAATCCTTTTGCCAAGGAGGAACAACTCTTTCGGGGAGTCGCCGAAGTTAACAGCACATCTTCCATAGGACCTCCCCTCTGATGGCGTTCCAGAGAGCTTCCAACTGAGATGTTTCTGAAGTCTAATTTTCTTTCCAACTGTCTGCCAGAGTCTGTAGGACCAGGGAGGAATCCCTTGCTTTGTGGGATTTGGGGGGTCCCGTGGCTACTAGTCCCCTTCTCTTGTACTTTTCTTTATTTAATTCAAGTTCGGGAGAGTAAGCTAATGCCGAACTTTCTTTATATTACAAAAAAAAATAATGGATTTATGTGTGTTTAGACAAAACAAATTAACTTTAAATTTGGGTATTCTTTATGGTTTTATGACTTTTAAAGATGTCCAACCATGCTTTGTTCGTTTACACACAATTATTGTGGTGATTTTTGTGATACATTTGCGTCCACTAGTGGTAATTTATTTTTTCTTGCAAGATCATGTGTATGTTGGTTGACTAAGAAGAAACCTATAAGGGTGAGACTCAATTGTGAAGCTTTGTAGAGGCCAATATTCATACCTATAATGTAGTGTTTGTGGATGTAATTCTTATTGATGATTCATAGTACCATCCTCTTCTTTTTGTAATCGCATTTTATTAAGGGCACCATGTCATCCAACAGATGCTCTCCATCCTAAACAACTGCCATGAAGCACTTAAGATGCTTCATAAAAGCTTCATCACCTTTTTCAAGATAGAACTTAGTTTGCACTGACTTAAGCTTCTTTGTACCTCCTGAGGAGATGTGATTAGATCCATTCCCTCATCCAAAGTAAGCAATTCAAAGGCTATTTGTGCTTGAATAGTAGTTGAGAGAAGAAATCCCGAACTTCATTTGCTATCCTCTATTGCTTTTTTCATTCACCCAATGGACAATAACGTCAAGTACTTCGAGATCACTATGAAGTCAAGTTGTGACCATGAAGGATGACGACATTCCAAAACTAAGTTGTTTTTCTAGGTATACTTGATTTGTTCTCCATACATCTCAATATATTTCCATATATTCATAATTGAAGCATATTGTAATACTTCAATTGTGGATAGATTCTAATGCACATGCAAAGGTAAATTATTTGAAGTCAAGAATAGGCAAGCAAAAAACGCATGAAAAGGGAAAGCAAGCAAGTCAAGCACTTACATGTATCTATGCATTGAAAAGAATGAATATATGTGAATTCTCTCTTCACAAGAGATGGCGTCAATCCAAATCTCAAATGCATGAATGGTCACTATATTAGAAGCACCATATTGCATGGATCATGTATGCCATACATGCATTTCAATGTAGGTACATGCATTTAATTGAATAGGATTCACTTATCATTTCCTTACATGATGAAAATAAATAAGTGAACAATCATTAATATATAGTTTATTTTGCAAATGGACGCAAGGCATTGGCAAAGGCCACCTCTAACGTATTTGCGAGATCTAGCTAGCATAATTTTGCAAACACCTTCTCAAAATCATATTGAGGTATCAAATACATAATGTCTTTCTTAATAAGTCAAGAAATGTCATATCTAAAGATTCCCTTGCACTGTCAATGGCAAGGAAAAAATGGATACATCAACATAGAAGGCATTCAAATATATCTAAGTCACGCGAGGATGTTGGAAGGCTCTTGGGTCAAGAATGTTTCATTTTGACATGGTCTAATGTCATGTATACATAAGTATTAGCAAACCTAGCATATTGAATACTAACTCTAAGTGCGAGTGATACTTAGAGATGCTTCCAAAGGATTTCTTTGATCAAATATCCTAAATAGGATGACACCCTAGAATTGTTTCAAAAGTCTCATGATGTAAAGGTCTTAGTTGAGGCCATAAAATACATTAATGGAAACGAAATGTGAGCAAAGCTTTCTTTCACCAACAAGAATGGTGAAAACTATTCAACGCATCATGAAAATTTGAAATCTCCCTCCTCTTGGAATAACTTCCAAGTAAATTTAAGGATTCATTCATTCAAGACATTTCCATCTGAAGAACAAAACCAAGAAAGTTTTTCTTTACGAAATGCAAAGGTTCATAATAGTGTAACTTAAAAATCTTAAGGTACAAAGATGAAATGGAAACATGTACCTCTAGTCGAGCTTCCTTAGAATTTTTATTTTTATGCCTCAATTAAGCCTTGAAGATAAAGCCACTTCTCTTAATGCTAGTGTTGTACTTGGACACTTTAGTGTCTTTAAAAAGAGATATTATTTGATGAATTTTTTAGATTACTAGAAGGAGCCATTCAAAAATGTAACTATGCAACATGTTATCATAAAGGTTGAATAATTCAAGAAAGATATAGTTTTCACAGAAGGATATAAAGATGATAATTTATTCACTATTTTAATGATGCTAATTTCAGTATAGGCAAGAAATTACAATGATGTCACTTAGTGCTTATTTTCTATTAAAATCATGATCTTGCAGTTCCATGTTTTAAACGTAATAAAATCCCTTATTTAATATATGTAAACATTTTTCTATCCATAAGTAGAGATATTTAATGATTTTTACCAAGTGTATGGCATAAAGTTAATCTCATGTGTCATGATAGTGTTATCACCAATCAATCATTTGCAAAGTACAGGTATGAATATGAATCATTTTTTATTATCAAAATACTATCTAAGATTCTTGAGGCTAGAAATATTTTTTTTAAAAACCTTAGGGTGCAAATTTCGATGTTTTCTTCAAGTTAAAGAATACTACGCTTTTCCTATGCTAACAAAAGGTCATTTGATCAGCAAACATTGCATATTCTATATGATCAAAGTTAATATGCTAGTTTTTCTATATAAACTAGTTTACAATGTTTATAGGATTATTTTGATTGATATAATATACCTTATATCATTGACTATAACTATTTCTATAGGATGAATTTCTATTCTCAATAGAGTGGAATATAGTTATTCAATGAAATACTAAGATTGTTAGCTTACGTGAAATACATATACAAATTATTGGTTCAAAGACATGTAACATATTTGTATGGTACTATCTGATGTTTTTTTAAATAAACACCAACCATTTTAGTACTTGTATGCATTAATACCATATAGAAGCCTCCTATAGTGTATGCCTATATAATGAGCACCCTATATTATAGTAAAGTTCTTATCATAGAAACGATTTTTCTCATTCCTAGGACTTATCATAAATGATTATATGACTTTCAATAAACAGTAAAGAAATTATCCAAATACAAGGAAAAAATTTTATGGATATTTTTCTTTCTTCTCTTATATAAATCTACTCGAAAACAATTTTTGTTTACCATATTCAATAATTTCTACATTTTGCGTTATCAAAAAATGTTATTTAAAAAATATATATTTTCTTTTACAGAACCTCTAGGTACAGATCTTTATGGGGCTTGATAGTTTTTTTTTTCAAAATTTTATTTGACTACTACATGTGATGTTTTTCAATTTTTTAGAAAGAAAGACACTATAGTTTCCTGTTCTGGTACAAAACTAGTGTTAACAGAATTAGACATATACCCATATTTTGGAAAAATAGATTTCATGCCCTTTCCCAAAATGCAAAAGAAAATGTTCATTTATATGTTAGGGCAAGTGGTCACTAAGGTGCCTCTAGAAGATGTTTTAATGAGTATCAAAACAAGAATTCCTTTCTAGTACATTTTCTAGAAACTTTGAAGACCCACACAATAATGAGAGTGGTTCAATGCTCTACTGATGGGAGAAGTCACATGTATTTTAAAAACTCCAGAGATAAAATATCTTTAAAAGGGCAGAAGAGGTACTAAAACACATGGTTATTGGTACAATTGATTCCATGAAGTATAGAATCATGGATTTAGTTGCTAGATAGAAGAACACCATTTATGATGTAAGATGATTGAGAAACAAGGAGTTGCTAAAAAAGAAACTTCATGGCATGCTAAAGCTAGTATTGGGATCCCATCAAGTTAGAAAGATGGCTACAACCACGAGGTTGAGTAGAGCATGACAAAGGCCATACTTCTTTAAGAGAACTCAAAGTGTAAGTTAGAAGTCTTATTTCCAACCATGTGATCTAAAACCATCACCAATGGCACTTATGTGTGTGGAAGAGGAAACTTTTATTCAGCTATCCTTAAAGAGATTTTGGAGAGAAATCCAAAAGAATTGTTAGATGCTTTGACTTAAGTAGTAGAGAAACTCTTGAAAAATTTACTTGCAAGTTGAACCATCTCGTAGTCCTCTGATACACTACTAAGCATGGTGTAGAGATCCTACTGATAACTTTTGTTTCTCACTATCAACGTTCTGTTCATTTCCTAGTTCATTCCATAGCAACTTTTCTTATGAATTTAGTGTCGTAAAATGAATTAAACATCTCTTCCATATAGTTAAATACATTAGACCATCACCATGTTGTGTGGTTTTCAAGTACACACCTCAAGCCTTGTAGTATGACGTCTCCATTCTTTGGGTGCTGAAAATCTCAAATGACCCATATTGATGCATGAAAATGCTCCATGTGAGAAAAAGAATGTTGAAAACTTTTAAATACATTGTAAACATGTAATTACAACAAACAATTAGAAACATTGAGTATACTTACAATGTAGTGTGTAATAATTCTCTCTCCCCAAGATAGGATGAAACACTTCGTGACCTCCACTAATGAGTCTTGAAACAATTTACATTCAATATCACTAGAGCTAGTAGGACTCATTTAACTTACCAACAAATGTAATCATGACCAAACCTTCTTTTGGTTATTATAGAGATCAACTAGAAAATCATTGTCTATAGTGATCTTGCATAGGTATCTCCATATCACATAATGTTAATCATTTTGAGTGTTAATACCATGAAACACATATGAATTAAGGAGTTCATGCCAAATTCATATTTTATATGGAGCTTTAATCATCTATCAAAAACTCTCATGAAGGCATGTAGGTCCCAAATTGAAGATTAAATAAAGGAAAAGAAATAATGGGATTCCATTTATCATCCCACATGTCATGATTAGGTGTACCTAACATCAAACATCTCATTAAAGGGAAATCCCATTCCCTAGATGTACATGCATCTATGCACTCATCTAAATAATCTATGTTGTTTTGTTGTCTTTTTGGTTGTTTAAAATATCCTATGCAATATGAACAAGGATATAGAAGAGATGCACCTTGTTTGCAACTTAACATGTGCATTTGATAGTCTTTAAGTTTTTTTCCAAGTGTCGCTCTACCTCAAAATCATGTAAACCTTCAACATTGAGTTTTGCGCCTCGCACTAAAATTCCATGAGAGAACATCATTGGATTCTTTAGGTACTACAATAGCACCTAACCACCATATTTCTTTCTCGGATTGAACATTGTATGTGAAGTGATGTGTAGAGTTTTCACTTTCATCAATAATGGCATGTGCCATAGGTTGATTCATGAGTGTCACACAAATTCTCTCTATATGTGCTCCCCTTATGATTCAACATTCGTGTAGCTTCAATATAAATTTGACTTTGGAATCACAATATACATTAAGTAATAAAAAGTATATAAATAAAAGTATCATGATTCTCATTATCACAATAATGGAAATATCTTGACCCGTAGATTTGTAAACTTGAACCACTTCCCTTTGAAGCCTCTCCAAGTTGAAAAATGTCTTGTTGTACTTTGTGTAAGTGAATCCTTTTCTAAATGATTTTTTCAACTCATTCTCATTATAGCTGAATGATAAATGGATGTAGGGATAATATTTTCTATATGCAAGTAAAGGCCAAGAACATTAACTACATCTTCATTAGTCATCTTCCTCTTTAGAGATACCTTGTAAGGTCATGGAAAAATACTATGCAAAATACATTTTTATTGTAATGCATGTAGCATAAGATTGTACAATGTATTGTATCCTCTAGTACTAATACTTACTTCATCACATACCATGTGTACTTGTCTAGGAGTAATAATATCTTTTAAATTTTCTACAAATCTTTAATCACTTGTGTCCTCATATGATTTCCTAGTAATAAGATGTTTCTTGCTCAAACAAAAATTCAACAACTTAAATTGGTGCTCTATTGTTGAAGAAGTATTGACATTCTAAACAAATGAAATCCATAGTAAGAAACTCAATCTAAAAGTCTTATAACAAAAATAAACAAGTGAAACAAAAACTTAATTGCAAAAGTACATGCTGAAAGAGCTTCAACAAATGATAATGGTCATTTCCTATATCTCATACCGAGTGGAGTCTCTTTTAGTTCTGTTAGATTAGTTTGAAAGTGTGTTCTCCTTTTCGTCCATATCTTATTTGAGTATAGTATTGCACTCTTCTAGAGATTTGAGCACACTTTCTAAAGTGCTTATCTTAACATGGTTGCATCGAGTAATTTGCAATACATGATCAATGGATAGAGAATTACTTGTTGTAACATAGTAGTTTAGCTTCACCACTACTAAGTAATTTTAGAAACATTAATATACTATGGAATATAGGAAGAAAATTAGACACTAGATCTAGGGTATACAAAGCACCAT
Source organism: Ceratopteris richardii (assembly GCA_020310875.1). Taxonomy (NCBI): domain Eukaryota; kingdom Viridiplantae; phylum Streptophyta; class Polypodiopsida; order Polypodiales; family Pteridaceae; genus Ceratopteris; species Ceratopteris richardii. Next base: position 51,189,978 of record CM035436.1, on the reverse strand, counting down.
TGACCCAAAGATCTAATATTCTTCTCTCCAAATGCACCTCGTTCATTTTGAAAATCTTTGTCATTGATCTCTCTAGTTCTTGGTGCAAATTCCAATGGAACATGAACATGTACACTTGTTGAACGAGGAGCACATGTACGTTTTGGTGTCATGTTTGTAGTACATGTGAGGACCATGATGTTAAAAAACTCTATCATCATAATAATAAGAAGCATAGTGATGTATGGAATGGTTTGTATAGTAGTTGCATTGCAAGAGAAAAGTGCTTTTTGTTACGTGGATATGTTAAAATGACTTTTTGCAGTGTGCAAGCATGAAAAATGGGGTTTTCTCATATTTTGGGACAACCAAAATTATGTGTTTGATTCAACTTTTGGAGAGATTTAAAAAAAAAAGTATGTTTTTAGTGCTTTTTATTAGAAAAGAACTTTAAAAAAATATAACTTACATATTCATAAAAGTATGGGCCATTTTGAATAAAGAAGAGCCAAAAAAGATACTTTAGAAAAAGTCATTTTTTATGGACGAATTTGATGATGTGGAAAGTGAAGAGAGAGATGATTCTAGATATGCCTAAAAAAATATCCTACTTCAGCATATTCAAAGTACTCTATTAAATGTACTTCCCAAAAGTTATGAATCCTTACAAGGCCCATGCAGGGTTCATTTTTTCCCCTAATGATATGGCTCCCAAGCTTAATTGTATGATCCTTTTTGCATAATAACTCATGATTTTCTCATATTCTTTTTTTCTTACCCTATTCACTAGTAGTTGGATATGCATGGAAATGAGATTTAGCATAAATGTACCTCCACCCATGCAAATTCAAGTAGCTCATATCAGTAAATAGAAGCATGTGTAGGTCTTATTTTGTGTTATGAAATGCAAGGTACTTTCATAAGGGCTTGGAGTGCCCAATAATATCTTTTGCAATTTTTTTTTTGGTAGCATGTTTATAATGCAAAATGAGAAACGCTTGCATGCCATTAGGATTATGACTTTTGTGTATCATGGTTATTTTTGTTTGACTTCATTTTGCAGGGGAAATACTGAAAATTATTCTTTTCCTACAATGTGATATATACATGCTTTGAAGAACAAGAGAAATATGATTTAAGAGAGAGAACATTGTATCTTTCTTTATGAAAGAATTGGCATGATTGAATGCTCCATAATTTGAAGTAGGAAATAAATTCATGTGTGGAACCATACATAGATTATAAGACATCTAGAATGTGAAGCATATGAATAAATTTCTTAGTCAGTTAGTTGGAATGACTCATTCCAATCATAGTAGCAATGTGTAAGAGAGAAATAGAATATAGATTAAGAACATCCAAACATGAATAATGGCAAGGAAATAATTGTCTTGAACTATTTAAGGATGTCATCAGAGGTTACTATAAACATCAAGATGATGTAAATAACAATGATAAAGGTTTAGTATACTAACTCTAAGGTTTTTTACTTAAGAAAATTAAATGGATATTGGTATCAAAATAAAGTAGATGAATAAGAGAGTAAGTTTGTGCTGAATTGATGGAAACACACATGAATCCGTATAGATGAGTACATTTTCTAATGCTAGATTATATTATATACATAGCGTTTTCTAATAAGATGAGAATACGTATATTGTAAATTTAATAAGGTATGCTTATATGCAGCAAAAATTGCAAGTGACAAGCTTGAAAGAGTTCCCGAATGCTTGAACTAAAGATGAGATAAAATAAACAATATAGGATACTACCATAGATATAGTAAACGATTAATCCTTCCTAGAGATTTCTTGATGTGAAAGGAGGAGAAGTAATGCTCATATTTATTCTCTCAAGATGTATAATTGGATTATGTGTAAGATAAGGAAACAAGTAGATCAAGTGGTGTGATTCCTAAGATGCTTCTAAGATTTGGATGTTCACTTGAGATCCACTAGCTTTATAGATGGAATCATATAAGTCGATGGGATAGTTCTGACTATCTCTCTATCTAAGATTGAATAATATAATTCCATTATGAAATCAACTTCATCAACTAAACAAGGAAATTCTATTGGCTAAGTAGTCAATAAGATGATGTCAAACATACACAAAAAGGCAAGGTTTTAGGCTAGATCCCTAGTAGAGGTTAACAAGGTTAAATAGCAAGACATGGTTTGCATTGACTAGATAAGGCAAGGTTGTGATCACCATCTCCAATACATAGTGATGAAATCAAGCAACATGAAAAGTTCTAAATGAAAATGTGTTAGTCTCGAAAGGATAACAAGTTGGGAAGCAAGATATATTAGAAAAGAAACTCCAATTTTATGCTCTTATCCTTAGGAAATCTTTAAAAAGTGACAAATTAAGTCAAAATGAACTAACATGGTTAAGAGGACCAAAGTTATATGTTTTGCGTGGAAAGGTTGAAACTACTACGTTTTTTGAGAGTTCAAACATGAAGGTACATCAGCCAAAGGAGACAAAGTTATTGACTCTAAAGCGAACAAGTTAAGTCTTCGCTCCAATAGAGACTGAAATAGATGAATGAAGAGGAGATGTTTGCAACAAGATATCTAAAAAATTAAGAATAGTAAGAATGATGTTTAATGTAGAAAACACCTTGGTATTGACAAGGAAATAAGCAAGTAAGATGAATTTGGAAATTGATTCAAAAGCACGATTTGTAGGTGTCAAGGTTAATACATAGAAATGATGAGGAGAAGATGTCTACTACATCTTTCAAAGGCATATAGTGTGTCTATAAGATTCAAGAAAAACAAGAATGGATAAGGAAAGATAAATTTCTTTTCATCCATTTAGGGGAAATTTCCATATCCCTAGGGTTTATGGATCAATGACATCTATATTACCAAAAATGATGTCACAAGACATACGACTTATGTAGAAGATATAGTGGAACACTTACATGAAGATAAGATGTTCACATATATTAATATCAACTTGCATGAGTTGTTTGGGGTTGATCCTTATGGAGGCTTAGATCCAATTCATATATTTTAAAAACTATGTTGGATCAATTTAACGAGGTACTTAAGTAGAATAGCAATGACTATCAAATGAAGAAAACTAGCTAGATCATAAATGATATACTAAGGGCATGTGTGTTAGAGAAGAAGATTGAACAGGATAGATATAGTTATAATACATGATAAGGCGGTTAGAACAGTCCCTTCTAAGATCAATTTTACCATACATCCCATAACTCTGAATTTCATATATGCCACAAAACTACCATACATACATACACACACACACACACACACACACACATATATATATATATATATATATATATATATATATATATATATATATATATATATATATATATATATATATATATATATATATATATATATATATATATATATATATATATGTGTGTGTGTGTGTGTGTGTGTGTGTGTGGGTATGTGTGTGTGTATATGTGTGTCTATGTGTATGTGTGTGCAGAAGAAAAAGGAACAATTGATAAATAAATTGAAGGTTTACACAAAATGCTTGAGATTGCATATATCTTAGGTGGAAGATCCACATAGTTCATAGAATTTAAGCAAGCGGCAATAATTAACAAAGTTGTGCTATGGCCAAGGCTTCACTTTTCACACATTCCCATTAGTAGGATAAGGTTAATGTAGAGATTCTAAACCAGATACTAGATATGAGAACTACTTGTAGAACTAGTTTGGTCAAATGTATTTGGTACCTTGAAATGGTGTCCACTCATAGTCTCCTCCTAGATCATTGAGGAGAATGATCTTTGGAATAGGAGAACATGTTGGAAATAGATCCAAGTGAGATCATTTATCAAGGTGGCTTGTTTCAAGCAGATGATTTGCTAAGGTTCCTTGATCTAGATTATCCTAAGGCTCATCTTTAGGAGGCAGAGCAAATGTGTGTGATGGACATGTGTCACAATATAAGACTATAGATTCCTTCTAAGTGGGGATCAAGGGGGAAACTATAATGAGAGGAAGGTATCACACACAACATTGAAGACTCATTTGCAAGACGAGCCTCATAGTAGATCTTCTATAATTTTTGCTCTTATGCAATCCATAATATATCACGCCATATACAATTATTTTATTACCATTCTAGGGATCATTAATTATACACATAATATTGTGAGCTATATACCATCCATACTATTAGTTTTATAGTCAAACTTTTGTGTGTTTACATAATACAGGAATATCTAACAAATACATTGCATTTTCACATATATTAAGCATTCTCTTTGTGTTAGGATAGCAACATAATGTTGATTTTCAATAGGTTGTAGTTCTGAGTATGCTTTTAGGCCTGTAGATAGAACCAAATCTCAAACCTCATAACTTTGAGCTAAACTTTTGAAACTTATATTCTAATGTTTTTAGAACTCCTACATGTTTATTACTATTCTCATGCTTTGATATTTATAGATGGTCCCAAGTGTACTATTTCTTTTTTCCATAAGTAGACAAGCCTTACTTCTGACCTTCATATTACATAAATATGTACATAAAAGGAAGCTTAAGTTTTGAAAGTCAAAATAAATGCAAGACATTATACTATAGAAATTATAATCTAGTCAAAAATAATTATTTTCTTTACCAATTGTATTGACTTTTAATCTTAGAAAAATACCTAGTCATAATATTAAAAAATTACTCATATATTAGTTGGCCTCAATAGGATTCTAGAGATTTTACTATGGAACCTATCTTTTCTCATTTTTGTTTTAATACCATTATGCCCAATATTCTCTGTTATATGAAGACAAACTAGCTTTTACATTAAAAAAACTCTATAGTTGTAAATCCTTGAGTTGACATAAGATGGCATGTACATACTAACCCTAAGAATTTCGTCATGCTAAATTTATTTTAAAAATTAACTAAATTATTACATGACTTTTTAACATACTTCTAACTATCCTTAAGAAAAGTGAAAAAGACAAGATAAGCATATACTTTGAAGCTTTTTTTATGACCAAAAGATGATAAATTTTAGAAACCTATACTTTTCTAGGCCTTCAATTAAAAAACTTGAAGAAGAAATTTTTCACATGGAACTGATTTTCGACAATGTTTGAAGAGGATTGTAAAACATGAAAAGGACACATTTTAATCCTATTGAGTTATAGTGTGCAATTTGTAGTATATGTCCAACCTTTGATCTAAACAAAGATTGTAGAAGAGCTTACCTATGAACTTTATGCATATTGCGAACAGCTGATGCCAAGGAATATAGCAAAGGATTCGTTGTCTATAAAAATTTATGTCTCAAGAATAATTTGGCATTTTTAACTTCTCAACTCATATTCAAATTTTGATGGTAATTCTATCAAGAACTTATTCAAAATGAGATCGTTTGTTCTTTCCATGATCTATCTCTTCTAAAAAGTTAAACAACATCAATTTATGGGAAAAAGGAAAAGCTCAAAAAGGTCAAAAGCCTAATCAAATAAATGTCCTTTATCAAGGCTCTATGTGTTTCCCTTGATACTCACATTGTTTGCTAGAGTTCTCTTCCATAAATGTTAAATTCCATCTTATTTTATATACTCTCTTTCTTGAAAGAGGTAGATAATAGCTTTGTGCCAATAAATTCTATGGACAAGATCCTTCCTTTACAAAAACAGATTGGTCAGTCGGAGGAGTAACACCTTCACAAATACGGCTCTCTCATGAGAGAGTCTGAAGAGAATCCATTTAGGTAAGTATGGTTCCAATCCCTTCATGTAGATAAGATGTAAGACGTAAGTCAAAATGCATATCCAGAACAGTTTTGAGAATGACTTTCTTCATACGGAAATGGGGCCTTGCAGAAATTTTCCAAACGTTTCGTTCTCTTGTTGCAGCTTCTAGATGCTATAAATCTTCAGGCTCTGAAAAATGAAACAGAAAGCCTTGAGAAACCTCGTTTGATGGACGAACTGAAATTTTGAGTACTATATTGAGCTTTATGGAATAAACGGTCAAGCTTAGATAAATACATCAGTATGACTCTTTGGTACAGATATTTTGTGTTGCGCTGTATTTATCATAGTATGGTGAGGAGAGCTTTACCTCCTTAGACGTTTGGAAACATGCATGCAACAGATGCAGAATATATATATATATATATATATATATATATATATATATATATATATATATATATATATATATATATATATATATATATATATATTCCTTTTTGTTTAGAGTACAATGAATTGAAAGTACACACTCATACATTCAACCTCATAAATTAGAGGCACTCATCATGAGAATCTCATCGACATGTCCAAGCAAGACTTGAACTCAGGAGTTCCTTCCATAGATTCAAGGCATCAATCACTAGGCTATGCAGGCTCTGACAAAAAATACTACAATGGCAAAGACCTTGCTCCTTACATTCCAATAATCGAGATCACGTTCTTTTATCTACACATCCTGTATTGGCATAAATCCGCACCTGCTCAACAGAAGGGTAACCATTACACTTTGTGCAATTTCTTAAGGCTTTTATCTGATATCCGTTCTCCCAGATCTCGAACGGAGAATAAATGAAAAATCAACCGTCATGCAAAAGATTTAATTAGCTTAAAGATGTTATGAAGTTGCAACTCCTATGAAAATGGTGATAAATGAATCCAACGAGTTGATATAGAAACCCCGGAACGATGGTGAAACTGCCATTAGTAGCTATTCAGACATTCAATTTCCTGATGGTTTTGACTGATATCTATTGTTCCGCGTTTTAGATGGACAAGCGCGACTGATCTATCGTCTTGGATAAATCAGCTCATGCTATACGCTTCGTAAGGAGAAGCAAATTATGATCTTGTACGTCCCATGGAAATGATGATGGGCCGATTTAACCATTCATCAAGACAGTCCTAAAGGTTAGTGGAACTGTGACTAAAACCGTAACTTGTAATTAAAGATCATAAAGTAGCTTGTAATTAAAGATCGTAATTAAATCGTAACTTGTAATTAACTTGTAATCACTCCCTCCCTCAGATCTAGTTTTCTGCTTTTCTATTGTGAAGCTTCGTTTATATCCTAGGATTTATACTGTCGCTGAGTACGATTCATATCCTACGATAACTCATTTCATGTGAAACAATTCATCAGATCCAGACTATGATATTGATCCTCTCACATAGCTGATAACAAGTTATTCGTAACCGTAGATCAACAAGAACTCATTGAGTTCAGCACAGAGTGCCTGTTTTATGAGAGCGTAAATCCGCATCTGCTCTCTAAGTCTGCTTTTGATCTCTAAGAACAACACAGTGTCAACCATGACAGCTTTTGCAATTTCTGAATGCTTTTATCTGATGCTCGCTCTCCCGAATCTCACATGGAGAATAAAGTGAAGCTAACTGTTATCCCCTAAAGATTAGTGGAACTGTCCAAATGGATGTCGTGTAGTGGTGAGGCTTGAATGCCATGGGGTAGAGTGCCTGGGTTCAAGTCCCGCTCAATGGACATGTTCAGCCTCCGGGTGTACCCAAATGTATTGGTGCCTCTACCTTACGAGGTCGGGTGTGTGTGTGTCTTTCATTCATTGTACTCTGAAAAAAAAAAGGGGGACTTGCGGAAGTGTGACTAGAACTGGAACTTCTAGTTGAAGACCATAGAGTGCTCAGAATCACTGCTGCGACCATATCTAATTTTCTTCTTTTTTTTTTTTTTGCAGCTGTGCCTGACTATGATTTATATATCCTACGACAATTCATCTCATGTGAAAAACTTTGTCAGCTACAGATTTTGATATTGCTCCCCTCATGTAACTGATAACAAGTTGTTCCCAGCCATGGATCTACAAGATCTCAAGTTCAGTACACAGTTCCTGTTTTGTTGTAGCTAACAGTTTTGTGCTGACTAACAGCTCATTAATCAGAAAAGAAACAACTATATCGACCACACACCGTTTGAAGCGCACCTCATTATTAATCAACTTAATCAAGATCACCTTCATACAGCTTCACTTATCCAAATCGTGGCGACCAAGATGTCCATTTCATGGTCCAAGCAATTAAGCATCAATAATCTATGATCGTAAGAGCTCAGCTTATGCACGAAAGAACGCATTAGGAAATATTTCTATGGAGTGTATAAAGAAAGAAACACGAGACACGCATTAAAACTCAATGCCCTTCAAGGGCTCAATTTTATCGTGATAGGCCTGCGGAGATCTTCAAATGAATTCAGAAAAGGTTGAAAATTATGAGGCCAAGAAACTCCATACTACAGCAGTGCTGAAATCATTTATTTTCTGTCCGTCAACGATCAACATTCAAAGTTATCAACTACAGGATAGTACGTGATGTATAAAGATTGTTTTTTGTGCAATTGAGAAATGAAGATAGCTGGAGAAACCACTCTTATCACTTTATTTAGAACACCACTTTAATCAAAGGGGTATTCTTCATAGCAATATAATCATGTTATGAGACCTTTCACATAATTGCATGCGCTCATTGATAATGAATCCAGTGAAAAAGAGACTTCCTAATACATAAACAATACTTCATACATTTGGAGTTCAAGAAACAGTGAAACTCCGTGCATCTTGATTATATTTTGATTTCCTTATGCTCTAATTCTAGAAGAATGTCCATAAATAATGAGATCACTCTTGATTAAAATTCAAGGAAATTTTCTTAATCTTTCCGTTCAAATGATACTAGAAATTGGTGAAAGCAAAATTCAGAATTATCACTTTTTAATTGCAGTCTATAGGTCTATTACAATATAACAACGTAAAAGTTTTTACTGTAATCACACAAAAATGAGTAGAGATAGAGTAATGTTGGAGGGACGGAAAAAGGGAACGACAGAGTTCCATAGACCAGAACCGGAGGAGAAAAGGGTTTATTTTATTTAAATATGATTTATCCTTTTATTTTAATTGAGGTTCTACTAGAATAGTAGGAAGTCCATTCTTGGTAGGAGATGGTAATTCAAGAGTAAAATAATGTCAGGAGTAATCGAAAGAAAGGAAGGAATCACTGTAAACAAAAAAATGTTCTATTTGGCTTTCCAATTTTTGAATGAATGCATTAGAACTTCAGCAAGAGTAAATCTTATTGGACCAAAGAACAGACCAGCATTTCACAAGCATTTGCTGATAAGGGCATAAAAATAACAGGAATCCATTTAAAATTATGTTATCTTTTCTAAAATGCATAGTTAGTATTTTTGGCATACTGTTTATAATCAGAATAATAATATTTAACAAAATTATACCATAGGAGGAGTCATTTCCGGATTTCAATAAATTAAAAAAATATCGCTACAAATTCACACCGTTCATGTAGGTATTTAATGTACACAATATAGTAATAATCTTCCACTGGTTATGATGTCCTTCATCTGACCTGGTTTTTGTGTTATTAATTACTAGAAGTAATCAAAAGTCCGCTAGAGCCATGTATGATCCTTATTCAAAAGATTCTCAGTTACTATCATTCTCTGGATTCCAGTTGCTACTTTCCCAATCTTGTTTCCTTCTTTGCATACTTCTCTGCATTCTAAGTGCCACTTTCATAACATTGTTTCATTCTTCGCATGCTTGCAAAATGCATGAATACTTTCCAGATGCAAAACCACTCTTTTAAACATGTAAGGAAGCGCAACTTCTTGTTCATAGAGTGTACATGAAATCTAAAAATTATCCCGTCCAATCTTCCTCAATTGAGATTACTCAAAGAGTAAATCATTTTGACAAAAGCTTTGCACTTGACCAATGCAAACTTCCCATAAGTTTCTCATAAAATTTTCAGAAGTAGAGTTACCTACATCTTTATCAACATTTGTTACATATTTCCAATATTATGGATTAGAACAATTCAATGTTACTAGACTTAAATTTTCAATTGCATCTTTCTACATTATGTAGAATTATATATTTGTAACTTAAAATTTTACTTATCGAATGACTTTATTAATAATTCTTTTTAAGGAAGGTAAAGAAAAGTTCATGAATTTTATCTATGCTTTAAATGTTCTTCTTTTTTTCCGTTAATTGCTCTGTATTAAAGTAATAAAGCAGTAATCCTTATTATCTTTCAAACATCTGCAATAGTTTTAGTTCTGAATTATAAAATATGGCCATGGTTTTGAAACTAAACTATAACCGTATCAAGAATAAAATTTTCGAGTCTTTCAAACAAAGCATCAAAATTGCCAAAACCTTTTTGTCCATGTTTCTTTCCTAATATTCATATACCAAAGACTTCATCCTCTTCTTCTATAGAAAGCTATCCATAGTGGCTCAATCTTTACATGAGAGGTGCTCACTTAACCATCATATAATCAATACATATTTCGATGCACATCCAATCGCTTCTTTTTTACATTTGATTCTCGATGGGTCATTAATATAAGCTTCACATTGGATTTACATATGTAATGTTTGAGATGGTGTTCCATGAAAATTTTGAATTCAAATTGAGAGGATAAAAGTCTTACACCTATAAACGTATACATCAATGTGTGTATCCATAAATGCATTCGTATATGTATCCATAAATGCATGCATGCATGTATGTATGTATATATGTATGCGTGTTTGTATTTAAATGTATGTGCATACATATTTCTACATATATGTATGCATATATGTGTGCATGCATGTGACTATGTATGTATGTATGTATGTATGTATATATGTACATGTGTATGTATGTATGTATGTATGTATGTATGTATGTATGTATGTATGTATGTATGTATGCATGCACACATGCATGTTTATATACATACATACATAAATACATACATGCATCACACACACACACACATACATATATATATATATATATGTATATATATATGTATATATATATACACACACACACACACACACATATATATATATATATATATATATATATATATATATATATATATATATATATATATATATATATATATATATATATATATATATATATATATATATATATATATATATATATATATATGCATGTGTGTGTGTACGAATGTATGTACATATATATGTATGTATGTATGTACTTATATATGTGTGCATGTATGTATATATGTTTGTACATGTGTACCTATTTATTGAACTTAAGCATAAACCTTAGTCAATTTAAGCCCCAGAAAGTGAAGATATTGAATCAATAAAAGGGGTAAAAAAAGTTATGAGTTTCAATAAAGAAAGTGACTCAAACACTGATCAATCGATTCAGTTTGTGGGACATTAAAAGATAAATTCATGCATCCAAGACTTGATTTGGAAAGGAATTTTTTAGCATGTTCTACTTATGTTGATGTACACTTGGATTGAAGTTTAGATATCTTGATGTATAGCAACTTCCCTAGATAGCTAATTTTCACCCTTTGTTTAGGGTAGTTTTTTGTCTAGATTATTCTTCATCTTTGAGTGGACATACTTCACTAGATTGAGAATCAAGGAGAAGGCCAGTAAACTCTATGCTCTATATATTAATTTGTGTATTTCTGTTTCTATTTTTATTTTGCATTCATCATTAGTTTGTGTGTGTGGTTTACTTCTTGAATTTGGTTTTGAAGATTATTCCAAAAGTATTGCAAACAATGAACATATACCTCTCCATATAGCCAAAGTAAGACTATGGTAGTATTTTGTCTAACTAATTTATCTAGATTTGGATTTTCGTTAGTGACACTCAAAATAATGGAAATTTGTTGCATGCAAAATAGCTTCATTATATACCATAGTTTGAGCCATAAAAATATTGGAGTGAAAAGGTCTCATTTTGTTTGAAGGCAACACGACCCAGTTTCCTTGATTAAGAATGCTTTGTAGTCATTGGAGGCTTTTGTGGTGCAAGATGATCAACAAGGTTAGTTTATGAATCCAATGAGGTGGGAGATTGAGCCCAGTGAGGAAGCACTTACACATGATTGGATTCAAGATTTCAAATATGAAATGCCAAAAACTTTTTCCTAAGTCATCACTTCAAGAGAAAAGTCAAATAAAGGAATATAGTTCACTTCGTTGCTAAGTCAAATGGATGAATAGGAAAAAGTAGAAATAGATTGCCAACCACTGAGGTTTAGGTTGATGAAATATTTTATATACAAGAGGCCATGAGGTTTGTTCAATAGCTTACAACCAAATTCACAAGTAGTTGAGCATTCATCATAGACTTATTCAAAAGCTGTAAAGTAATGGAATTACATAGATAGATGATTGTATGTAGTTCATTCCAACATTTTAGCAACATTATCATAGGTCACTTAGAAGACTTGAACACATCCTATAAGGTATGAACACACTTACATTTTTTTATTTCATATTTATAACGATTAAATAGTAATAGTTGAAGAATTATCACAAAAAAATTCAAAAAGATGCCAAGCATTTCATGTAATAGTTAATGTAGCAGACTCTTTACAAGACATTGGAAAACTAACTATCCCAATTCTCAAGCAGATGAACTCATAAAAAAATCATAAAAATTTCAATCAATCCCAAGTAATTTATTTTTAAGACTAAAGAGGAAAAGACAAGGAAAGGAGATAATGTAGGAAACTAATGGTAAAGCTTCAATCCGGAAGGGAAGTTTCTGGTGTTCTGTCCAAAGTGGAGTTCTTAATTTTTCAGCACGCTCAAGATTTGGTTTCCTTTGGGAAAACCACTCATATTTATCTAGATATCATTTATACATTGAAGGGTCCATTGTACACACTCAAGAGAACATGGAAAATATTGTGGTAGTCAGATGATCATGCGTAATATGATTTCAACTCATTGTATATGGTATAGCTATGAATGATATCTATGTAAATGCAACCCTTATCGAATTGAATATGGAGGAAATTTCCCTTAATAAAACCTTCATAGCCCATTAGTTTTAATAGTAGGCCCTTCGGTACTTACACAAGAGTTGTTCCCTAGTATGAGCATATGTGCCATTGTTGTGCCTATACTTGGTATGACCTAAACCAAAATATACATCTCGCATATGGTTTGATTGGGTGAGTGACTTCCCCAACTTGGTGTACTCTCATAATGGATAGTAGTATTCAACACTCTCCTCTGTATAGCTCATTGAGCTTCATATTGGATCATGAGCTCGCCTTTTTAACAACCATTAGATGAGGAGGCAGTGACTCTCACTCTACACTAGACATTCCTACATGGAAGTAAGAATTGTTGCAAAGTGAGAAAGAGAGCATAAAGACAACCTTGCATGATGTTATCCTCATTTCAATTTTCAACATTCAAAGGAAGAATGTGGCAAGAGTTTTGACAAATGCACCAAGCATGCAAACTACCAAAGCAAGCTAGACTTCCTAAAAGGAAGAACAATTACATTTTAGATTTGCACATAGATCTATTATCTATAGGGACTTGCTAGGGATTATTCCCTTGTGAGTAATACACATTTCTTAAACTTCATCAATGATCACAGAAACAAAGTATGGTTGTTCCACATTAGGTACAAAGTAGATGCATTCTAAGAATTTAAGAAGTCAACAGCTTAAGTTGAGAACAAGTCAAGTACCTACATCAAATCATTAGGCAAAATAGACAAGAAGAATAGTCTCCCAATAGCTAGCTAGAGATTTTCTTATGAAATGAATGTGCTCAATTTGTAGTAGACGACATATCTAAGCAACAATCGACATCATGATTTTTGGCCAATAGCAAATGTACTCTATTACCCTTGATGAAGAATGGAGTGTGAGGAATCTAGAAGTGCCACACTGTTATGTCTTTGTACAGGTGTACCATGCTTATACTACTCACATAATTACACCATAGTTATTCTAAGTAGGAAAAATGTAGCTTTTTAAGGTTATACATGTACGTGGAACTGATATAGATGCTATCTTCCAAGCTCTACTTAGTAGGGATGTTGTATCCTCATATGCTCTAGGCCAAAGGTTAATTTATGATGGATTATTTATTGAACTTGCATTATGCAAGAGTGAAGTATCCTAATCCTAGTTATAAGACAATGTCTTTAATCTTAGGCATGTCTTATTACAGGATACTTAATCTTGTGACTGAGATGAACATAATCATAAATCTAATTTTCATTCAAATATGAAGAAATCAGTGCATCTATCAATTGCCTGAAATTTAATACATTTAGTAGGAAGAGACTATCCATAGGACCCAACCACTAAGATCATCAAAGTAAATAGCTTGATTTTGTTTGAAACTCAAAAAAAACATTTATGTGGAATTAAGGAGTAACATACTATTTTTTGTTCAATTTTCTTCGAGATGTATTTATCATGGTAGGAGCACAAATACTTGCCCTTTGTGAGAGTATGTAAAGATATGTGATAGCCATGCTTGCATAAATAAGCATGCACAAAAATCATGTGATATACTCTTTTTTCAAAAGCAAAAATGCATGCACTAACTTTTTTAATTGTAAGTTTAGGATAGCTTGTCCTATTTTCTAGTATTTAGAGTTCTTATTTGAAGTTAATTCAAAGAACTCACTCTCTAGAAAACATCATGTTAGAAGTGAGGGAAGGAACTTGAACATTATATATTTTTCTTTTGCAAGATGAATAGAGGAGAATGTTGCATGGAGAAGGAAAATTACGATATTTTGTTTCCAATTAAACATTGCATTATACAGCATCTCAAGTTACAAATTGGAATTGCAAAGACACATCATATTCTTTGCCTAAGTCAATTTTCACCTAAGGTGAAATCAAAGTCCTATGATAACTTAAAAGCTTTTTTCTCATTTTCTTTTATCCAAGCCTAAGATGGAGAATAGAGAAAAACACATGAACCCAAGTGAAAATTGTTCATTAAATACAATAAAGCATTATTGCTTTCAAAGGTTTCAATAAGACAATAGGCGAAAGGTGTGTTGTGATAGAGCTTGTCAAGAAAGATTCATGGGACTTTGAAAACCTATTCCCCTAAGAACGAAGAGATCTTTATAGAAAAGATTTGAACAAGCTATGAAAGTAGAAGACCCATATGAAATAAGGAACATTAACTTCTAATCATGGAGATATTCTTGTAAATGATATTTTTCTGATTGTTTTCTCGCTCTCAGCTATGTTTGTCTATACAAACTCCCATTGTGAAGGCTATATAAGCATGGCCTATGTGAAGCTTTACATAGCATTGTGCACGAGAGAGTCCATCTCGAGTCTTTCTAAATTGGTGTCTAAGCTCCATATTGGGAGTAATCAGTATACAAGTGGGCAACAACATCTTTGTAATTGCAGTCCCCTTCGCAATTTGAGAATTTGGGATATTTATCTCTTAGTTTGCATTTCTCTTTGTCTCCATTTTTCTTAATGTTTTCAATTCAATCGATTCCACTATGCTATTCTTTCCTACAAGGGTAATATAATTTAACTTCCAAGATGTTCTATAAATAACAAATCAATTTCAGAAGAGACTTCCTCTATAATAAACAAAAGTTGAACCTATCATATGTTGAATTTTGCTTGACTGCATTGCTCATAGCAAGTTAGAGTTGATGAAGATAAATTCTATATTTGTGAGATTAAATATGCACCTAGTATGATAACCCAACATTTTGAAAAATCATATGTCATAAAAGAGAGTACATCAATATCATCGCGATTTTTTGTTTTTATGTTCTATGCACGAAAACTAACGGAGCATTAAATATGGTAGCAAACATATAGATGCACCTAGTTTATACTCTATCATGTCCCACAAATTAAGGAAGTATATGTATGTATAAATAAATGCATAGCAAACTTTGTAGCTTTTTGGTAAGAAAGAAAAGTGTAATTAATCTAAAAATCTATATAAGAGAGTTACAATACAGCTAAGACATAAGATGTAAAAGTAGATAGTCTCAATAATGATCCTTCATCTTTCATCCAAATTGTTATCTACACAACATAGTAAACTTTTTTTTACCAACAAATATTATGTAAAATATTTTTTAAGATATGAACTTTTTTCTCCAAGGCTTTATTATAAAAAACCCTCCAAACTATATTACTATTATAGTAAAGCATTATTATGGACATTGAAAACTTCTTTATCTTTGTTTTTGAGTAAAGAATATCAGTACTATAGAATTTAATACACTATGGCATGTTTTCTTGAAGCATACGGCTGCTTGTGTGCTAAGCTTTGTGATTTCCTCAAGTAAAAAAACAGCATTCACTACGTTTGAGATTATAGAACCAAAAATCATGGAAAGTTCTAAGCAAATATGATATTGGTTATTTTTCCATTCATCTTTGAAACACTAAATGTTCTCATGAATCACATAGAGAAACACGCTCCCTTTTATATAAATATCAACCTTGAACATTCTTTGGGCTTGATGAATCTCATACTAAGATAACACTTCATCCACCTAAAAGGACATTTTAAAATAAGCAAGAAAAAGGAAAAATGTTTATGCATCATGGGTGTTATGGAGGATGCGCTAGTGGTTGATCCTAATCCTACACCCACTAAAACAATGAGTTTAACCTATGTGCAAGGTATTGTCTTTCATTTCCTCAAAAATCATACATGAATGTTACACATATTTTGTGAGGAATTAAACACTTGAACCTTTCTTGGATGTAATGGAATCTCTAGAATTCACATTCACATGTAATAAAGAAAATATTTAAATAGTCAAACACTTTCAACGTTATAATATCCAAAGAAAAATCACAGACAACGAGGCCTCACCTTCAAAGGTTCTAAACGATATTCAAAGTGAATTAATCATATAATATGTGCTTGCAATCATCATGGTAAGCCCTCTAGTTATCCTTCAAATTTTAATCCTATATTTTTCTCAAGAGGTACTTCTTTTGTATCACTCTTGAAAGATGTCTATATCTCAAAAATCCATCAACTTCTTAATTATGAGGTCTTTCATACAAAATCTACAAAGAGTCTTGCTCAAAAATATATGTTTCAAGATTGGTTTCATGAAACAACAAGTAGGATGGTAGATAATTTTTTTAGTACATAACACAAGTGGAATAAGCTACATCTCCTTGTACTCATCCATTCGCCATAAGCACTAATTTATGTTACACTTGTACAAGAACCAAAGAAAAAATCTTAAAGGTAGGAAATATGTACATGACTTTACCTTCCTACCTTTGAAGTAATCGAGTATAACTTTTAAATTAATGAAACAATCATAATGGTTTTATGCATGATCAAGAACATTCATAAAATTTGAACCATATTTCACAAAAAACTTTGAACGTTCCAATATTCAAGGACCAAGAAGATGCTCAAAATCATAGTGGAGAAAGCATTTCAAATGTGGCAGTGCTAAGAAAGAAATCAATATTTTCTATGTACATAAACATTATTTAGTAATACATGAAAAAAATATGAATATAGTTTAAGTTTTTTTCATTGTTGTGTATTCATGATTGAAGATCAAAAAGTTTAATATATACTCTTCCACTCTTGTTGAGCACTTAAAAATATTATGGTCCAATTTCAAGATTTCAGTGTTGAAATCAATTATCTTGCCCTTAGTAAAATTAACTTTCTTCAAGATTCTTGAAAAAAAAATTGAGTGTCTTTGAATCTTTGTTCTTATGTCCTTATGGAACAGTCTTCTATAGCTTGAAATGTAGAGTTAAGTTTCTTCTCTTTGGTTTTTTCTCTTTTTGCTTCAATTTGAATATAGTACGGTAACAATACCTTCTAAAGGCTCCTTTAATGTATACTTGAATTCTTTGACACAAGTAATGGGGGTGGGAATTGAACTCACAACCTCCCAGTTAGGAGTGTGATGGGCTAACCACTTGCCCCAAAAGCCATGGTTGATGATTACTTCCTAATGCTCTCTCTTAAGGCATGCTTCAACAATCTCCTACAAGGATTATGTGACATTTCTTCCCCTTTAGATTGACCATTGTCCTCGATGCTCACTTCTGGACCCTTCAAGCTAGCGTCGGCCCGTTCCCTTGATTGAGCGCTTCCAACAACCCCAAATTCTAGTGCTTGGACCTGTTTTGGACCTATGCAACACTTTGTTGGTTCCCAAATGCCCATGTGCCTTTATTTGTGGTGAATTTCATACTCATCCATGGTGAAGCACTTCCCAAGTGCACACATATGGGGTTTCCAAACTCCATGTTGCCCAAGTCCCTCAACCAGGCTCTCATACCAATGTTTGGAATTGAACTCACAACCTCTCAGTTAGGAGTGTGATGGGCTAACCACTTGCCCCACAAGTCATGTATGAGGATTACTTCTTAATCCTCTCTCTTAAGGCATGGTTCAATGAGCTTGTGCTAACATTATTTGACAAGGGGACAATTAATCCCAATGTAGAATAATCAAGTGGTGCAAACCTCTATAGTTTCACACATAGATAGCAAGGTTCACTCTTTCTATCGATTCTCAAAGGTAGTCAAAAATTAAAACCCAAGACTCAAGAAAGTACAAAAGAAACATTAAGAAGAAAAGGATCTACTTCAAATGGATATGAAATGCAAAACACTACCTATAACATAGAACTATTAATTCACTATTGTTAGAGATAGTTGTTTGCGAAAGCACACGAACAGCACAAGGAAGAAGAAGAAGCTTGGAGCACAAACACACAATACTGAATATATTACTAGAGAATGTACAAAGATAAGTTGCCCATTAGGCCAATAGGCGTATATAAAAGCCGGGGGAAAAAACCCTCCTAAAGAGGGAAAAAAGTGCCCCGGCGGTCCTAGTGTGTTCACACACATCACTACCTAAATATATCAACAAATCCCCCCTGGGAGCGATGCGGTGAACAAGTAGCTGGCACTCATGTATAAGGAAGTGCCAAGCTATGTGGAAATCACTCCACAAAAGGAAGTAAGCCCAAAGCTTTGCGGAAAGCTTCAAACTTCTCCCTAGGCAGAGCCTTCGTGAAAAGGTCTGCAATGTTCTCCTGCGTGGGCACATATGCCAAGCTAATCTCCCCAGCAGAGAACCTCTCCCTGACATAGTGATAATGCACCTCAATGTGCTTAGTGCGAGCATGGAACATAGGGTTCCTCGCAACTGCCAATGCGCTTTGACTGTCAGTGAAGATGGTGGTGGCAGAAGACTGGCCAACACCCAAATCAGCCATAAGGCGTCTGAGCCACACACACTCAACAGTTGCTCTGAAAGCTGCCCTATACTCAGCCTCACAACTGGAAGTGCCCACAGTAGGCTGCTTCTTGCTCAACCAAGATATACATGAGCTACCAAGCATGAAGCAAAAACCAGTGGTGGACACACGAGTATCATAGCAACCAGCCCAATCTGAGTCAGGAAAAGCATGCAAATCTGGCGGTAGTGATCCCCCCTTGGGATAAAACAACCCAAGTAGCCGAGTACCACTCAAGTAGCGAAAGATGCACTTAACCGCCTTCCAATGCGTGACTCCTGGGCAATGCATAACCTGCTCATCTGTGAGACAACAAACTGAATATCTGGTCGAGTAATGCATAAGTAAATCAAGCATCCAACAGCCTACTGATAGAGAACGGCATCAAATGCATCTCCAGCATCATGAAGACTCAATCATAAACATGTCTCCATAGGAGTGGCAATAGGCTTAGAGTCTTCAAGGCCAAAACACTGCAATAATGTGTCAATATATTTCATTTGACACAAAGACATTCCACCATCAACTTGCATAAATTGAATGCCCAAATAATGATGCAAATGCCCCAAATCAGACATCTCAAATGACGCATGCAAATCAGCCTTGAAATCAGCAATATGCTTCTCAATAGGACCAGTGAGCAGCATGTCATCAACATAGACAACTATGATCAGAAGCACATCATTAGCACGCTTAGCATATAAGGTGCTTTCAGTTGGACTGTTCACAAAACCATGTGCAACTAGATAGGCATGTATCTTCTCATAACAAGCACGTGGTGCTTGCTTTAAACCATATAATGCCTTCTTTAACCTGCACACCTAATTTTCATGCCCTTTCCGCACAAAGCCACGGGGCTGAAAAACATACACTTCTTCATGCAAGTCACCATTCAGAAATGTTGTTTTAATGTCCAACTGATGTACATTCCAACCATGATGGGCTGCAAGTGCACAAATGCTCCGAACAGTATTCATAGGGCATATAGGTGCAAAGGTCTCATCAAAATCAATGCCTCTTTCGTGCGCATAACCCTTTGCAACAAGCTTAGCCTTATACCTGTTAACTGTACCATCAGGTTTACGCTTCAGCTTGTATACCCACTTAGTGCCAATGGCGTTCTTGCCAGGAGGCAAGTCACATAAAGACCATGTACCATTCTTCATTATAGCATCATATTGCATGGCAGCCATCCAATTTTCAGAATTTTGTGCTTCATCAAAAGAAACATGCTCATTCTCATCACAGAGACTAGACGCAGCCATAGCATAGCAATCTGATGCAAAGGAGGCATTATGAGAGCCTGAACAAGTACGATATGACAAAGCTGCATCTAATTTGCTATCACGCAAAGTCTGCACCAGCCATTTTGGCATAGTTTTTGCCTGCTCAATATCATCTCTCTCATCAACAAGTGCATCATGTAAATCTGCATCAGAAAGAGAATGATCTGCATCATCATATGAAACCTGCAAAGGCTGAGAAGTTGCCTCATTAGGACCAGCACTAGACTGTCCACCTGTAAAAAGAGGCATCAACGTATCATACATGTCTTTGGAGCTAACAGATGTCTCCTTAGTACATGAAAGCAATGGCTGAATAGCATCTTCCACAAAGACAACATCACGGCTAACCAGAATGTGTTTAGTCTGTGGATGATACAAACCATAGCCTTTACTTTCAGAACTGTACCCAACAAAAATACATTTTACTGCCTTATCATCCAATTTTCTGCGATGTTGTTTAGGCACTAATGCATATGCCAAACAACCAAAAACACGCAGATGAGCAACAAATGGCTTGCGGTCATGCCAAGCCTCATATGGAGTGATAGACTGCAGCGCTTTAGTGGGACACCTGTTCAATACATATGCTGCACACATGACAAACTCAAGCTAGAAACTATGTGGTAAAGCCTGACTCTTGACCATGCACCTCGCCATCTCCATGAGTGATCTGTTCTTACGTTCAGCAACTCCATTCTGTTGAGGTGTATATGGCACTGTACACTGGTGTTTTATCCCACGTTCAGCCAGAAATGCATTAAAATCAGAAGACATATATTCCCCCCCTCGATCAGAACGGAGGGTGCCCATTTTACATGCCGACAGATTTTGAGCCAAAACCAAAAACTATTTAAAGCACATGAACACTTCGGACTTTGCTTTGAGTGGATATACCCATGCATGCCTGGAAAAATCATCAATGAAAGTCACGAAGTAAAGGTAATTCCCAAAAGAGGGTGTCTGCATAGGACCACAGACATCACTATGTACAAGCTACACTTTCTGTGTAGCCCGAACTGAACCATGTTTTGGAAAGGAGGAAGGCTGCATTTTGCCCAAAATACAGCCTTCACATACATGTTTTCCAGGTGCCTCAAGCTTGGGCAAAGAAGACACCATATCAAATTTCTACAAGCATAGCAAACTAGCAAAATTTAGATGACCAAAGCATGCATGCCAAAGCTTTGCATCTGACATAGCCTGAGAATCATGAACTGCACATGCCGAATCATTCACAGATCTTTCATAGTCTATGAGCTTATACAGCCCACGACACAAAATGCCAGAAGCAATAATCACATCGCCATTTGATAGATCATGAACTATACACCTGTCATCAACGAATTTCACAACCAAGCCAATCTTGGCTAATGCAGAAACTGATAACAGATTCTTCTTGATCCCTGGCACAAATAAAGCATCTGACAAGGTGAAAGAACTACCATCAGCAGTAGTCAGAATGATCTTACCAACTCCCATAACAGGATAAGAGGAGTTGTTGGCGCATGTGATAGTATTCCCTGTAGGGGCAGGCTCGAGTGAAGAAAATTACGAGGTAATATGTTTGGTCGCCCCACTCTCAAAGTACCAAACATCTGAGTCCACTGCAAACATGCACTGGTCATGAGAAGATGGATCAAAACTGCAAACAGTAGTAAACGCCCATCCTTCTTCCTGCATAAGATTAGCATACTCTGTTTTTGGTGTAGAGGCTTCTACAACAACCATTCCAGCCTCCTTTTTCTTTGCCTCTTTTGCAACTAGTTTTGGACACTTCTTTATGACATGATCATTCCCTTTACAATACTTGCAAAACAATTTCTGCTTTTCTGTTTTCTTCTCATCTTTATCTTGGTTCTTTGAATGTGCAGCATTTGCAGATTTCTGCTTACTATTTGCCTGGATTGATCTTCCTGCAACAGAACAAAGACTAACTCCTCAAATGATAACGCATTCGGATTGCCTTCCATCATCAACCGAAGAGTAGAAGCAAAACTCTGATATGAATCAGGAAGACCATTCAGGACGGTCTGCACAAGTGAGCTATCTGGTATAACCACATCAGGAGAAATCAACTGTTCCTTCAAATCTTTGATCTTCGTTAGGAAACTGTCCATAGAATCACCTTCATTCAGGTGCTCACTCTCCAACTGTTTTCGGAGATAAGCAACACGAGCCTCATTCCTAGCTTGGTACAATGTGGTAAGTGTATCCCAAGCATTCCCTAGCTCTTCTGCAAGAGCGAATATGAGGAATAATGGCACGTTTGACAGACAAAGCTATCAATGCATGTGCCTGGGCATCTCTGCCATCCCAACGAATTTGCTCTGCAGTAGGTGCAACAGAAACAGCAGCACGAACAGGAATCTGCGGAATATCATCTTCGACACCATCTTCATCAGCTCCAGCACCTGTGTTTGCAGTACCTGTCGTTACTGGTGTAACAGGACGTCTTTCAACACCCTGCACAATGTTCCACAATCCTTTTGCAACCAAAACATGTCGCATCATATAAGCCCATAATGGGTAGTTGGTACCATCCAACTTATCCTCAACAGCCAACATACGGAATACATCACTGCTTTCAGCCATGGCAGGTGACTAAAATACCTTGAAGCAGAAAATTGACTGTATATCAAAAAGTTGAACAGAACTGCCCAGACGAGTTCTGCTAGACCTGTAGCAGACTTCGAGATGCTTAAACTGGCGAACAGAAACTGGTATATACCTTTGGTACAAAAAGACGAAATAGCCTGCACAAGTGCTGCGATAGTGCGTTCGGAGGCCGAAACGAGCTCACCAAAATTTCTGTGATTCTAAGAGTG
Organism: Ceratopteris richardii; assembly: GCA_020310875.1. NCBI lineage: Eukaryota > Viridiplantae > Streptophyta > Polypodiopsida > Polypodiales > Pteridaceae > Ceratopteris > Ceratopteris richardii. The sequence goes on along the minus strand of CM035436.1, from coordinate 51,166,795 downwards.
CAAACGGAGGAGTGTCGACGACACCCTAGATGAAGCGACGACTTGCTCTGATACCAATTGTTGGAGATAGTTGTCTGCAAAAGCACGCGAACAGCACAAGGAAGAAGAAGAAGCTTGGAGCACAAACACACAATACTGAATATATTACTAGAGAATGTACAAAGATAAGTAGCCCATTAGGGCAATAGGCGTATATACAAGCCGAGGGAAAAAAACCTCCTAAAGAGGGAAAAAAGTGCCCCAGCGGTCCTAGTGTGTTCACACACATCACTACCTAAATATATCAACAGGTATCCAGACTTACGATGGAAGGAATTAGGGATGTCCCTTATGAAAGGGCTTGTTTCTTCCAATTGATACACATTTTAAAAGTTATTCCAATTAATTGAACCATATGGAATTACTTCCATAACTTTTACAATTTGATTTAATCATACTAAAAAGGCACTCCCAAAGACTGAGTTGGTTGTGAACAACTCTTTCTAACAACATGGGAAGGACATTCTAGAAAGGCACTCCTGACTCTAAGCATAGTAAAAGAAATCGTACGATTTTAATTACATAAAAATCATAAAAATTACATTCGTGATTTAAATTATTAAGAACGATATATATATATATATATATATATATATATATATATATATATATATATAAAGGTTTCAAATGCGAGATCTCTTTTTTAATTAAAATTTAATCATTGTGATACTCATGCTTGCTAGTAGTGTATCATATATTACCACTTGGCTCACTAGGTAGAAGTTGAAAGAATTATATTAATTTTTTGCCTTTTGGAGATTTGACTAACTATGTTTTGTTAAGATGGATGCTCAGTGATTTAAGTAGCTCAACATTATGGGTTTAAATACCAAAAAGGATGTCTTCATTAGCTATTACGTAATACTTTATAAGGAAAATCCAAAAATAAGGAGTCTATCATTATTGACTGTAATGTAATAAAGTCTAAAATCCACATAACTAAATGTTTAAAAAGGTAAATATCCAAGTTCCTTCATTGTGTTGTACATTCTTTGGGATCAAATTAAGTCTCTCTCCAATATCAATATGTATCAACATGTAGCTGTATGACATTATATAGTTTATATGACAGCAATGTTATCAAAAACTCTTTGGTAGCATCTTACATATGATTGAAGTAAAACAACTAACAAGCCTCCTAGTCATATAAACATTTCATTACTTTCACTACTATCCAATATTAGAGTATATATGAGTTGAATAGGTATTGTGCATACCTTAGGTACAAGAGAAAATAAAAATCTCTTGATGAATAAAAACCTCGATTTTTATTTTCATTTTTAAAAACCTCTACCATTTGAATGATTTAAATCCCGATTTTAATCTATGATTTTAATCTCTACTTTGTACTATGACTCTAAGACTTAGTTGTGAACACGTGTTCTTGCCAATCTAGCCACATAGCTTCAATTGCATTTACTCCTTAATGGCTCATCTACAAAGCTTTAATTGCATTTACTCCTTAATGATATTAAAAAGAGAAAATGTACAAAACGAGCTGGAGGCACTACAAAGGAGTTTAGTAAAGCAAGATTCAGACTTTGTGGTGCCCCTCAAGTTTGAGAGCAATAAACCAATAGTTTGCTTCCAACTCAAGAGTTCCGTCGGCTCCATCTTCACATTGGGCGGAGGCCCTTATGATTATTCAAGCCATGTAGCGGAACATTTTCTGGTAAGTTGTTCCGACCCTCCCCCCTCCACCCCAAGGCATTTCCAGCTGCCAACTCAGATTTTGGTGAGTTTTTGTCCATTCTATTTCGGAGGAAGTGTGCATTAAAGGTAGAGGACTTTCAAGCATTTTTATTGTTCCAAGCGGAGCAATGTCTTTTTCTGTGGTTGTTCTGGAGCTCCAATGTGAAGCCACCCTTAACCTATCCTCCCATGGGTATGGGATCCTTTCCTATTCATCTAATTATCCCCATCCTGTTAAACCTTCTCCAGAGTTTTCTGGACACAATATTAGTTTATTTTCCTTATAAACAATTGTCGCCCCAAAACAAAAATTCCACGTGGCATTCATAATGTGGAAGTGTGGTGTCCGCATGGCAGCACTGAAGAAATCATAATAAATTGTGCAAGATCGCTGCACGTTCTGCTGTTTATGGGTGCGTTGCAAACCTCCGTCCGCAGCACCCAGCTCGAGACTCATTAGCTAAATAGGGAATATATTCAGCTTGATGTGAGACACGAACATAAGAGAATTAGACTTCAACAGAGTTTCTAGATTCGAGATGTCATTAGACCTAAGCTGTCGTCGAGACGACTACTATAAAAATGGCGATGAAGATGTTCAGTAATGCTTCATCGGGCGTTTCGTGTCATGATTTGGGCTTCGGGATGTCAACAGAGTTGCCCTCTGATGCAACATAGTGGCAGCAGCTGGGCGAGTCCGAGAGACTGATGAAGACGAAGTGTATGGTGTAGGACTGTTTTTGGCACTGATCTAACGTGATTGGGAAGCAACGCGTGCGGAAGAGAGATCGTCGGCAAAGGACAAAATGCGCCTCACATTTCCGAGATGGATTTTGTCGGGAAGGAGTGGAGTGCAGATCTCCATCCAAGAGTACCAACGATTTCAACACAAGGTTGTCGAGCTTCAGCCAGCCTGCGACAGACACGGAAGGGCGAATTGTCGATGCGTACTCAGAAGATCTTAAATTTCCTTCGTGCAGATGATCATACACGTCCTCTGAGAGTTTCCACGGTCCTATCTTCTGCACTGATGAGCGTACCCTCTGTTGCAGAGATGACTACAGACGTCCTCTCTCTCTCTCTGTCTCTCTCTCTCTCTCTAAGGTTATGGACCTATCGGGTATTGTTTTATCCTTAATGAGTATCATAAGAAACGAAGGTCAAGTGTTACAGCCCTATACAATGAATGCAATGACATTTTTATATTATGAACACAGGAAGATAGAAGCTTTATCGAAAAGATACAATATAATACTGTAGAGGGACGGAAAGTTAATATTAATCTATGATTAATCAGCATAATCCGGATAAAATCGTAGACAGTATCAAGACAATCTGTGCATAAAGCAGACAATTTATGTGTTTTCGTTTACCCATAATTGAGAAATTGAGAAAACAAGCTGTCCTCATGTCCACTGGCTGACTGAGCTCGTGGTCCTGGATTTTAATGGCGAAGCAACAGAAGGAAACAATGCCCTACCGACTAATCGAGCTCTTAGTCCACGATAGATAGTTACTATGAACACTACAGAAATGGAGTTGCTTACACAGTGGACAGGCAAATGCACATACAATGGATACTACAGCAAAACAACAATTGCAACGTTGATGCAATCAGAGAAAGCATTATTCGACACTAAAACTACTTAAGATTCCCAAGAGTGCGCTGCTGACCTGGTCAATTAGCCTCATGTCAAAGGAAGCGTTCATGCACAAAACTCTTGAAGCAGTGGAGGAGGGAAGGTGGAGAAGGAGAAAGGAATTGCTGTTGTTGACGTCCCCGTTCAAGACACCAACTCCGGCGTGGTTGAGCTACCAGATCGGTCTCGTCGGCTATAGAAGGTTTGATTAATAGGCGGGAGGTCGAGGGCCACCAGCACCAGCTGCAGCCCATGCGTACACTTCTGGAATTTGTTGGCAATTGGGGAGAAGGTTCGGAGGAACGTTGTACAGAGTCATGCCGGATGGGTCGCCCATTTGCGATGACACTAGTTGTGCTACTCCGGCTGTCTGCGCCGTATTGCTCAGCGGACCACCGATTGGTAAAGGTGCTGTATCTTCATCGTCCAAAGGAAGGCGGTCGAAAGACGCGTTGAGGAACGATGCGGCGATGAGGATGACAGGTCCGGACGCCATAAGAGCGCCGACGACGCTGCCCCCGACAACTTGGCCTTGTGCACCCGCGAGATAGATAGAGAGGCCGGTGGCGGCGGGCGGCGCGGGCGGAGGTAGAACAGATCCGGATAAGGACAAAATCTCAAACCGTCCATGCAAAGTGACGGTGGCGCCTGGAGCTGCAGGCTGGCGCAGCGTGACGTTCGTGACGGTTCCTGTACCGCTGAGGATGCAGACTCCTCTTTGACGCCTTCTTGCGAAGTTCGACACACTCTCGGCCACATCGCATCCGTTGGCAATCTCCAACACATGGGCACGAAGTGCGTTTGGGCTGTCTCTCGTTATAATGATGGGCGGTTTTGGCTTGTTTTTCGAACCGGGAGGACGACCTCTCGGTCGCCGTGGAGCGTCGCCGCCATCGCCTATTGTTGCGACAGCCAGATTATTGATGTTGTTACTGCTGTTGTGTCCGAGCCCGCCACCGCCTCCTCCACTATTCCCGCTCGTGTCGTCGTCAGAGTGGGACGGCTGTAGCTGAGGGTGCTTCGACGACGTCTGCGAGTGCAGAGGAAGACCTAATAGACCTGCTCCAAGATGATTGGCCATGTCAAAAGCATCAATAACACGATTGAGATGATTATAATGTTTCACATATAAAGAGGCCGCTGCCGTCTGTGAAGGACCACGATTTGTAATTTCTGTGTTTGCGAAGCGCAGCACACACCGCGAAGAAGATGGAAACAGGAACCCACGCTTTGCGTGCCCAAAGGCCTTCACTCCCTTCCGAAACCAAGAGCTCGGGCTCAATCTCCTTCTCCCAGACAGAATAGTGGATCTGTTAAGTCTGATTGACGTTTGCAGCGATGTAAAGCAGACGCGAAGTACTTGCTGAAGCTCTGTATTACCGATCACAGAATGCACAGAATTTGAAGTCAAGGCCGCTCCCGCTCAAGGTGATGATCTATAAATGGTGCCAGATCTTGCACTGTCACTACCAAATTCTTCACCTGAACGAGCTTCTTTCCAGATTCACAACCCAAAAGAGAGGTCTTAGCATGGAGCGACAAAAGCAAAGAAACCTGAAAGAAAAATGCCGAGGATGAACGGTGGAGAATGAGAAAGAGCACAGCCCCTCCGGGACTTAACCCGTATGTATGAACAGGACTTGCAAGCCAAGCCTTTCTTACAAGGATGCGAAAGAGGAGGTACGACAGTTCCAAGTCAATTAGTGGAAGTATGCGGGTGGGGGAGAGCAAACACATATGCCAAGGAAAAACGAGAGTTCGGCTGTATATTGATGTTCGAAATTCGCGGTCCCATGGAGGGTCTCATTGCTCGTTGGTCGCTCGAGCTTCCGGGCAGATCGTGTCTGTGTGAGCGTGATTCGTGAAATCGATTGTGTATATGGGCGAGTTAGCGACACTGGAATGGCGTGTGCGCCATGGAGAGAGAGAGAGATTGAGAGAGATTGTGTATATGGGCGACTTAGCGAAACTGGAATGGCGTGTGCGCCATGGAGAGAGAGAGTGTGTGAGAGAGAGAAGGGGTACTGTGAGGAAAAAGATCTACGAAAGGAGCTACGGGCTGTCCCAGTCCGAGGCTCGCAGGTTGGAGGGCCCTTCTCCACGAGGGTCCTGACAACGACGGCATAACCAGAGGAAACCCTAATAACAGCGGATTCTGCCCTGCAGCTCCCGCGATGAAGGTGCATACGTGGCGGTCCAAGGAATAAGTCATCAGCCCTGGCCTGAAAGGCTCATAGGCTTCTCTGCATTGTCCAGACGACCGCAAGCCGTTCATTTGTAACTTCAGATTGTGGCAGATCTAACGGCTCTCGTGCCATCGAAGGGACCCACTCGTGTCTCCTCACTACTCTCTACACTACACGACTCCGGGGGGGAACCAAGTGAGATTCGCTCTGTTCCAGCAGCACACAAACTACAAAGCCCACATAGTGGCCGCCTTTGCATCCCATTTTGAACTTTTTGCATTATTGTAGTCCGCCATATTAGCATGCTTTTTGAAAAGCTAAAGCCTTGTACTAGAGTGCTTTGTCCCCTCATTTAGGGCCTAAATTTGACGGATAGGATTAAATGCTTTAGGTGGCCCTTCATGTCCCATATTTTCATATCTATATGAAAAGCATATGTAAATGCACATCGATTTAAACAGGGGGACTTAGCAATAACATGCATAGCTTAGTGGTTTGATGCCTTGAGTCTCTGAGACGAAATCTTGAGTCAAGTGTTGGGTAGACATCTCTATGAGTTTCTCAAACATAGGTGTCTCTACCTTACGAGGTAAGGTGTGTGAGTGTGTTTCCAATTCATTGTACTCTCAAAAGAAACAAATGTATAGCCTTTGTTTGTCTTTTTGGATTGAGAGGGATGATGCCGAATCCAATAAGCAATCCTTTCATCACTCCTAACATGTGTAGGCTTTGTTTGCCCATTTTGGACTCACACGGATGATGCAAATTTCAAGGAGCTAGAAATCCTTTGATCTCTCTCTGCCGATGCTGAAGATATTCCTATGTTCCCCTAGATGTCTCCGTGCAGCTCATATCTTCTATCGAAAGTAGATTTAGACTCAGTGGAGGAGAAGGATGTTATCTTCTTATGCCAAAGTCAAAATGGTTATGGCTAACAATTGTATACGCTTGTAGTTTATTCTTCATTTCTTGTGTTGGCTCTGACCAATCTTGTAAGATCACGTGTCTTAGTTTATCCTCCTTTATTGATTGTTCTTTCTCCCGAAAACGGTGTCTATATGTCACAAAACTAATCTTAACTACAATCCTTAACCCCATCGAGGTTCTTTGAGTTCTAACATAAAAATATAAGTGAATGCATATTGATTTGAACAAGGGGATTCGCCAATAACATGTTTAGCTTTTGTTGATCTATTCGAATCATATGAATGATGCTGCTTTCAAGAAGCAATTCGTTAATTATTCTGTTCTATGCTGAAGGGATTCCCAAGATCTCGTGGCCTGAGTGTCTTTTATATGAAAAATGTCTCCCTTCGGGACATATCTTTTATCCGAAGGAGATATAGATACACCCAAAGGAGAAGGAAGATGATATCTATGTATGCAAGCCCAAGTGGCTATGGTTTTTGAGTTACATAGGCCTATGATTGTTTTTCATTTCTTAGGGTGCCTCTTCCTCTTCCTCTAAGGGCATGTATTTGTCTTTATCCTCTTTCTTTATCTGAAAAGAAAATATTTTTTCGCAATAAAAATACCCCAAACTGCAAGTCTTGATCAGATCTTGCAGATGGACGTATGCGGAGATAGTACAGAAACAAAATCTCACAAAATCATACAAAAAATAGAGAGAGATAAGAGACTGAACACAAGATTATGTACAATCTCCCCCCACATACTCTGACGGATGAGTCAGAGTATGTGGGGGGAGATTGTACATTTGATGGTCTGTGTGTTAAAATTGAAATAAGGAATTTTTGTATTATAGATTTTCTGATGGTTAGAAGCACACTTTGCCACTGAATCATAACCTTGAACAGCATCAGATCTAACGAGATTACATATTTTCATAGCTCGTTATCAATGTTATTTTTCATTTATTTTTGGGCGTCATTGTTTTATTTCATGTCATGTATAAAATATTTCATAGTGAATTTCGTAAGAAACATTCTATACATATATATTTTCGAGTGATCACTGATTCCTATATTCAGAATCATAATTTCTTAAATACATAAATGTATCCTTTCTGAAACATGGAAAAACGAAAAGGAAAGAGGAAACAAATGTTGAATAAAGACGAGCTTGTGTATTTATGGCACACGATTCTCCGTTTGTTCGCTGGAAAAAAAATGATCCTCTACGAAAATGAATGAAGCAGAAAAGTAACTCTTCCCTCACAGCACTAAAAGGGATAATAGGTTGATTAAGCATAGCTAAGAGCATTTCAATCTTATATCAGTCCATTCGAGTGAGACTTAAATATTTCATACTTCAATTATTTCTATAATTTTTAACATTCTTTGCGATAAAACCATGAATAAATGTCTTCGTTACTCATGGCTTGCAAGATCTTGTCATTTCCTACATCTGCTTAATGTAAACAAATTAATACTTATTCTTTCTCTTCAAGTGTTATCAGCTTAATATTCACTTTTTTAATCTATTAAATCTGTGCAACAATTAACAGATATAAACAGAAAATATTTAAATTAATGATGGAATATACAGACTATGTAGGGGGTAGGACCCGAGGCTCCCCAAAATTACACCACTTACAAGATGAAAACCATTTCAAACCTTTCTCTAGAATACAGAGAGAGTAGGATTTTTTTCCATCTACTATGGTTGTACCTATACGACACTTTAGACATATGGAAGTCAGAATCAGGTACATCAGAAATGGCTTGGAAACTCTTGAGACTAGACTTATACAACAACTTCAACAGAGGGAAGTAGAAATATTTCTTGTTAGATTTAAAAACAAGTTGGTTTCTACTTAGCCAAGTATGCCATCTAATGTGTCCTCTCCAAATGTTCCATAGGGCAAGATCCATATTAATGTGTCCTCTCCAAATGTTCCATAGGGCAAGATCCATATGCTTACAGCAACGGATAAGAATTTTCATGTATCCCAAGGGACTGAGTTTTTAAATACACAACTACTTGTGAAGAGGATGCCCAAATCTCTTGGCATGGGATCAATCAATGAACATATGGGATAAGTCCTCCACCCTGCTACAGTGTGCACAAAACCCTTCATTAGGTTTAAGTACCCTAACCCTGTTGCTCGTCCACGGACCATTGTGTAAAATAAACCACATCAGGTAAGAGTGTTTGGCACTTGAATGAAAGGCCTATAGACATTTAAAGTTGAACCTCGATTAAATGCTATTCCAAGCCGAATTCCATCTTTTATTAAACTTGGACACCACTTTGGAAATTGAACCTCTGGACTTTTGAAATTAGAAAGCATTATCCCAGCTACATTTGCAATGTCTAGTGAAAAATCCGAGATCAGATATATGAAATTATCTAGTGAAAAGTCTTCCGTTTCCCTCTTAAGACCTTATGATATCTACAACTCTATTGCGTTGCACGAACTTTTGTGTTGCTAGAAACGTTTAAGCATACTCAACAAAAAATTAGTCCTTCATTCAGTAACGAATTCTGTTTGAAAATCGATCAACTGTACTCATACTCATGTTTCTATATAGGTAAGGAGCTTCTTACCTCATGGGTTTTCTTGATAAGTACTATATAGGAGGATCAGTAATATTTTTCTTTGGGATACTTATTTATTTTGAAATGAGAAGATGGGCATGTACTAATCTCCTCTACCTGAGAACATCCTCTATCTGAGAACTGAAGGTTAGAGATTCAACTCGAAAAAACATTTTGGATTTTTCTTTTTCCCAAAAGGAAGTTCGGCAGTAGCCTACTCTCCAAAATTCAATTAATAAAAATAGCAGTTGTACAAGTGAATGGGTCTAGTACCCATGGGAAGCCTTGAATCCCACAAAGAAGGGGTTGCTTATACATACTAGAGAACTTTACAAATAGGGTTGATAACCCTCTTGGTCCATTGATTAATATTAGAAAAAATTAATTACTATAAGATCCAACTATAGAATATGGCTAATAAGGTTAGAAACAAGGACTCTTTATGATTAGCGATGGTGTAGAAACCAATATAACCACCCTTAACGATAAGAAAGAGCTAGGAATATCCATACGTAAGAAAAATAGAGTATTGTACAATCTTTTGCAATAGATGAAAAAAATAAACTACAAAAACCTAATTCTTCATTGATGTAGTATCAAGAATATACCTATAAATGCTTCGAATGTCTCCTAAGGTGTGCTCTCTGTGGAAGAGTTGAAACAAGGTCAAACAATTTGTCGAAATCTGTGAAGATTTGAAATGGGCAGTTGGTATGAGATAGAATGATTTGATCTGGTTCCTTATCAAGGGCATGAGAGGCATGGATTCTTGGAATTTCCAAAAAGCTAAAAACCTCTTGAACCAGGAACTACGGTATTGGAAACACCTCTTGAAGCAAGAAACTGGCCAATGGACTAGATTTGAGAACATTGATCCAGAAATGAGAGTGAACTACGAAGAATGGATCCTTTTGCAGAGAAGATGCATTGCTTAGGAATGCTCCAAAACCTGCCTCCTCATCTGGCAAGACCCTCACATCATGAGGGTCTTAAATGACACAATGGCAATAGCCTAAATGAAATTCTTGGAATTAAGGATAATTTGGACTAGCATATCACGCTTAAAGAGAAGTGATGTCTTACTTGGACGGGCTTGTGATGCGACCATAAGTTCATGTCTCGGATGCACCCCCTCATGGAGATAAAAAAATTGGTGCTTATGTGGCGAATCCTCTACCGAGGAATCGGAACCAATATAAAGGCTAGAAAAATTTGTGCGGCTCCGCCATGGTGCAAACGGTGGCATCTCGGCAATGAGGGATTTGGGACACGTTTTCTTCTCGTGCCCCAAATCTATCTTGATCTAGTGGATCCTTGCAAAAATTTTGCTGCGAGAGGAACAAATCAATTGGAAGCAAGCGTTACTCGGCGAGATGATTGACTGCTCCTCATCGTTCTGGAATGCTATAAGAGGTGAGATCCACTTGAAGATTTGGAGAGAGAGAGAGATGTGCTTCCAATTTTGGAAACCCACCTAAAGAATGGTCTATCGAGAAATCTATTTTCCTCCTAGGAAAAAGAATTTCCAATTGTAAGAATCATAGAGTGTTTTTCCTCGAGAACAAAAAGATTAAATCCAAGTGGGCCCTCCATGAGGGGGGCGAGAGGGTTATCAATATGCTTTGTAGAAACCTCTAGCTTTGTATGCTCTTCTCGTGTTTTGTGGGATTTGGGGGGTCCCATGAGTGTTAGACCCGTTCACCTGTAGAGTTGACTTCTTTTATTTTGATTAAAGTCTGAGAGAGTAGGCTATTGCCGAACTTCCTTTTATTAAAAGAAAACTTTAGATAACTATGAAACGACTCCTTGAGAATTCCGAGGAAGTTTGGCGAATACAAGTTCTTCCAAAACTGCATATGCGAATATATTTCTTATAGATGTTCATAAAACTAAAAGATTCCCATATTATGGACATCCTATCCTTCGTAAAAATCAACATAATTTGACAAGTTTCGTGGCTTACGTAGACATAGAAAAGGAATTTCAAGCTGCTAGTGTAGCACTCCTTAAGGAAGAAAAACTAAAACGGTGTTCATTATAATTTTTATTGCCCAAAGTTATGTAAAATCACAAAGGCGGAAACGTGTAAAGTGGTGAAGATTTTCTCTCGAAAGGTCTTAGTGATAAAAATGGGGTCTCACATGTTAGTTGTTTCTTTTATTCCCATACTATAAGAACACCACCATTTCCGAGACCAATGCGAAAGTAGAAAGTAGTGGGAACTTGGGGAAGTAACGATACATGCCCAAATAAAAATATCGTTTTTAAAGGCATCTAAAAGCCTTTGGAAAGGGGATTGTGCCATATTTCTCAAGGTGTTTTCTAGAAATCACTATAAAAAAGAAGACGAACTTTTCCGTCAACAAGTATTCTCTGATTGTGACTATAAAACAATTGTAAAAAGAATTTAATGTGTAAAGACTCAAATCTACATGTGAATGGACAACTGATTGAAGCTTGTCTTTCCTCTTTAGCCTGGGAATGTGGAGAACATTAAACACATTCTTTAACCCAAATGGGCAAATTTCTCAGCTATATTTCTATATAATTGGAATGATAAAATAATTATGAGAAGGAAATGATTAAAATCTCCATAGCTTGGATTACGTTTTCTTCGTTTTCTTTTTTTCTTTCGGGGGGCAGGAGAGGGGAGGACGGTGTATGACGAAAAAAACATGGGTTTGATTGCATCACATGGTGTGTGTTGTGTGTGTGTGTAGCATGTTGTCACATGCAACTTTGGGGCATCTGAACTGAGAAAGCAAAAAGGCGAATTCCTGTTCATGAGAAGTCCCATATACTACATTTCACGAGAATTTAAAGTACACGTACACATTTTCTATTTTCTTAAAACAACATAGAGAATACCCCTGTATTCCATGTAGGAGGCAAGTAACGCTTTTACTATTTTAGGTCTCATGGATGTGCATCTCACTAGGGTATCAAAGCGTAGGAAGCTTCCACGAAAATTAATATCAGACATGATCTCTCGATTTGTGATTGAGTATTTAATTTGTATCATCATATCACGATTCTTTATATATATATATATATATATATATATATATATATATATATATATATATATATATATATATATATATATATATATATATATATATATATATATATATGTGTGTGTGTGTGTGTGTGTGTAAATACATACATATAAACAAACACAAGATATTATTCAAGGAATATACACCGGATCTTTTCATTGTGACATTTAACTATCGGTTTTATGGGCTATACTCTTGATCTCAGCGCTCTAGTAAGGGACACAATCCAATCATTGGAAAAAACATGTACAGAAATCCCTCTAGCTGCTTGCCTTTGTAACGTAGATACAATTGAAAATTATTTTCTGATTGCTGATTCTTTATCAATTTCTAATGGGGCGTAGTGAAGTGCACATAAGACCTTACCTTTTCTGCATGTGTATCTAGAAAACAGAATTCCGAATTGATTTGTAAACAATAGATTCCTGTGTACAGTATAGAACCTGGAGCTATTTATTACTGTGGTGCAATTTAAATGTTGAACTTTACATCAAGCACATATGCATCTTCCCATACAAGTACAAATAAAAAAAAAATCAATTCACGTTGACAATTTTAGTAGCATGATCCAGACATATGGATGAAGTTGGAGATTCCATACATAGCAACGTGAATACATTACAGCTTTTTCCTTAATAAGAAGATATCAACTTCACACAATATATAAAATTACTTTTGTGATTACTCTTACTTTAGGGACTTAATCTTCAGAAATGTCTGAAGATTTGGAAGATGCATGGCAGGATGGACATCAAAATCTTCCCAATTACGATTAAAAAATGCATGGTATGTGCATTGACAAATAAGCGCATTAAATGTACATCTAACTCCAAGTTTCGCATTCTCACAATATGAAGTTTTGCATTCTATTCGCAGATTAACTCCTACGGCCATTCGTTTTCATTAAGCTTATGATATGAGCATCCCTAAATTTCATGATCTAATCTTCTGAGCGAATCTTATCATCTCATTTAAGATTAAATTTTATGATCTGATTTAATATTAAATTTTATGATCCTTTTGTTTGCAAGAGGCTCGTTGACACTTCCTCTCTCGCAATCTGTTTTATGTATGTTCACACTTCTCCCATATATTAATATTAGAATATGTGGTGGCATAGACACTTATTTTCTCTTTATTCTTTTATAAATGCAATAGGCATCCTAAAGTTTTCTATTCGGAGATTGTATACATGCATAAAAAAACACAAAAAACATATATAGAGAAAATAGGTTCAATAAAAAACCGTATGAAAAAGGTCAAAGGTAAAAAGGTACATGTTGAACTTCATGCTTAAGTATTCACAGAGAGATGAGACGGGGGCTCCGAAAAGGTCTTCTGATGTTTGTACATCTAGACACTAAAAAGTAATTCGTATTGGATTGACAAATGAAATACGAATAAAAAACGATAATTTGTTACTTTTTGAAGCACCAAAAAGCTCATTAAATTGAGGTGTCATAAATGTATATGATTGAAAAATATTTTAACAAAATTTACTAATATCAAGATTCAACGGCTGGAAAATCCTCGTAGCATATATCTGTTCTGCAAAATCAAGAGATTTCACAGATGCTTCGGTCATCAAACAACCTCACAATTCAATCAATCACATTCAAGCTTGGTTTTCTTTGTTATTTCCGTTTCAACAAACAAAGAAAATAAAATCCATAACTAAATTTGTATATTGGCGCATATATATATATATATATATATATATATATATATATATATATATATATATATGTATGTGTGTGTATGTTTGTATATATGTATGTTCGGAAACACACATGACCTATAAATATGTATCCTATGTCTGAGTAACTACTATCATGAAAACGTTCATAGGGAAAAATAAGAACATCGCGCAGAAAGAGTTCAGATTTCTTTACAAAGAAAAAACTAGCCTTCGTAATTAAACATAAAACTAGCCATTTTTTTAATGAAAAAGAAAGAGGAAGTTCTGTTGAGGCCTGTTCTCTCATGTAATAATTAGGGAAAAGAAAAATTGTACAAGTGAACGCCCAAAGTGCTTTGAGAATGTGAATAACCTTTTCTTCCTTTCATAGGGGACTTGCTTTCGATCTTGTTGTTCCTAGAAACAAACAGTCTATCGTTCTTGAAGGAGGGGAGTTCTTACAATTACAAACTGTTTTGCTTAAAAATTGAAGGATTTTCAAAGATGAACGATTTTTCAAAGGATATATATATATCTATATATATATATATATATATATATATATATATATATATATATATATATATATATATATATATATATATATATATATATATATATGTGTGTGTGTGTGTATGTGTGTGTACGTGTGATGATCTAACAATTCTTATTTGAGTCATAAAGAGTTAATTCCCTCTTAAATATGGGGCTTCTTTTTTTTAGTATAACCTCGAAGCGAAACACCAGGGAATAGCGGAAGCCATGAAATGAAACATGACTAACCCTTCATTTCTATACAGCTTTCAACCCTCTTCGGTTAGCTTGAAAATTTGAGAATCCAAATTTTCGTCAACTCTCGGTTCCCCCAAGCGACTCACAATGGCATGCTATGATGCATTAATGAAGCATTCTTTTCCAATCTCCTGCCTTCAAAATGGATGTAAACATAAATATCTACTATGATTTCGTATAAAACACAATGAGTTCGATATTTTTCCAATGATTCCTTGCATTCATCTATCCACTTGAACGTATTGTTAGTAGTTCATAAACTGATCTAAATATTATAGCATGCATGCTTTTGTTTCTTGAATGATAGTTGCAATGCCTCATTAAAGACTTGGACTTTATTAGAATGGGGCAGCTCCTTGTATGTCTTTTATCTTATCCATATCCATGAAAATTCCGTACTTTGAGACTATATCTTCTAGGATTTTACTTGTTAGACCATGAAAATATGAATATGGAAAAGAGGCTCTACATGCTTCTTCCACAAAAATAGAAACAAATACGTCTATTTGGTTATCTTCTGAAATAGTAAGTTACTTTTAATGGGGAAAACGAAGTTATCTCTTATGGTCATCAAATTAACCTTCTTTGAATTGAATTTGACTTTCTAAGTTCAGATTTTGACTCTTCTATGGTCACCAAATTGACCTTCTTTGAAAAAAGAAGTTATCTCTTATGGTCACCAAATTATCCTTCTTTGAATTGAACTCTCTAGGTTCAGATTTTGACTTTTCTACGTGTTTTGATTCTTTTATTTTCTACAGATTTAGACTCTTTTATTTTCTACAGATTGTGAATCTTTTTATACAGGCTTGGTACAAATTCATAAATTAATCGATGTTTCTGAGTTTTTATCTAATTTTTCGGTCATGTAAGAGCAATACATATCATTATACGTTTAAGGCTTTTGTTTCTTAGTCTCGACGTATGACTTTATGGGGATGCAATGTGCATCAGTGACCTTTCAATGATGAAAACTTCGTAGAAACACATTGTCTAATGTCTTTCTATTGCTTTACCTCTTGCACTTGGGATTGTACAAAAATTGGAATACTTAACTTTATCAACTTGACATACCTTCAAGGTTGAACTCAAACTTCTGAGTACACATTTCGGTCTACAAAAAATCTTTAGTTTGTTTGTTCTAAAGGATGATAACTTCACCATAAGCTATGAGTTATGAGCACTTTACACTATGCACCAAGAATAACTCTAACATGATCAAGAAAATTGCACCGAAAAACTCGAAACTGTAACTCACATTCATACAATTATGAAAACAGTTTGATTTATTTGCACAAAGAGAGTTGAAACTACTCTATTCCACGAATACGTGTTTTCTATTAGAGAATATGTGTACACAATGGTATGGCCTTCTTCTAATCATAACCATTGAAAGTTCTCCTACTCTCAGTAACTTTCCATTAGCATCTCTCTTAGAGCTATTTGAGCTGCCTCTCTCTCACATGTAGGACTTACACTTCGAGTTCTCTACTCTCTCTCTAGCTCATGTGTCTCACACTCGTATAGTCATAGTGGTTCGAGCCACTACTCTCTCACACATAGGACTCTACTCTGCTTGATTTATAATTGGTTAGTATGTACTACATTCTTTATTCGGTGCAATCTTATTCCTTCTTCATTCTTCACTTCATTATCCACTTTATTATCCATACCCCATCTTCATTCAAGCAAGCATTTATACATGATTGCTCTGCATGCTCCTAAATCAAGGATTGGGGAATCTCTAGGACTTTGATTGATTTTCTAGTTTATATGAAATTATAGTTATGATATTGTTCCGTCACATGGGCATGGTTTTTTCTACACTTTTGTCTTCTAGTTCTTGAGCCTTCTTTTTTCTTATTGATGCCTTCTTGTCTTCCTATCTAATTAGTGAGTGACACTCCAACAATTTCCTTGCCATTGTGCTTCGGCCTGTTTTGTTATCCTTGGGCCTACATAAATATTCCTTTCCTATGGATGCATAAAGCTTTGAAGTGTATCTGCATTACATGCTTGATCCACATTCATTGATCTTTGTGTGCTAATATCCCATGTGAATGGAATATCAATCAGCCAATGCCTTGCAATGGTATTTCTTAATAATTTTTTCTTGCTGGTTGAAAAACCCAACCCACCAAGGTACATCTTGATCTCCAACATATTTTTTTGCATGCTCAATTTGTTTCTTCTTCTCCATAAGCACATGCATCCACCTTTCACTTTGATCAACAATATTTCCACATCTCTCCATATTGCTTTTATATTCACATGGTGTTTGTTCTGCACCATCCATTTACAAATTAGGCACATGCAATAAGAATCTGCATCCATCGTTAGATTCCCACCCTGGAAAACATGAATATTGCTTTGCAAATAAAAGAGTAATGTCATTAAGCCTCCTCATCAAGAATACAAGGTTGAAACTAATGTTGTGCTATGGAGCCAAAAGCTTAGTACTGTTATCAATGCTTGCCAAGAAAAACTACTTAAAGTCATAAATGTGTGTATGTTATTGAAGTTCAAGTTTTATAGTATATGCTTCTGAAATCAATGAAAGAACTTGGAGAAGCATGTAGGATGAAGTTTGGTCCAGCCAACCAGCACAAGAACAGACCTTGAGCTTATGGAGATCCAAAAAGACCTTATAGGCATGCAATAAGTGCAAAGAAATGCACTATGTACTTTGGAACATCAAGGAGAAGAAGCTGATACAAAACAGATAGGTTTGGGCATCGATTAGCTCAAAAAATTTTCTATCTATGGAAGAGACAATGAACTTCGAATGCCCATAGCGACCAATGTGATTACAATTAGAAAAAATCTTTCTATGGGAGTGATACACATAGGGTTGAGTGTATAGAATGCACAAAGTATAAGGAATAATCAAAATATGCTATAGGAATGAATCAGACACTCAACGGTGGTACTTTGTATTTTTTAGGAATATGCAGAGATTGACCTGAGATAGAAAAACTGAGATTTCTCTCAATCTACTAAACCAAATGCTATGAATTGATAGGCTTAAACCACACACTAAGAACCTTCCAATGAGCCATCTTGCACTCAATTTTGAGCTCTGTAGAGAGAGTAGCTGCCTCTCAAAGATTACTGTTGGCGAAGAAGATGATGCAGAGAATTGAAGGAGCAAGACAATGATGGTCACAAGTGTATGTATATTGCTTCCATGTATTGGACAAGTACTTTCAAGTCTTTATATAGACTCTAAAAGTGCTCCACAACTTCTAGAAGTGGATTTTGAATTCAAATGAAGGTGGGAATGGTTGTTGGAGGGAATCAATTCATTTTCCTACAATCTAGGAAAAGTGAAGATCTAGTTTGATCTACTTTTAGGTGATTGATTGCTTGATTGAATGCAACTCAACCACCACAAATTCGTGGGATTTGCGCTCTATCTTTCTACTTTTACATGTGTAAAGCTCAAGGCTTTTACAATGGTAGAAGATCCATAAAAAATATTTCTTTAAAAAATAAAATAAGTGAGCATACGAAAAAGAAATCTCCAATGGATATTCTTTTGATGCGATTGCCTTTGACGTAGATCAAATCCACCTCAAGCATAGTGTAAGATTGATGTTCAAACAGTTCCCCCTCAAGCTAAAGTATGCTTGAGTCTTCATTCGTTCAAGCTTCATTTGGTCTCACATATAGTAGCCTAAATTGTTCCAAAGTTTTAAGTTGTTTTACTAAGTGAGTTGTGAGAAATTGCCAACTTTGTGAAGGTATACCTGTGCACATAGGTAGAGTGTTGCAAACAGATAGCCTTTTTTGTAGTGGATGTTTCTCCCAGTGGGAATATCCATTGGGGATGATTTCATACTTGTTGGCTACCTCTTTTGGTTTAGTAAATGTTTGCAAAGCTGCAATTTAATTCTTTGTACAAGTGTAGAGAAAAGTTTAGAATAGTGAGCATATATCACTCCTTGTGGACCTAGTGTAGGGCAGCCATCTTCCTTTGTTGCACTAGCATGTTAGAATCATCCCCTGTTAGTGGTATCAGATCCATTTTGGAGGCTTGGAGACATGCATGGGTATCGTATTGAAGACTTGAAGGGATCGAGACAACTCATGGAAGCACAAGGAGGACTTATCAAAGCAAGAATTCATCAAAAGGGGGCTACATCAATTGAGATCTCAACTAGTCGAAGGTTGGCAAGAGAAAACCTATCCAAAAGTAATATCCACACCTTCTAAAGCATACAAACAGTTGAAGAGAAGCTAGAGTACAATCTTAGATCTTCGTATGGCTAAGTATAATGCACAAATAGATATGTAAGAGAAAGGCAATTATCAACCATGGAAATTTGGAGTTAGCAACTACCTTATGGGCAAAGGATTGTGGGGATTGGTGAGTGGTGTGGAGCCAATGCCTCATGTATATAATCCACCACTTCAAGGTCAGGTCAAAGCACATAATGAATTGATAGAAAGGGATAGGAGAGTCATATTCATTCTATCCCTACACATAAGCAATAGCATGATAGGGCATATACAGGACTTCGACACATCCAAGAAGGTTTGGGAGACCTTAGAGAGATTGTACTCTTTGTCAACCAACGCAAAGAAGATTAAGCTCAAGAATGAGCTAAATAATCTTAGGAAAGCACCAAGTAGTAACATAAATGAGTATATTTTTAAGGTTAAGGAGCTTGCAGATGCCATAGGCTCAGTTGGGAGTCCAATAGAAGATGATGATCTTGTCCAACACACTCTCAATGGCTTGAGAGAGGATGAAAGGTGGAAAGCATTCACCACATTAGTTTATGTGAGGGATTCCCTAGAATTTTATCAATTAGTCACATTGATGGTGACTAAGGAGATGAACCAAGGAGGTTCACAATCAAAGGAAGCCAAGCCTAAGTTTTTTATGGGGGTAGAGGCAAAGGCAAAAGAGGTGGACAAAACTCTCAATGCACAGTTAGAGGAAGGTCAAACTCAAGCTCAAACAACCAAGAAGGCTCCAACCAAAGATATGGATCAAGAGGAAGAGGAGGAAGATCACATGTAAGAGAAGAATCCAATGAAGAATGCTACAATTGTGGAAAACTTGGCCATTATGCAAGAGATTGTTGGTCCAAAGGACGAGGCAATCAAGGATACAAAAGGAACCAAGGTAATTATGCTAGTAATTTAGAAAATTAGGAAAATGAGAGCTTGCGTATGACATATGGGTCAAGTGAAAGATTCAATTTAGATTTTAATTCGGTACATTGATTGCTACAAGCCTTGCTTGGAACCTATTAATTAAACAATCAGAATTCTTCTTTACCTTATATATTCATCTTGAACCAATGACTTTCATAGATGGACGCATGGGTTCCAACTCCCAAGTAGGATTCTCTTATAAAGCTTGTGTTTCTTCTTCCGTGGCACTTCTCCATTTTTGCTTCTTCTTGGCTTCTTCATAGGTAGAAGGATCTTTAGAGTTTGAGTCATGTGCTATATATATTGAATGTTGGATGACCAAAGAAGCATCATATCCATACCTTTCTGGCTTCCTTTTCTCTCTAATAGACTTCTTATAGTTTGTTGATATGATTCTGCCACATGTCTCAACTTCTACATTTTGGCCTTGCCTTTGGAGTTCGAAGAAATGATTTCCCTTGTTGGAGTTTTTTATCATCATCAGAATCACTTGATGCTTCAAGTGTAAGCTTATTCTTCTTTGATAATGCTGGAAAGTCTTCCTTTAGATCATAGGAAAGGTTGATTTTCCTGCAATCATCTTCAAACCAAGATCTAATTTCATCAAACAAAACATCTCAACTTATAATGAAACCTTTTTTGCTTGGATTGTATAGCATATAAGCTTTCTAATTAAGGTCATATCCAATGAAGATGCATTTTTTATCCTTTGGATCCAAATTTCCTCGAATTTGGGAAGGTATGTGCGCATATGCTATGCACCCAAAGATTCAACAATGATCAAGGCTAGGTCTTCACCCATTCCATGCTTCATATGGTGTCATGCCATCCAATGTGTTGGATGGAAATCTATTAATCAAGTATGTGGTTGTAGATACAACCTCTGCCAACAAGTAGTTGGGTAATTTCTTCTCATTTAGCATTGACCTTGCGACCTCCACAATTGGTATATTTCTTCTCTTTGCCACTCCGTTTTGCTCTAGCGTATAACTAGTAGTGATCTCTCTTCTAATTCCTCTCTCTTAGAGATAGAAATCAAAGTCATGGGAGAAATATTCTTCCCATCTATCTAACCTTAGTGTCTTCAAGGTTTTACCTGTTCGATTTTCTACAAGAGCTAGGTATTTTTTGAAACATGAAAACGCTTCATCCTTATGCTTCATAAAATACAATATGTCCATCTGCTACAATCATCAATAAATGACATATAGTACCTGGATCCAGAGATTGGAGGCTCGTTGCTTGGTTCCTATACATGTGTTTGGACTAGCTCCAATAGATCTTTATGAATATATCCTTTCTTTGTGAGTGGTCGCTTATGTGACTTACCAAATTGACAAGCACAACATTTATAGATCATGTTTTGTTTGGATATACTTGGTAGACCAAGTACACTTTGATCCCTATTGATTTTCTTGAGAGTTCTTTCACCTATCTAAGCTAATCTTTTGTGTCAAATTTCAAACTTACATAATTGAATAAGGCAATATTTCTAGTATCTTGGACTTCAAATATAAATAATGTACCTGATTTTTCTCCTTTTGCTATCCTCCTGAATATCGGATGTGGATCCTCAACAAATACTCTACTCTCTGTGAGTCTAACTTGCAATCCATTTTCAACAACTTGAACTACACTTAAGGGTTCTTTGTGATAGTTGACACATATAATACCATACTCAATAGGTTCAGATTACCATTTGAAGTCTCCACATTGCCTATCTTCTCAACTAGATGTCTTCTATCATCTCCTATTTGAACTTCATGTCTATTCCCTGGATCCTTTAGGTTTGAGAGTAGAGCTACATTTCCTACTACATGATTTGAGCAACTTGAGTCTATATAGAATACATGTTCTGCTTTACCTTTCTTCATGGTCATTTTCATTAGAAGGAGTGAATCCTCTTCGGTCTGTGTTGGAGTTAGACATTTGCAGAAGCACGCAAACATCACAAGGAAGAAGAAGAAGCTTGGAGCACAATACAAAAGACCGAATGTATTACTAGAGAATGTATGAAGATAAGTAGCCCGTTAGGGAATAGGCATATATACAAGCCGTGGGAAAAAAAATCTCCTAAAGAGGGAAAAAAGTGGCCCAGCGGTCCTAGTGTGTTCACACACATTACTACCTAAATATATCAACAAATCCCCCTTGGGAGTGATGCGATGAGCAAGCAGCTGGCACTCATGAATAAGGAAGTGAAAAGCTATGTGGAAATCACTCCACAAAAGGAAGTAAGCCCAAAGCTTTGTGGAAAGCTTCAAACTTCTCCTTAGGCAGAGCCTTCGTGAAAAGGTTTGCAATGTTCTCCTGCATGGGCACATATGCCAAGCTGATGTCCCCAGCAGAGAACCTCTCCCTGACATAATGATAATGCACCTCAATGTGCTTAGTGGGAGCATGGGACATAGGGTTCCTCGCAACTGCCAATGCGCTCTGACTATCAGTGAAGATGGTGGTGGCATAAGACTGACCAACACCCAAATCATCCATAAGGCATCTGAGCCACACACACTCAACAGTCGATGTGAATGGTTCCCTATACTCAGCCTCACAACTAGAAGTGGCTACAGTAGGCTACTTCTTGCTCAACCAAGATATGCATGAGCTACCAAGCATGAAGCAAAAACCACTAGTGGACACACAAGTGTCATAGCAACCTACCCAATCAGAGTTAGAAAAAGCATGCAAATGTGGTGGTAGTGATCCCCTTTGGGATAAAACAAACCAAGTAGTAGGGTACCACTCAAGTAGCAAAAACTGCGCTTAATGGCTTGCCAATGGTTGACACCTAGGCAATGCATAAACCTGCTCATCTGTGAGACAACAAACTGAATATCTAGCGGAGTAATGCACAAGTAAGTCAAGCATCCAACACCCTACTGAAAAAGACCAACATCAAATGCATCTCCAGCATCATGAAGACTCAATCCTAAACTTGTCTCCATAGGAGTGGCAATAGGCTTACAGTCTTCAAGGCGAAAACGCTGCAATAATGTGTCCATATATTTCGTTTGACACAAAGCCATTCCACCATCAACTTTCATAAACTGAATGCCCAAATAGAGATGCAAATGCCCCAAATCAGGCATCTCAAATGAGGCATGTAAATTAGCCATAAAATCAGAAATATGCTTCTGAATAGGACTAGTGAGCAGCATGTCACCAACATAGACAACAATCATCAGAAGCACATCATTAGCATGCTTAACATATAAGGTGCTTTTAGTTGGACTCTTCTCAAAATCATGTGCAATCAGATAGGTATGTATCTTCTCATGCCAAGCACACGGTGCTTGCTTTAAACCATATAATGCCTTCTTTAACCTGCATATCTGGTTTTCATGCCCTTTTTGCACAAAGCCACAGGGCTGAAAAGCATACACTTCTTCATGCAAGACACCATTTAGAAATGCAGTTTTAATGTCCAACTGATGTACATTCCAACCATGATGAGCTGCAAGTGCAGAGATGCTATGAACAGTAGTCATATGACAAGTAGGAGCAAAGGTTTCATCAACATCAGTGCCTTTTTCCTGTGCATAACCCTTTGCAACAAGCCTAGCCTTATACCTGTCAAATGTACCATTAGGCTTATGCTTCAACTTGTATACCCATTGTGTCAATGGCCTTCTTGCCAGGAGGCAAGTCACATAAAGACCAAGTACCATTCCTCATTATAGCATCATATTTAGATTGCATAGCAGCCATCCAATTTTCTGAATTTTGTGCTTCATCAAATGAAACAGGCTCATTCTCATCACAGAGATTAGATGCAACCATTGCATAGAAATCTGAGGCTAAAGATGCACTATGAGAGCCTAAATGAGTACGATATGATAGAGGTACATCTAATTTGCTATCGTGCAAAGTCTGCACCAACCATTTTGGCATACTTTTTGCCTCCTCAATATCAGTTCTCTCATCAACAAGTGCATCATGTAAATTTGCATCAGAAATGGGAGGATCTACATCATCACATGAAACTTGCAAAGGCTGAGGAGTTGCCTCATTAGGACGAACACTAGACTATCCACCTGTAAAAAGAGGCAACAAAGTATCATACATGTCTTTGGAGCTAAGAGATGTCTCCTTAGTACATGAAAGCAATGGCTAAATAGCATCTTCCAAAAAAAAACATCACGGCTAACCAGATTGCGTTTAGTGTATGGATGATACTGACGATAGCCTTTACTTTCAAAACTGTACCCAACAAAAATACATTTTACTACTTTATCATCCAATTTTCTACGATGTTGTTTAGGCACTAATGCATATGCCAGACAACCAAAAACACATAGATGAGCAACACATGGCTTGCAAGCATGCCAAGCCTCATATGGAGTGATAGATTGGAGTGCTTTAGTGGGACACGTGTTAAGTACATATGCTGCACACATGATAGCCTCAAGCCCGAGACTATGTGGTAAAGCCTGACTCTTGACCATACACCTCGCCATTTCTATGAGTGACCTATTATTTCGTTCAACAACTCCATTCTGTTAAGGTGTATACGGCACTGTACAATGGTGTTTTATCCCACATTCAGCCAGAAATGCAATAAAATCAGAAGACATATATTCCTCCCTTCGATCAGAATGGAGGGTGCCCATTTTACATGCTCACATATTTTCAGCCAAAACCAAAAACTGTTTGAAGCACATAAACACTTCGGACTTTGCATTGAATGGATATACCCATGCATGCCTGCAAAAGTCATCAATGAAAGTCACGAAGTAGAGATAATTTCAAAAGAGTGTCTGCATAGGACCATAGACATCACTATGTACAAGCTACAATTTTTGAGTAGCCTGAACTGAACCATCTTTTGAAAAGGAAGAACACTGCATTTTTTCCAAAATACAACCTTCATATACATGTTTACCAGGTCCCTCAAGTTTGGGCAAAGAGGACACCATTTCAGATTTCTGTAGGCATAGCAAACTAGAAAAATTTAGATGACCAAAGTGTGCATGCCAAAGCTTTGCATTTGACATAGCCTGAGAATCATGTAATGCACATGCCAAATCATTTACAGATCTTTCATAGACTATGAGCTTATACAACCCACGACATAAAATGCCAGAAGTAGTAATAACACCGCCATTTGACAGATCATGAACTGTACATCGACCATCAACTAATTTCACAACCAAGCCAATCTTGGCTAATGCAAAAATTGATAATAGATTCTTCTTGATCCTTGGTATAAATAAAGCATCTCACAAAGTGAAAGAACTACCATTAGCAGTAGTCAAAATGTTCTTACCAACTCCCATAACAGGATAAGAGGAGTTGTTGGTGCATGTAACAGTATTCCCCATAGGGGCAAGCTCAAGCAAAGAGAAGAAACTGCGCTCCGAGGTAAAATGTTTGGTCGCCCCACTGTCAAAGTACCAAACATCTGAGTTTACTGCAGACATGCATTGCGCATGAGAAGATGGGTCAAAACTACAAACAGTAGAAAACGCCCATTCTTCTTCTTGCACAAGATTAGCACACTCTGTTTTTGCTGTAGAGGCCTCTGTAACAACCATTCCAGCCTCTTTCTTCTTTGCCTCTTTAGCAGTGAGTTTTGGATAGTTCTTTATGATATGATCATTTCCTTTGTAGTACTTGCAAAACAATTTTTGCTTTTCTGATTTCTTTTCATCTTTGTCTTCCCTCTTCGATTGTGCAGAACTAGCTTGAAGAGCTCCATTTTCCTTTGCCCTTCTGACTAGCAAGGAAAGCTTCATCTGCAACATGCATAATGGACCTCTTCTACCTAGACTGATCTTCTTACAACAGAACAGAGACTAAGGGTGGCTTCACATTGGGGCGGTGGAACAAGGGTAGAAAATCCTCAAGTTCTAGGTGGAACTGGAGAAGAGTAGGATGTTCCACCGCCCATCTATTCACACTTAAGGGTGGAACAATGTTATTTTTGTTTTGTGCCGCCACCAAGTGTGAATACAAGGGGTGGCGGAACTAACAAATGAAATGAGTTAATTTCATTTCTTTTTCATAATTTGAATAATTTATCCATACAAAAAGAAAGAATAGATTTATCATCTCATGAGATAATCAAACACTTTAATACATAACATGATAAAGAAGTTGGAAATGAGACAAAACAAATGAAGACGTTGCAAATTTGCAAATCAGACTATTGAAACCATACGTTCAGAGCATATCTATGTATCTCCACGTATGCAAGCACGAGGTTTGATCAATATTTTATTATTTTGTATCTCCACGTATGCAAGCCTGAGCGCTGGGGCGGGGGGGGGGGGTCGGCATCACTTCACTGTTTCTGTACCGCCAGGTCACCACAACCCTGTACCGCCGCTTTGTGTGAAGAGCTATGCCCGGAAAAGTGACAGTTGTTTAAAGCCTATTGGACTGAGCGCGTGAGGCATGAGTGCCGTCGCTCAGTCTGAATTGGGCCTAACTCCTCAATGGCAAGGCATTTGGATTGCCTTTCATCATCAACCGAAGAGTAGAAGCAAAACTTTGATATGAATCAAGAAGACCATTCAGAACGTTTTGCACAGGTGAGCTATCTGGTATAACCTCATAAATGGAAATCAACTGTTCCTTCAAGTCTTAGATCTTTGTTAGAAAATTGTCCATAGAATCACCTTCATTCATGCTCACTCTCCAACTATTTTCAGAGGTAAGCAACACGAGCCTCATTCCTAGCTTGGTACAATGTGGTAAGTGTATCCCAAGCATCGGCCTTAGCTGTTGTGCAAGAGTGAGTGTGAGGAATAATGGCATGTTTGATAGGCAAAGCTATCAATGCATATGTGAGAGCATCTCTTCCATCCCAACGAGTCTAATCTACAGTAGGTGCAGCAGAAACTACAGCAACAAACAGGAATATGCATAATATCATCATCTTCGACACCTTCTGCATCAGCTTCAGTACCTGTAGTTGTAATGGTTGTAGATGTGATAGGATGTTTTTCAACACCCTGCACAATGTTTCACAATCCTTTTGCAACCAATACATGTCGCATCATATAAGCCCACAATGGGTAGTTGCTACCATCCAACTTATCCTCAACAGCCAACATGGGATATACATCACTGCTTTCAGCCATGGTCGGTGACTAAAATACCTTGATGCAAAAAATTGTTCGTATTTCAAAAAGTTGAATAGATATACCCAAAAAAAAATTGATAGACCTGTAGTAGACTTTGAGACGCTTATATTGGCGAGTGGAAAGTGGTATACACCTTTGGCACAAAAAGATGAAATAGCCTACACAAGCACTGCAATAGTGCATTCGGAGGCCAAAAGGAGCTCAAATCACGATTTCGACACCACAAAGCGAAGCAGTTTTGATTTCTCAAACAGCTTGAGTATGCTCACCAAAATTCATGCAATTTTGAGACTCCAACATGAAGCATTGACCTGCTCTGATACCAACTGTTGGAGTTAGATGTCTGCAAAAGCATGCAAACAACACAGGGAAGAAGAAGAAGCTTGGAGCACAACACACAATACTAAATGTATTACTAGACAATGTACAAAGATGAGTAGCGCATAAGGGTAATAGGCATATATACAAGCCGGGGGGAAAAAAACCTCCTAAAGAGGAAAAAACGTGCCCCGGCAGTCCTAGTGTGTTCACACACATCACTACCTAAATATATGATCAGTTTGTTCATCTCTATAGTTGTAGTGGTCTCTCCTTCCTCTCCATCCTCCTTGGTAGTTGTTGTATGAGTTGTTATTGTATCCATTGTAGTTGTTGAATCGACCTCTTGAGCTTCCATATCCTCCTCTGTTGTAGCCTTTACCTCTTTGATTCTTAGGATTCCTGAAACCATAATCAGTGATATGATTAGTTAGGCCACATATGGCACATGGAGATGAGCTTTCAGCTCTCCCCCTGCCTTCCCTTACTCCTCTCCCTCTTCCTCTTGTGCCTCCACCTCGATCTGCATAGTTTGCTTTGAAGGTCTTACCTTCATCATCAGGCTTCTTACCTATGACTTTTTCCATGAGGGCGTTGAAGTGAAGAACTTGCATGTCCATGTAGAGGTCCATGGCTATGGTGAAAGCGTCCCATTTGTCATCTACCTTTATTCCATTGATTACTTACCTTACTATTTGCTCTTCATCAATGATTTCTCCAATGCTTTCAATTTGGTCTGCTATGTCATTTATTTTGGTGATGAAATCATTCAGACTTTGATTAGGACTCTTCTTGAGTGTGTTCAATTCCATCCACAATTGATTCTTCCTTGCATTGGTACTTGATGAGAACAATGCTTCAAGAGCACCCCAACTCTTGTGAAGTCTTGCAACTTCTAATGTGTGGAAGTAAAAATGAGAGATTGAGTTAAGAATATATGACCTTGCTAGAGCATCCTTTGAGCACATGTTTAACCTCTCTTATTCTTCTTGTGTTGGTTAGCCCTTGTTTCTGAGGATTGGCATCATCTCATCTCTAGATATGTAAACATAGAGATTTCTTCCTTGAAAATAAAATTCCAATTTAAGTGACCAAGCTCTGTAGTTTTCTCAATCCAATTTGTCCATGGATGAAGGAAATCCATCTTCCATGTTGACTTGTTGCTCTGAAACCAGTGTGAGCAGATGAGGTGTAGATTTTTGAGATGAGGTGTTGTTGCAAGAAATCTGCTCTACACCTGCAAATCTAGCTTGACAGAAGCTTAAAAGACTACATTAGCTTCACAATCATTCACATAGAACCACCAAGTCTTTTGGAGCATCATTTTCAATTGTTTGCATCAAGAAAAATAACTTCTATATGCAAGAAATGAGAAGAACATTCTATTTTGAGAATAGGTCTCAATGTTATGCTGAGAGCTCACAACCTTGTATGACTTGACCACAGATCCTTTGCACACATCTACCTGAAGTGTATACCTATTTAAAGCAAGTTATTTAATGATTTTACTTGCACAATACAAGGAGAAATGAATTTATCAAGTCAGAGGGGTCACCTTGACTTTTTAGGATCTAGAAGATGTGAAGACACAATAAACTTATTTTCTTCATATCTCAAGACCTACTCAACAAAACATAGTGATAATTCATATCTGAACACTAGACATTTAACTATAACTATCCCAAGTTAAAGTATAGCAAATGGATGAGAACACATAGAGAATTTGATTCCATAAGTATACTATACTGATGAAGATGTTAGAGCAAACAATAGACATAGATGTACTCAATGAGATGTATCAAAATATGAATGCCATTGCACATATAGTACAGAGGGAGTGTAAGGGACTACAAATAGATAATATGAGCTGAATGTATTCTCAAGATTGTAGCACAACACCTCTCACAATTTCTCTCGTATCCCATGATGAAAAGCATGTGTATTTATACACATTTCTTGAGTTTGAATTTGAATTTTTCCTCACCTAAAAGTGATCCTTCATTTAGGGAGTGACTAAAAGTAGTTTCCAACCACTAAAGTTGTGGACTAGGCTCTCTAATATTAGGAGATTCCCGCTCACGTTTGGCTTTTACATTTATCTAAGGTAAATACAATGAATGTTTAACAAGTCCGAGGTTCTATGTGAGTGAGACATATGGGTGTGTAGTTCTAAGGTTTTAGCAAAGCACCTGGGCTTGCTAAATCTACCAACACTTCAACCCTATAGTCTCTTTTCCTTGTATTTGTATGTGCCATAGGATCCTCCTCAACCAAAATGCATCATATGCTATAGTAGATGCTCATTCGTACTTAGCTTTACTAGAAGATAATGCTATAGTTAGTTGCTTCTTGCTGATCCAAGAGAAAATCCATGATACTAAAGAAAAGTATTATACAAAAATAATTTTCAAGCATCAATATCTCCCACCCAATTTGAGTCATAGTGTCCAACTAGAGATGATCCTTCTTCATATAGAATACTATAATCGATGGTTCCTTTCACATACCTGAGTACTCCCATGCATGCCTTCCAATGAGTCTCGCAAGGCTTATTAGTCATGAACCTCCTTCTACTCCAAAAACATGAGATATATCTCATCTTCTACTGCACAAGTAGATGAAACTTTAAAATAGTTTCCTGTGTCTTCCAATATCCACTCCTGCTGAAGTACCTTCAATAGATAATTTTGTTTTGTCCTCCAGAGGTGTAGAAATTTCCTTACAATCCTCCATGTCAAATGCCTTCAATATCTATGTTGCAGACTTTTGTTGAGAGAGGAAAATCATCCCTAGTTCTTACCAAACTTCAAGCCCTTCAAGACCCAAGAGATACTTATCTATCCACTGGTACCATGTTGTAGGGGCTTGTTTCAACCCATATAATGCCTTCTTCAGCTTACATACCTTGATCTCTAAATGCGAAGCCTCAAACCTTGGTGGCACTGACACATGTACCTCCACCTTGAGGTTGTTGAGATGCCGAGCTCAACATGTGATGATCCAGGATGACACGTACCAGTTTTGGGTTTCTCTGACATGTATAGTGGTCATGCCGGTATATGTCAGGGATACTTCATTGAGCTTTATTAGATTTATCTACCGAGAGTGATGGCACATTTGTTTCTTGCCAGCTCACTCATTCGAGGACATTAGTTTTTTCCTTATGTACTAATCTTTATATATTGCACTTGTTCTATTCTTGTTTTTAGGTCATTCTTGTACATTCCTTTTATATAATAGAAGAAGAAGAAGAAGAAGACCATTTTTCCTTGCCTCAATCTCCGTGTGTGCTTCTCCTTGAGAGTGAGAGTGTGTATGTGAGCTCTCTTCCTTATCTCCTTCCTCGTGACATGGTATCAGAGCTAGCGTGGCTGTAGAGAGCTCGTGGAGAAGGTGACGGTGAAGACTACGCGGCAAGGCGTGGAGAAAATGCGATTTCACAAACGGGCTCGGTTTGCTACGAAAATCGGCGTGAAGGTAGAAGACCTCCATTTTGAGCCCGCAAGGTGGGGCCCATAGAAAAACCAGGTGAGTTTCAGAAATTGTAACTTGCATTGTGTTCGACGACACTCACATATTCAAGATCCAGAATTTCAAGTGATTCCGTGTAATGTCACGTCATAGTGCGACAGTGTTCAAGCAGAAGTGCTGCTTGTAGTGTTTTACAGTGTTGTGAATTGTTGCAGAAATGGCAAACACAGATGGAATGAGTCAGCTTATGAACGATAAGCTGGACAAGAACAACTTCCATGCTTGGAGATTCAGAATGAAGAATTTCTTGATGGGAAAAGGCTATTGGAAGTACGTCGAAGGAGAGAATGAAAATGCTCTTGAGTTACCAGAAAGGAATCGGACTGCAAACTAGTTAAGAGTATATGAGGAATGGAATCAAGGAGCACGAAAGGTAAGGTATTGGCTATCTGTTAGCATACATGATAGCATGATTGGACACATACAGGATGCCAAGACTCCAAAAGAGGCTTGGAACAGTTTGGTCACTTTGTATGAGACTAATACAAAGGCAAGGAAATTGCAACTCAAGAACGAGCTGCATACATTGGAAAAGAAGAGCATGTCGGTAAGTGACTACACTCTAATTATCAAAAGCATATATGAGTCACTTGCATCTATTGGCATGAATGTAGATGATGATGATAAGGTGGAAGTGTGCCTTTGTGGTTTAGGAGCTGCATATAAGCAGTTTAGAACTTCCATACAGACCAGGGAAAATATTCCAAATTTTGTTGATCTGGTATCTATGCTGATTATTGAAGAAAAGAATCTTTGTGAGGATTCAAACTCCCAAGGAAAGCCCAGTTCTGAGTAGGTATTCTACTCTGGCAGAGGAAGAGGAAGAGGTAGAGGTTTTGGAAGTGGAAGAGGAAACAGTAACCAAGACCAAGGTCAACAACAGAATCATGCAGGAGGAAGAGGACAGTTTTGAGGCAGGGGGAGCCAAAGAGGTCGCAGAAATTTCCAAAGAAATGATTCAGGTAATGATAGCAAAGGATGTTGGAATTGTGGTAAACGTGGACACTTTGAACGTGATTGCAGGTTGAAGAATCAAAATAACAAAAGGCAGCATAACAACTATGCATCCATAAGTGCAGATGATTCTGAGAAGCTATTTATGGTTCAACATCACATGATGAACAGGATGTTTGTTGGTGTTTCAAAATCGAATGATAATGTCTGATATGTTTGTTGGTGTTTCAAAATCGAATGATAATGTCTGATATGTTGATTGTCCATGGACTACCGAATTTCAAAGTTGTAGAAATGCAAAAGGTATGTGCAGCATGTCCAAAACAATATGTATATAAGTCAATGATGTAGGTCCAGCAAAGACCACATCTATGGGTGGTTGCAGGTTTTATGTTACTTTCATTGATGACCATACACACAAAGTATGGGTATATGTCATGAAAGAAAAGAGCGAGGTGTTCACTCACTTCCAAAATTTTAAAGTTATAATGGAAAAGCAGACAGGGAAGTACATTTAGACATTAAGATCTGATGGAGGAGGTGAATACATGTCAAATGAGTTCAGCAATTTTCTAAAAAATCATGGAATTCGACGTCAATTTTCATGCAGGTACACACCACAATAGAATGGCGTTGCTAAACGCAAAAATAGACATATTGCAGAAATAGCAAGAGCCCTAATGGCTGAGAAGAATATGCCTCATTGTTATTGGACAGAAGCTGTGCATACGGCTGTATACATCATGAACAGAACTGGGACTGTTGATGTACATCAAGTTAGACCTTAAGAGAAGTTTACAGGTAAAAAGCCAAACTTATCACATCTGAAAGTTTTTGGATGTATTGCATATGTACATGTCCCAGATGAATCGAGGATGAAGCTTGATCCAAAAGCAGAAAAGTGTGTCTTCATTGAATCCTCCCTTGAGCAAAAGGGATATAAATGTTATAACCGACTCACACGACAAGTAAAGGTGAGGAGAGATGTGGTATTTGATGAAATGTCAAGCTTCTATGCAGATGCCAAAGAAGGACTGAGTCTTGAACCAAATGACAAAGAAAATGCTGAAAAATCCAGTGTAGAATCTTAGGTTTTGAGTGGACCGGATGCATCACCAAGCAATAGTTCCAACTCAAATCCATGGAGTGGAAGATTACGTGGAAATTTCAGTCCAGCAAATTCATCAAATACATCCAAGAAAGGTAAAGAAAAGCATTCTGATGGTCATAAAACATGTGCAGGTTTTGAAGACGTTGATGGAGATTCAAGCGGTTCAGAAAAGAGTCTTGATGAGGAACTTGGATTGCCCTCTATGAAGGCTCCAGGAGTAAGAAGGGCACATGTAGATGATACAAGGAGAAGTGACCCAGGACCAAGAATATTTGGGAGGATGAGGAATTCAGTGCAACAATTGACATATGATAGTTACATGGCTCGTGATTATGCCTACATGACAAAGGTAATACAAGATGTTGAACCTTCTTGCTTTGAAGATGCAATTGGAATTGCAGATTGGGAAAAATCTATGGATGAGGAGATGGCTGCACTTTATGGAAATGATACATGGAAGCTGGTTCCATTGCCGCAAGGAAAGAAACCCATAGGCTGTAAATGGGTTTACAAGGTAAAGCTTAATGTTGATGGTAGCATAAGCAGGTATAAAGCACGATTGGTAGCTAAAGGATATGCATAGAAATATGGCATTGATTATGAGGAAGCATTCAGCCCTGTAGCTAAAATGTCTACTGTTAGGACACTTATTGCATTAGCTACAACAAAAGGATGGACTTTGCATCAGATGGATGGAAGAAAGCTTTCCTACATGGTGAGTTACATGAAGAAATATATATGGACCAGCCACAAGGATATGAAGGTTCAAAGCATCTAGAATATGTTTGCAAGTTGCAAAAGGCTTTGTATGGGCTGAAGCAGGCTCTGCGTGCATGGCATGCAAGGATTGCTGATTACTGAACCAACATTGGGTTTTCTATGTGTGATGGAGATCATTCACTATATGCAAGGAAGGCTGATGATGGCATCACGATTGTGGTCATTTATGTTGATGACTTGATTGTAGGTGGCGATAATGACGAAAGCATCAAAGAGGTAAAGCAACTTCTTATGCACGAATTTGACATGAAAGATCTTGGTATGTTGCGCTATTTCTTGGGCATTGAGTTTATACATACAGAAACAGGTATATGGATGTCGCAAAGGCAATATGCCTTGAATATGCTGCAAAAGTATGGTATGGCTATTTGTAAGCTAATTTGTATGCCATTATATCAAAATTTGAAGTTGGATACTACATTAGGTGAAGCATTGGAAAATGCTACTATGTACAGGAAAATTGTGGGAAGTCTTATATATCCTACAATTACAAGGCTTGATTTAAGCTATACTGTTGGACTTGAAAGTCAGTTTATGTAGGTTCCGAGGAAGCCACATTTGGATGCTCTGAGGCGCACTCTACATTATGTGAGTGCTACTTTGGATTATGCATTGTTTTATGAAGCTAGTGTAGATTTGCAGGTTCATGGATACACCGATGCAGATTGGGTTGGTAATACCCTAGATAGAAGATCTACTAGTGGCTTTCTTTTCTCACTTAGAGGTGCAGCTATTACATGGAGCACTAAGAAGCAACCCACTGTTGCTTTGTGGAGTACAGAGGCTGCATATAGAGGTGTTGCAATGGTAGCATGTGAGGCATCATGGCTGGAGATGTTACTTGCAGATAAAGGTGTGGAAGTGCAAAAGCCTATCACTATCTATTGTGATAATCTTTGCAGCATACAGTTAGCACGGAACCCTGTTTTCTATGCTAGAACAAAGCATATCGAGCTACATTATCACTTCATCAGAGAGAAGGTATTAGCAAGTGATATAAATCTTGTTTATGTGAGAACAAATGAGCAGGTTGCTGATATTTTCACCAAAGCACTTGGAGCTGAGAAGTTGAAGACGTTTCGGGGATGCTTGGATTACAAGATATGGCGTTGAGCTTGAGGGGGTTGAGATATCTAGCTCAACATGTGATGATCCAGGATGACACCTACCAGTTTTTCATTTCTCTGACATGTATAGTGGTCACGCCAGTATATGTTAGGGATACTTCATTGAGCTTTATTATATTTATCTACCGAGATGATGGGACATTTGTTTCTTGCCAGCTCACTGATTTGCGGACATTAGTTTTTTCCTTATGTACTGATCTTTATATATTGCACTTGTTGTATCTTGTTTCTAGGTCATTCTTGTACATTCATTTTATATAATAGAAGAAGAAGAAGAAGAAGAAGATCATTCTTCCTTGCCTCAATCTGTGTGTGTGTGCTTCTCCTTGAGAGTGAGAGTGTGTGTGTGAGCTCTCTTCCTTATCTCCTTCCTCGTGATAGAGGTCTCCATTAAAGAATGCTGATTTGATATCCATGTGATAGACTGACCATTGCTTATGTGCATGCACTTCTAGTACTACTTAGATAGTAGTCATCCTTGCACTCAAGGCGAATCATTCATAAAAGTTGATGCCTTCAACTTATGAGTAGCCCTATTCAACAAGTGGTTCTTTGTACTTCTCCAAAGTACCATCAGCTTTGTACTTTAGCTTCTAGACCCACTTGATGCCAGTGACTTTATGCTTAGGGGGTCCATCCACTAGCTCCTAAGTTCAATTCTTCATGATATTGTTGTATCTTGTTTGCATGGAAGCACTCCAATTCAAATCGTGGTTCTTGTTCCACATA
Organism: Ceratopteris richardii; assembly: GCA_020310875.1. NCBI lineage: Eukaryota > Viridiplantae > Streptophyta > Polypodiopsida > Polypodiales > Pteridaceae > Ceratopteris > Ceratopteris richardii. Next base: position 51,131,401 of record CM035436.1, on the reverse strand, counting down.
GGTTGGTTCCTTTGCTTGTTCTTGAATGAGCTCAGCCATCAAGGTTGTGTTTACAATATGGGTGCTTGCCCATCCTTGTTCCTCTATTCATCATGATTGCCTTGGTCCATCTGCAACCTATTCTAGTGATTCTTGAATGGGGTTTGAAAAAATCATTAAGCTGCCTCACCCAATGTGGCAATCTATTTTCTGCTTGGGTGACGACAAGTTCATGACTTTCAAACTTGTCATTTGAAGATGATGCTTCCTTCTCTTGTGCTGAAGGGATAGATCTTGATCCAAATTCATAGTGCATTGCCCCTTCACTTGATGGTAAAATGGAAGCTCTCACTCCCTCCTCCATTGCATGTGGCCATTCCTCCTGAAACACAACATCATGACTCGCCATGATCTTCTTGGCCTCAGGGTCATAAAGCTTATAAGCTGTCTTATCTTCAATGTACCCTAAGAAGATAAATTTGATGCTTTTTGGCTTAATCTTGTTTTTCTCCCTATCTAGAACATGTACATACTATTCACTTTCAAATACTTTGAAATGGGAAATAGAGGGCTTTTTACTTGTATAGGCCTCTTGTGGAGTCCTTCAATCAAGTGCCTTCGTGTAACGTGGATTCAAGATGTAGATAGCGGTGTTGATTGCTGGATATTGATCAAGCAAACTCGTTCCCTTCAACATGCACCTTTCCATCTCGATGATGGTTCTATTCTGACATTCTGCAACACCATTCTGTTGAGGTTTATGTGCTAGTATGAATTAATGCTTGATTCCTTTAACCTTGGAGAAATCTTCAAACTCTATTGGATCAACTCACATATGCTAGTTGTCCTAAATTTATGCATCTTTTCCCTCTTTCAATTTCAACAAGGTGAAGCCATTCTTTAAAATTCCCAAAAGCTTGAGTCGTATCACAAAGGAAGTACACCCACATCTTCCTGCTATAGTCCTTGAGAGGTAACATGAAGTAAGAAGATCAACCCAAGGCTTGTGTAGGCATTTTTCCACACAATTGAGCATGCACGTACTCTAGAGGATAGTTTGCTCTATTGTTGGGCCTTCCTTTGTTTCTTGCCCATCATGCAAGCTTCACATGGTTCCTTCATTTCTACACTTGATGGTAGGCATGCAACCATATCCTTATGATGTATCTCCTTTAGTACATGGTATATGATGTGACCGAATCTCTCATGCCATAGCTTACTTGTGCCCATAGTTGTAGTGGCTGTAAGAGTAGACAATTCATACAGGTTGTTCCTCCTTATGCCAATCCCAACAACATTGTTGTTATTGTCCATAATCATAGGTCCTCTCTTATCCGAAGATACTTGAGGATCTTGATCAATTATAGAAGCTACTAATAATATATTTCATTTGATTTGTGCAACATACAACATGTTTGAAAGCGTTTTGACATCCCCATTAGAGTTAATGAATGAAATCATACCTTCACCCTCTATACAACATCTTGCATTGTTGGCTACCTTTACCGTGATAGGTTCCATTAGAGGTTGTAAGGAAATATAAGGGACTTTTCTACTTTTCATGTGATGGGATACACCACTGTTCAACACCCATGAGTCATCCATTCTAGAATCTTTAGCCAAGGAGCATACCTCCTCTATCGTGACAAATAACTTAACTTCTGTTTCTGCTCTGTTGATAGACCCCTTGCCCTTGCCTCCTTTTGAACAACCATTCTTCTCTTTTGCCTTCTTGATGCAACAGTCTTGGATTTTGTGGCCATTCTTCTTGTTGTGGAAACACTCTCCCTTGAACTTCTAGTTGTCATTCTTCCTTTTGTCTCCATCGTTTGAAGAGACCAATTTGCTTCCTTTGTCAATTACTGTGAATGTAGCATCTCCTTTGCTACCCCCACTTCTTGCCTTCATCCATAGCGCCTCCTCCATGAGTAAGGCATTGAATTCTTCATATGTTAGTGGGCGAGGTCTGATTTGAGTATTAAGAGTAGTTTGCAAACCACCAAACTTATAGATTCAAAGACAATGCAGAGCTAGCTCCTCAATTATCTCTTGTACACTTGCTCCTAGCATTTGATTTCATACATTCTCTATGCGAGTGATAAACAACTCTATAGTCTTCCCATCAGGAAATCTTTCTATTGCTAGTTGATTCTCGAAAATCTGAATCTATGTGTGATTATGAGTTTCATGTTGTTTTCTCAATATGTTCCATGATTCATAGACCTTGGCAGTATGCTAAATAATAGTTAGAACAGTATTAGTAGTAATTGTAAATAGAGCATAGAGTGCATTTGTGTCTCTACATTTCTAGGCATGTAGAAGATAAACATTAGGAGGAATAATTTGACCAAGATTATTTGGATAAGGTGTCTCTTGAGGCTCATGATTAGTCCAAAGAATAGTCTTGAGAAGCTCATATGAATTAAGGATAGAAGTGATTTTAAACTTCCATAGGGTGTACTTTGTACCATCAAGTTTACCATCCATGAAGGATGGTGGTTGTTTTTTTGCAAGGTTGGGATGATCGGCATCATTGTTGCTCCTTTGTATGCTCCACCTAGTCATATTGAGGAACAACCTTGATTCCCACTTGTAGATGATTATGTATTGTTTGACATCTTCTCTCTTTTGTCCTTGAAATCTTTGCAACCTTTGAATTTTTTGTTCTGCACCACTCAAAGCCTCTTCAACTCTAATACCATTTAAGAGAATAATAACATAGTGAAATAAACTAGTAGACAAAGTTGATGTAAATGTAGACAAAGATAGATGGAGACTAAGAGATATTGCCAAAAGTAATGTATTTACAATGATCATACTGCCCACCCTTGCACTCACAATGTGTAGTTTAGATGATGATCTAGGCAGAATCTAGATGAAGGAACTAATAGTGCACAATGCTACGTAAATCTCACCATGGGCCATGGTTATATAATTTTTATATTCTTTCTCTTTACGTGTTATCAACTAAATATTCATCTCTATAATCTATAATTCTCTGCAACAATTAACAGACAGAATTAGATATAGAAAATGTAAAATATTTTGTTGAAGACAGTAGAAATGATATTTTCGAAACTGAAACTCATTCATTACACTTCATCTGTACTTTAATCATGTTAATGCTTGAGTTCGCTTCGTCTTCTTTAGATATTGTTGGAAATAGTTTTCAGTTTTCCTCGAATTCGAGACTCATATATACGAAATAATCTAGTGAAAAACCTTCCGTTTTCGTCTCAAAACCGTGTGATATCTACAACTTTAATGCGTTGCACAAACTTTTTTGTATGTTAAAAATGTTTAAAGATACTCAACAAAAAGTTAATTCTCCATTCAGTAACGAATTCTAGTTGAAATATGATCAACTGTACTCACACTCTTGTTTTTATAAAGGTAAGGAACTTCTTACCTCATGGATTTTCTTGATAAGAACTATAAAAGAGGAACAGTAATATTTATCTTTGGTATACCTACATATCTTGAAATGCGAATATGGACATATACTACTCTCCTGTTTGTGAGAAGTGAAGGTTAGAGAGTCACATCTAAAGAAAAAAAATATAGGATTCTATTGATGAATACCAAAATGTTAATTACTATAAGTCCCAACTATGGAATATGGCTAAGAAGGTTAGAGACAGGAGCTCTTTATGATTACCGATGGTGTGAAAACCAATATAATCACCTAACAAAGCCCCAGGGATATTTAGACGTAAGAAAAATAGAGTATTGTAAAATCTTATGCAATAGACTAAAAACATAAACTAAAAGTACCTCATTGATTTAATATCAAGAATATACTATAAACGATAGATAACTATGAAAAGTAAAACTTCCGTTGAGAATTCCGAGGAAGTTGAGCAACTACAAGTCCTCCACAAATGCATATGCGAGTATATTTCTTTTAGATATCCATACGACTAAGAGATTCCATATTTTGGAAATCCTGTCTTTCATAAAAATCAATATAATTTGATAAGTTTCATGACTTATGTAACGTAGAAAAAAAGAAACTTATCAAATGAAACCTAGTTTAGAATTTAGTAATGAAAAAAAAAACACATCGGTGTTCATTATAATTCTTGTTGCCCAAAGTATATACAAACTCATAAGTAAAAAACGTGGAATGTGGTAAAGATTTTCTTTCCGAAGGTCTTAGTGATACGAACTGGGCCTCATATAGGAAGTACTGGGAACATGGGGAAGTAGTGATACATGCCCTAATTAAAATATCGCTTCAAAGAAATTCAAAAGCCTTTGGAAACGGAATTGTACCATATCTCGTAAGGAGTTTTCTAGAAATCGCTACAAAAAATAAGAGGAACTTTTGAGTTGACACCATTTTTAGACGGTCTTTAGACATTATAGGCAATCCTATATTTGCAGTCAATACGTAAAGAAGTATTCTCTGATTGTGACTATAAAACAATTGTAAAGAGAATTTAATATGTAAAGACTCAAATATGAATTTAATATGAATTTAATATGTATTTAATATGAACTTAATATGAATTGTAAAGAATTTAATACGTAAAGACAACTGATTGAAGCTTGTCTTGTCTCTTTAGCCTGGGAATGTGGAGACCATTAAACACATTTTTTTACCCGAATGCGCGCTAAAGATTTGTCAGCTACATTTCGATTGAACTGGAATTATAAAATAATTCTGAGAAGGAAATGATTAAAATCTCCATATCTTGGATAAGTGAAGAATAGATTATGTTTTCTTATTTCTTCATTTTCGTTTTTCCTTTCCGGGGGGCTGCATGATAATAAAGCATGGGTTTGATTGCATCACATGCCGTGTGTGTAGCACGTTGTCACATGCAGCTTTGGGGGATCTGAACTGAGAAAGCAAAAAGGGGAATTCATCTTCATAAGAAGCCCCATATACTACATTTAACGAGAAATGAAGGTACACATGCACCTTTTTTTATTCTCGTAAAATAACATAGAGAAATTCCCTGTATTCGATGTAGGAGCCAAGTAATTCTTTTGCTATTTTGGGTCTCGCGGATGTGCAACTGGGTATCAACGTGTAGGAAGATTCAACGAAAATTGATATCAGACATGATTTCTTGAATTCTGATTCAATTAACAAGTAAGATATATCTCCACACCTTGAGCACATAATTCGTATCGTCATATCACGATTCTTGCATATATATATATATATATATATATATATATATATATATATATATATATATATATATATATATATATATATATATATATACATACCGGATCATTTCATTGTGGCATTAAACTATCGGTTTTATAAGTTATACTCCAAATCTGAGCGATCTAGTAAGGGACACTATGCAATCATTGGAAAACTCATGTCCCTAGATTCCTCTAGCTGCTTCTTTCTGTAACGTAGACACAATTGAGAATTATTTGCTATTTTCTTATTCTTTATCAATTATTGACGGGGAGTAGTGAAATGCACATAAGACCTTAACATTTCTGCATGTGTGTTTAGAAAAAGAATTTTAAATGCAATTGTAAGGAATAGATTCCTGTGTACAGTATAGAACTCTTGGCCGCTTACCTGGAGATATTTTTTTTAAGGTAGTGGAATTCAAATGTTGTTCTTTACATCAACTACATATGCATCGAACCATAGAAGTACAAATATGAACAAAATCAATTCGCGTTGAAAATTTTAGTAGCAAGATCCAGACATATGTATTAAGTTCGAGATACCATACATAGAAACATGAATACATTACAGCTTTTGTGATGACATCGCTTCTTGATAAGAAGAGAGCCCTTGAAAAGTCACACAATATGGAATAACTCAAGTAAAAAAACTTCGCAGAACAATATTCATATTTTTAGGAGATAGTCATCAGAAATATCTAAAGATTTGAAAGATGCATGGCAGCATGAACATCAAAATCTTCCCAATTACAAGTCTTTCTAAGACTGGGACTGGTCAGTTCTGACTTATCAAAAAATGCCTGGTATGTTCATTGACAAGAAAAGCGTTAAATGTGTCGATGCGGTCAATGTACATCAAGCCATTTCCCATGTCTACAAAAGTTCAAGCTCATTCCCATGTCTACAGACGTTAGTACTAGATTTCATTCTGTGAGTAGATCAACACAAAATATTGGATTCCCATTCAGCGGTGATCCGAGTAACCCCTACCGCCATTCAATATACCAGAACCAGTACCCACCCCAGTATTACGTTTTATGAAATCATATTTTGGTTTCCATTAGAGTACACATCACATGTACTCAATTTTTTATTGGTAGAGTGTATTGTCTTTTGCTAAGCAACATCATGATAATGTTGTTGTGGCAAAAGACAACACACTCTACCCAGAAAAAATTTTGCAAATATGTTCTTTAGTATACGCGAAGATACTCCCAGCATTGTCGTAGGTATAAGCAACGGTACACCTAGTGGGCATCATTATACACAACGGTACACCCAGCGAGCACCAATATAGGCGTTGGCATGCCATCGGTATGAGCATCGAAAATACCAATGCTTGTATGGATGCTCCTACCAATGCTTATACTGACAGTCATAATGATGCTCATACGGATGCCTATACCGACACACATACTGGCGCTTTAATACCGATGCATATACCCACAGTTACATTGAGATCGAGGCAAAAATCCACCCGTTTAATTTCCTCGGTAAAAGCCTCGATATACAGCCGATATGTTGTAGTGTAATACTCAACTAAATAAAAAGTAAGTTCTATAATTCCGTGGAAGTTTAGCAAATACAAGTTCTTCCACAAATGCATATGCGAATATGTTTCTTTGAGATGTTCATAAAACTAAGAGATTCTCATACTATGAACATCCTATCCTTCATAAAATTCAACATATTTTGAAAAGTTTTATGTCTTCTGTAGACGTAGAGATTGAGTTTCGAGCTGTTAGTTTAGAATTCATTATTGAACGAAAATTAAGACTGTACTCCTTATAGTTCTCGTTGCTCAAAGTATATGTAGAATCACAAGGAAAAAACAAGTAATGTTGGAAAAATTTTCTCTCGAAATATTTCCTTACATGTTAATTTTTCCTCTTATTCGCATCCTATAGTAGCATGGCCAGAACTAGAAATATTTTTCCTCGGTGTTAACACATCACCATTTCCGAGAGCAATGCGAAAGTAGGAAGGAGTAAAAATACAAATATTGCTCTAAGTGATACATGGCCTAATAAAAATATCGCTTCAAAGAAAATCAAAATCCTTTGGAAAGCGAATTATATCATATTTCTAGCAGTTTTCTAGAAATCATTACGAAAAAGAAGGTGAACTTTTGAGTTGATACCATTTTTAGACGGTCTTTAGACTCCAATATGCCTTTTATGGGCAATGCTGTATTTGCAGCCAATACGTCAACAAGTATTCTTTGATTGTGACTATAAAACATTTCTGAAGAGAATTTAGTGTGTAAAGAATCAAAACTACATGTGAATGGACAACGGATTGAAGATTGTCTTTTCTCTTTAGCCTGGGGACGTGGAGGTCACTAAACACATTCTTTAACCCGAATGGACGCTAGTAATTTCTCAGCTACATTTGTATATAACTGGAATGAAAAAATAATTATGAGAAGCAAATTATTAAAGTTTCCATCTCTTGGATACGTTATGAATAGATTATTTTTCCTTATTTCTTGTTTTTCTTTTTTTTTTTTCCTTGGGGGGGCGGGGGTCGGGATTGTGAATGAAAAAAAAAAACATGGGTTTGATTGCATCATATGTCGCGTGTGTAGCATGTTGACACACGCGAACCTGGAGGATCTGAACTTAGAAAACAAAAAAGGGGAATCATCTTCATGAGAAGCCCCATATACTACATTTCATGGATCTGAAGGTACAGCTACACATTTTCTATTCTGTTAAATAACATAGGGAAATCCCCTGTATTGCATGTAGGAGGCAAGTAATCCTTTTTATATTTTAGGTCTCGTGGATGTGCATGTGACTACAGTACCAAAGTGTAGGAAGCTTAAACGAAAATTAATATAAGACATGATCTACAGATTTCTGATTTGATAAAATACTAAGATATATCTACACACACACACATATATATATATATATATATATATATATATATATATATATATATATATATATATATATATATATATATATATATATATATATATATATATATGTGTGTGTGTGTGTGTATGCGTGTGGGTATGTGTGTGTGTTGTGTATACAAACATAGGTATGAACATATGTTGAGAGCAGTATGGGGACCCAAGGATTGACTAGACAAGGAAGATAGCGGAGAGAGTCAGAGCGAGGTGAAGGAGTAAGTAGACAAAGCAGTCGACGCAAATCTAGCAGATAGGCCCTTCAAATTTTTCCAAATCAACATCTCTATAACAGTGATTCTTATCACTAACAATCATTGTAAATACCATTTCATATTTCTGTAGCTCCATTTTGTGCAAGCCAAGGAGTCCTTGAGCTTGAGGAGCCTTAGAAGTACCTACATATCAATTTTCGTATTTTTTAGACTCCGTTTAAGCCCTCAAATTGGCCCTGGAACCTAATTTTTAACTAGGCCAGACACTAGGTCTGGACAGGGCCAAAACCTAGTCAAAAACTATAAAAAGAGCCAGAGAGCTCATTTTTGAGGTTAGATTGTAATTGAAACGAACTTGTAAGAGCTTTTTGAAAGTAATCTAAGAACTCCATTGCTCTTCACTCTTTGTCTTGCCGTGTGTGCGCGTGTGTGTGTATGTGTGTGCATGTTTGTGTGCTTCTCACTCACGCACTTGTGCCTCCACTTGCTCGAGGTCTTCATACCATCCTCACGTCTTCCCGCATTGACATTAAAGGAGGTGCTACTCATCACTGAGCTACACCAAATTTTGGCGCCGTTGCCGGGGATCGAGCTTTGAGGACGAGCGTGTGATGGTAAGACGTAGATTGGACACGTTGGCGTTGTAGGTAATTTCTCTACTTTTCCTATTTTTCTCTTTCTTACCTTACCACCATCATCACCATCATCATCATCACCATCTTCCACCTCCACTTCCATCATCGTGAAAATTTCAGTTTTTTTATTATATCACCTTCTCCACCTCATTTCCCTCATTTCACTTGTGAGAGAGAGCGAGAGAGCGAACTGTTGTGTGCTATTTTCTGCATGCTTTTGGAGTTTCTTGCAGGTTTCAGCAGCATCATCCCCTCCAGCACGTCGCGCAGGTACGGAAATGTGCAGAACTGTCTCGCAGTCGCCGACTTCTGTCGATCGCATTGACATAAATTTTCACCTTTTGGTAAATCTGAGTGCACCACAGTGGACTAGAGACCCTGCACACCACATTTCCACAAAAATTTTTGAAAATTTTGCAAAATTTCAGTCCATCGCGATTGACAGCTCTGTCCATCGCGATTGACAGCTCTGTCCATCGTGACTGACTACCTGTCCATCGCGATTGATTGCCTGTCCATCGCGATTGACTGACCCCTGTCCATCGCGATTGATCGCCTGTCCATCGCGATTGATTGATCGCCTGTCCATCGCGATTGATTGCCTGTCCATCACGATTGACTGACCCCTGTCCATCGCGATTGATTGTCTGTCCGTCACGACCGACTTCTGTCCATCGCGATTGACTGATCCCTGTCCATCACGATTGATTGCTTGTCCGTCGCGACCGACTCCTGTCCATCGCGATCGACCGACTCCTGTCCATCGCGATTGATACTCTGTCCATCGCGATTGACAGCCCTGTCCATCGCGATTGACAGCCCTATCGATCGCGATTGACAGCCAATTTTAGCCAAATTTTTTAGGGGTTTTTAATTGAAGAGTTGGGCTAATTTTGGGCATAAACATTTTACTCTAGAGCACATAAGGAGGCCTTAGGAAAACAACTTGGGGAAAACTTGTTGCACAGTGATCCTGTTTGAACCCTGTCTTAACCCTAGAACCCTGAACGGTCATAACTTTCTCATACGAAATCCGTTTGCCGTGATTTTTGTTTTGTTGAAAAGCTCGCGGGGAGTACAACAAAAACATCGACTGGTTACGGTTAAATTAAGATCAGGAATATTAGATAGGGTATTTTGAAGTTGACCATACCCAGGGGGAACAAAATTCAGGGATCTCTAGAGTTGTGTCCAAAAGTCATAGTGCAAATTGGTGAAGTGTTACATGAATGAAAGTGATTGGTTCTGTCTTTTGAATTTAAGTCTTGAGCTAACGGTGGGCCTTTTACAGGTCCTTTGAGAGCATGGAAGGGTACGCAAAGCAAGAGTAAGTGCAGGCTTGGGAACGCGCGTCCTGGACACACCAGGGTAACAACACAAGGAAAGGAACTCAAGGTTGGAAAACCCGCAACACTCTCTGTCAATTCTTAGTTTAGGCTAAGTGCGGGTAGTGTTAGAAGTAATTCCAGGCAACGATAGGCACGAGATAAATCAAAGACTATCTAAGAAATCAAGTTCAAGACAAGAGAGAACCTGTGTGTGAACGACAACCTTAAAGGAAAAGAACCTAACGTGAAACGACCAAACTAAAGTGCGAAATTAAACTCAAGTATTCCTAACGACGTGATATCAGACAAGAGTATAAACACGATAATCAACATAAAAAGGGGATTAAGTAATTGGTACAAAAGGACTCTGCAACGAGGTTGTACTCTGGGCAAAAATTGGGCTACTTAAATAGGCATATGAACCTTAGATCAGGACGACATCTAGTGGGATAGACAAAGCCTTAGGTCTTCAGAGGCTAGTGTCAACCACACTGCTAGGTCTTGGGCCCAACAGTTGAGTCACCACTCATACTACCCTAGCTCTGAGACTAGTGAATCAGAGATGTCTCAAGGCATGGACAGACCTACGGGAAGTTCAGGAGCGCCATACTTGCACAGAGTAGAGGGCCCGTACAAGACACAGCTGGAATACCTTAGGACCAACCGATTAGGTGCCAGCATCTATGAGGACGACCTAGGAAGATCTGTGGTACAGATTAAGAATCCTGATCAATCCATTGGACTAGAGCACCCAGCTGTCAAGTTCGAAAACGGAGCATACTTGGACAAAGAAGGAACCATATACGTAGTCACCAGTCACCCAGATAGGACGGACGAATTTGGAAATGTGATCCCAGAAGCGGACTTAGGGGACCTAGAGCAAGGAAACATGGGTACAGAACCTAGAACCCCTCGAGGTAAATCGGTTCTCACTAGGATTATCACACAAGAGTGGATTCCCCACGATAATAAGAGCATAGATTTGCTCCTCAATCGAGAGACTGACGAAGCCTTTTGGAGGTACAAACCTGATCGGCCAATTGATATAGGAACAATCATGATCTACGAGTTTAAGGATCCTGATAGCCCAGGTAGAGTGACCTACTTAGATCACGCTTCGGAGAGGATCTTCGTGGTGACAGAAAATGATAGGCATGCTTACACTTGGAAGGGTGAATTCGTTTTCCCCCAACCAAGATCGAATGTATCCTATGGTCACCCTGGAGCTGGAACATCCCAATCTCATGGAATGCAAAGAGACAGAAGTAGAGATAGACCAGAAGTAAGATTTGCCAACCCAGTGGGCAGAGAAAGAACGAGGACGGAAACAAATAGAGTAGAACCTGAGGTACTTAGAGCTCACAGGAATCAAAGAAATGCGGATGAGTTCCCTCTACCGCGACCTAGAGAGCACACAAGGACTTTGAGACCGACTCAGCTAGTTAAGTCCATGAAGAACTACTTCGGTGGCACTGGAGATCCATACGATCATGTGGCTGAGTTTAGGCAAGTCCTGAGAGCTGAACAAGTGGAGGATCTATTCATGCAGTACAATGCCTTTGGTCTGACCCTTAGGAACACTGCTCTGACATGGTTTCAACCACTAAATGAGAGGCAGTTCAGGAGCATAGACCAACTCCTAGAGGCTTTCATTATTGAATTCTCTAAGAGTGGCATAAGGCATAATACCTCCTCGCTGATTCACAGCTTCAAGCAAACCCCTCAAGAAACCGTGAGACTTGCAAGAAGAAGATTTAGGCAATACTTAGAAAGATGCCCTGTTTCGGAGCTACCCACACCAGCTAAGCAAGTGGCTTTATTCTTGGATGGATTGCTAAGTACCAAATTGAGATCTTATGTGTACTTGAAGGACCCTAGGACCATAGAAGATTGTGTACGCATGTGCATTGACATCGAGGATAACCTAGGGGAGGAGTTAGAGCTTTCCAAGATATACAAAGATTCAGATAGTGCCTCTAACCTCTCTTCCACGCAATCCACATCAATTGAGGAACTTGCAGAGAAAGTAGCTCAGAAATTAGGTGTCACTAACAAACAAATCCCAAGGTTTTCCCCTGTGAAAAGGTGCTATACTTGTGGTGGCGACCACATGGCGAATGTATGTCCCATTATGGCTCAACCCCAAGTTAATCCTAGTAGCCAGTACTGCACTATAGAACGAAGGTACACCAATCACACCGTGCAAGATTGCCCCTACAATAAGCAAACCGTTAGGCAGACGTACCCACAGCCATACCCTCAACAAGGAAGATACCAGAACCAGTACCCACCTCAGCAGTATGCTAGGCCTCAACAAACCTACCAACCCTATCAAAACCAACAAAGGCCTCAGCCTGTGCTAGCACAACAACCCCCAGCTCCAGCTAATGTGATTCCGGTAAAGTATGCTGTTGCAGAAGAAAACCTGAATAGAGCTATAGTCCCTGTAACACAAGTGCTTTCAGAAAGTGATCCCAGTGACCATAGCTTTGATTCTACACATGTTGATAGTCCCCATGCTTACTACATGCAATCTCCTGAACATGGTGAGTCCTACTATAGTGAAGAACCGAGTGAACCTAGTTGGGAGTCAGATCACACAAACCTCATGTATACAAACCCCAATCCTCGGCCTCAATCTAGGCAGGTAAGACCTCCATTCCCTAGAGGACCATGCTACAGATGTCAAGGAGATCATCTCATTCGTGATTGCCCTGTGCCTCCACCGACACAACCCCAGTCAGTAACGATCCAGGGTTTTTGCAAAGACTGTGGAAAGGAACATCTCTTACGAGACTGCCCTAGGAATCCTAGTAATATGCCAAAAATTACTCCTATTAACGTTATTGGGTTCATGGTAGATTCCACAGGAAGTGTCACTTCCACTACACCCGTGCAAGTGATCAGTAGAGCTCAAGCATTGAAGCAAAACCAAGGTGTAGACCAGGAGAAGATCCCGGATGTTAGTGAAACAGAGAGCATGAAAAAGAAGAGGACAAGAGCTTGGAGAGATAGCCGTGAACGTATGAAAAGGCAATGGGCAAAGAAGATGAGTGAACTTGAGGAAAGTCTACGAGAAACCAAGGCCAAAATCATAGAGATCACATCCCAACCGCACTCTCACACATTCCCGCCGCTACCATCCCCATCACCCTCCATCCCTCCACCCGCTAATACACCCCACGTAACCCACCCACCACCCCAAGTAGGATCAGTATTAGCTGATCCCACTCCCGAAGACCTTAATATGATTCTTAAAGCATATCAGGCCAGAATCCAAGAAGGGCCAAATGTAACTGATCATGAAAAGTGTTACCCAAGAGCAGAACTAGAGTTAGAACGAACCAAAATTTGTGCTAAGATGGTGGAATTGGCTCAGAACATGTTTGAGGCGAGTCGCCTATTTAACATCTCTAGCTCAGCAAAGACGCAGTTGCACTTTGATGGACTGCTAGAAAGAATAGAGAAGCTAATTGCACAATCGGAAAAGGAACCCGCCATACAACACAAGGACAAGGCAAGTGAAAGAGTAAGCATTCCTACCCAGGAAGCCTATGTGCCTGAAGCCTATGCGCCTAGCTCTACGGAGCCAGACACATCATCTTCTATGAATCGGTTCACACCAGAATTCCTACGCGAGATTCAAGAAGACAAATGGGCTAAAGACAGTGAAGTCCCTCCTCCTATTGAACTTGTGGATGATGCACACGACCAATTCCCACAAGACATCCCATCCCTTTATGAGGAGCAGGAGAGCAACCACTCTCAGGAAAGATTAGACTTTGAGTCTAACTCTCTACAAGAAATACCCCACTTCACAGGCCCATGGGAAGCTAAGTCTACTTGTATGAGAGCACCCATGGTCATGGTACGAAATGAGGACTCAGTCTTACCTAGGAACACAGAAGTAGTGAAAAACACTAAAGTGCAGTGCAATCTCAAGTTAGAAGAGCTACTCAAGGTTAGACCTGAATTATGGAAACATGTCGCCAAACAAGTACCAGAGATAGCAAAACCTCGTTCCCAGGTAGGATCCCAAAGGACGGTGCTAGAGATACCCTTGGATAAGATAGGAGATATGTGTGAAGGTGAAGAAGGGAACACCTATCTTCCCATTACCTACCAGGAGTACACCACCAAGGCAATTTTGGACTCAGGTGCAGGAGTTGCAATTGCCACCACTTCCCTATGGAAGCGTTGGGGCAAGCCAGCACTCAGGCCAATGAGAATGAAATTGCAGATGGTCGATGGTCATATTGAGAGACCCTTAGGATTGCTAGAAGGAATAACTCTCACCACTTGTGGTGTCGAGTTTGAGCATACATTTGCTATATGTGACTTCAGCAAAAATCATGCCTATGAGATGATTTTGGGAAGACCATTTATGCGACAGTTGCAAGTGGTACAGGACTGGGGAACCAACTCCTTGTATTTGCAACACTTAGGTGTTACAACCAAAGTAAATCTCAAAGATTACTCTCATAGAGATGTACCTCCTATCCAATGGAATCCCATCCATAGAGCCAAAGATGATACAGAATCGGTGCATTCCATTGGGTCAGGATCCTCTTGGATGCATGAAGACACCCACTTATGGATGTGCAAAGTAGCAGTGGACGAAGAGAAGAGAGAAAAAGCCAAAGAGGTAGGTGCAAAAGAAACCCATAGATCAATCCAAGACCCAGCCTATGCACCTGTAGTCTTTTCGGACGAAGAATTTGAACCCCACGGCTGGGCAGAAATCCTAGCAACTATGGATGTAGCCATCAATGAGGAACAATGGACACCTCACTGTGATGAGGATGGCTATGACATTTCAGTCTTCTCCATAGAGCCAATCATGGGAGAGGCAGTTCTAGAAGAATGCGAACCTAGCCCTGATGCATTTGAGGATGCAAGTGACTCCGATCTAGAGTCAATCATTATGGACCCACGTTTTGCATCAGATGAAGAATACTTCCATGAAGTAGAATTTCAACCCCAGAGGCATGGAGAGCTGACAAATGAGGTAAGATTAGCAACACATGTGACCCCGAAGGAAGAAGGGAAGAAACGAAAGAAGAGAGAAGTCTCACCAGAAGAGGAAGAATCTTTGTTTGAGGTCCCAGAAAATTTTAAGAAGTATGAAATAGATGACAGGAGAGTCATGATCAGAATGCCGAAACGAGAGGCACAATCAGGAGAGGCCTATGATAACAAAGAAACCACCAAGAAAATAGTAGTGGCCCTAGAAGAAGGAGAGGAGAGATGCACATACATAGGCCATGACCTAACAGAGGAAGAAGAGCATGCGTTAATAGCCTTGCTAAGAGAATATAGAGATGTATTCGCTTGGAGTTACAAGGATTTGAAAGGTATTGACCCTGACATATGCTCACACACCATCCCCATGACTTCAGATGCCAAACCCTCTAAGCAAAAGCCCTATACATATAACGATAATTACGCTGCTAAGATCAAAGAGGAGATAGATAGACTGGTCGAAGCTGGATTTATCTATGAAATTGAGCACACTGAGTGGGTATCCCCCATCGTAGTGGTGCCCAAGAAGAATGGCAAGCTGCGTGTATGCATTAACTTGAAGAAGGTTAATGCAGCCACGATTCGAGATAACTATCCGCTTCCCATCACAGAACATCTCTTAGAAAGAGTAGCAAGCAAGGAAGTGTACAGCTTCCTCGATGGATTTTCGGGCTACAATCAAGTCGCGATTGCTCCAGAAGATCAGCATAAGACAGCTTTTGCCACAGAGTGGGGTATATTTGCCTTTCGTGTAATGCCATTTGGGCTTACCAATGCACCAGCGACCTTCCAAAGACTAATGTGCCATGTATTTAAAGAGTTCCTGAGGAAGAATTTAGAAGTCTATGTTGATGATCTTTGTGCTCATTCCAACATTAGACAAACCCATATTCCTGAACTCAGACAAATCTTTGACAAATGTAGAGAATATCAAGTCTGCCTGAACCCAGAAAAGTGCATTTTTATGGTCAGGCAAGGCAAGATTCTAGGACACATAGTGTCAAAAAATGGCATATCCACTGATGAAGAGAAAGTGAGAGCCATAGCAGAGCTACCTAGGCCAAGGAATGTCAAGGAAGTACAAGCTTTCATGGGACATTGTGGTTACTACATCCGGTTCATTCACATGTATGCTGTCATTGCAAAGCCCATGTACGGACTTCTGACTAACTTTGAGTGGACGGATGAATGTGAGAATTCCTTCCAGGAGCTTAAACGAAGATTATGTTCAGCACCAATCTTGACCACACCAGATTGGAATAAGCCATTCCATGTTCATGTGGATGCATCCAATTATGCCATTGGATGTGTGCTTGCACAACCTACTGGTGAAGGTAATATGGATCTTCCAATTGCCTACGCTAGTAGACAATTGAATGCAGCTGAACGAAATTACACCACTACAGAGAGAGAAGGCTTAGGCATGGTATATGCAGTTAAGAAATTTAGACACTATTTGCTTGCAAACAAGTTTAAATTTTTTACTGACCATCAAGCATTGTTATATCTCGTAAACAAGCCATGCAATACAGGAAGATTAGTAAGATGGTTTCCCTTGCTAATGGAATATGATTTTGAGGTTGTGCTAAGGAAAGGTAGGACTCATTTGAGAGCAGATCATCTCTCTAGGCTCACATCTGGAGAAGCCCCACAAGGAGTGTCAGATGACCTTCCTGATGCTTACTTGTTTAATTTGGAAGTTGTACCGTAGTGGGCTAAGCCATTGGTACTAGTATTGACATACGGGCCTAACCATCCAGTAGTAAACACACGGAATAGAGAGGTTGTGAAAGCCCAAAAGTACCACATCATGGCAGGAAGCATGTACAAGCACACGGATCAAGGAATCTTGGCTTGTTGTGTGGAAGAGGACGAGTACAATAAATGGTTGCATTTAGCACATGTAGGTGCATTAGAGCAACACTACTCAAAGCAACGAACCTTACAGATGCTAAGGAGACTCGGAGTACATTGGCCAACTATGGAAGCTGATGTCCAAAGGTTGTGCAAGGAATGCCCAATCTGCTGCACTAAACCACCTGTGGAACATGCCACTCTTTATCAAGTGTCCATTGTGCCAGATTGGAGTGAACCACTAGTATCCTTCCTGAGGACAAAAACATTCCCTCTAGACATGACTCTGGTGAGGAAAAGGAGTTTAGCACAAGAAGCCCAGGATTACTCACTTATTGGTGATAATCTATACAAACGTGGTAAAGACGGTTACCTGAGACTATGTGTCCATGAGAGTGAGTATCTCAAGATCTTGGACACTGCTCACCAAGGTGTAGCAGGAGGACACTTTGGACCAGATCGGGTGATCAAGGCAATACTATTTGCGGGCTTCTGGTGGCCGACCCTTCACATGGACGCACATACCTATGTGAAACGGTGTGACGTTTGCCAGAGAACTCAGTATCCTATACGTAAAGACGAGATGCCACAGAAACCCATGATGGGTGGACGTGCATTCTCTAAGTGGGGAATAGACTTCGTAGGTCCTATTAATCCCCCAGCTAAGGGTTCTCATGCAGAATACATCATTGTTGCAACAGACTATCTAACTAAGTGGGTAGAGGTAAAAGCCACAACGAAGAACGATGCTCAAACAACAGCTAAGTTTTTATTTGAGAATGTGTTCACTAGATACGGGCTACCCATAGAGCTAGTTAGTGATAGAGGCACTCACTTCTTGAATGAAGTGATTGAAAATCTACTCCAAGAATTCTTGGTAATACATAAGAAGTCTGCCCCCTATCACCCTCAAGCAAATGGCTAGGCTGAGAGCACCAACAAGATCTTATGCAATGTATTGACGAAATTAGTGAACAATAAACGCTCTGATTGGGACAAACAGCTACACCATGCTGTTTGGGCATACCGAGTTGCCTACAAAACGGTACTCCAAGCCACTCCCTTTCAAATGGTGTTTGGTCAAAATGCTGTGCTACCTTTAGACTTTTTGATACCTACATTGAAAGTGGCACAAGAGCATGAATGGACGGGTCATGAACTCTCCTCTAGACTTTTTGACCTTGAACGATTAGGAGAAACAAGACTGAGAGCAGCTGCAGGGATATATGCAGCTAAGAAACGACAGAAGGCATACTTTGATGCCCACGTTAAGGATAAAGCTTTAAAGGCAGGCGACTTAGTTTTAGTCTACACATTGAAGCAACATGCGAGGAAACTGGAGAAGAGAGGCTACGGACCTATGATCATCAATAGGATCTCCACGAGTGGAGCAGTACAACTAGCCACTTTAGAGGGTGATGTTCTCCCAAACTATATTAGCGGATGCAGAGTCAAGTTGTATCAGGAACCTCTCACAGAGGAAATGCTAAGTTGACTCAACACTGCTAAGAAACGCAAAGAGGAAGAAAAGCGAATTCGAGAAGAAGCTCAAGCAGAAGCCCTAGAGCGCATACGGAGATTGAAATTAAGAAGACAAGGTAGAGAGCACCCTAGGCAACATGCATATGCAGATCCAGGATATCACGTGGCTATGTGTGAAGTTTCAGGTGTTAGCTCACATAGGATAACTGATCGACGTCCTTTCATAACCTTAGATATAGGACAAGGAAAGAGTGCAAGGACTGTAAGAGCCTTGATTGACTCAGGCGCAGCCACTAGTGCTGTTAAATTGTCTTACTGTCAAGAGTTGTAGTTAACTGTCAATCCTGTGGAAGCATATCTCATAGGACTGGGAGGCGTGGAAACCCCTTGCATGGGCGAGGTGGAACTTCCCCTCTATATTCATGATGAGGCAATGACAGTTAAAGTACTAGTGTGTCAAGATGAGGACCTCACTGAACCCCTTGTCTTGGGTCAAGACTGGATCTATGGCAAGAAGGAGGCAGCAACTAAGGGCAGATCAATCATTGAAGACTCTCCAGGCAAGAGACCAAAAGAACGCGCGAAGCAGAACAACTTAGCCGATGAAACAAATGTGGGTGCGGACAGACGAGCTGCCGACCGTAACTAAGTCGCAACAACGGTCTCAACTTCCTATTAGTAATCAACTACTTGATGCTAATAAGAGGACTCCTAAAACCTCTGTTGAGAAAGTGAAGTCCATTTGGGTACCCAAGAAGTCGATGAAGGCTGACCCACAATCAAGACAAATTTGGGTGCCTAAGGCTTGCTTGCGGGCTCAAATAACCCCACACAATTCACATCATACACAACAGGGTTCACTCGCTCAAGCAGCCGCCACCCACTCTTGTCTGATACACTCGAACACACTGCCACCTAGAAGCACGCACAGACTCACTCGTAGATGGGTCCTTAAATAGCCCCCTTTTTCAAGTAAATACCCTATCACACTTTCCAGAGCCTCCACAAAGTCAAACTCAAAACCTATCCGTTGCATTTGGCAACCTTAAACTTGTAATAAACCCCCGGACCCCAATTGTAAATCCATGTCCACCTACTAACTACTTCACTATCACATCACATCATTCCGCTTAGCTCGTAGGTCTACCCAATTTCTAACTACACACACTAGCACCGAGCACTTATTAACCCCTAACCTCTCCCGAACTTTAGGTTAATGTTGTAACAAGGGACACTGTGTCATTTTTGTGTCCATTGCAATGTTAACATTTATTCATATATTCTCACAGAACTAGCTGCGAAGTTTTCAACATGGCTGAGGCAGCAGGAACCAGCTCTCACACAGAAACAAGCCCGCAAGTGGTGGACTTAGACAGTTTACCCGTTTTGCCTGAGACAAATGAAAGACCAGAAGAATTGCAGGCCATCAAAATCATACCTATTGCGGACCCTCCGCGTGGCCACACCATGCCCGTAGGAAAGACTTCCCACTGGTTTACTGAGGTGGCGGGACCCTTGGGTGAAGGAACGTACCTATGGGAATCAGAGTTGGACTTCAATGGGAAACAAGGCAGATACCATTTCTTTACAAGAGAATCAAGAAATTACAAAATGCAGAAGGTCTACGTTCGATATGGGAAAAGGCAGGATTGAATGCATATTTCAGTGCACAGCTCCCAAAGCCTGACTTCATGCGATGCTACTATCTCATCAACACCTTGACTCCAAACCAGAACCCAAAAGGTGCAAGCTCATTTGTGATTCCATCTCTGACAAAGGGGAATGAGCTCAAGAGGTTCAGGCTACCAAACAACTTGGTGAGAGAGGCTCTAGATATGCGCGGAATGCATATTCCTACAGAGAAGGAAACCCTAGTACCGGATTACATGAAGAATCGAAGTCTCACCAAACTCAAGGACATGGTGTCCATGACGCCTAATATTGCAATACACCTTCGCATGTGCATGCAACACTTTGCTTTCCCTGCACAAGATAGATTCACCATGCCGCCCAAAAAGATTTGGTTTAGTTTATATCTGGCAGAGACACAGAGCCTCACCATCAACTTAACCCACTGGATAATTGATCAGATACACCTAGCTCACAAACGATGGCCGCAGAAATAGGTTTTATATGGTTGCTGTGCTCTGACGAGAATCATTTATAGGTGTTTGGCTTATGACATTCCTATTCAACGGGCCCTAATGTGGAATCGTGTAGAGCAGTTTAGAGGCAGGACATCCACTGGACCCCCTTCTAAGAAGATGAGAGGCACTGTCCAAGTCCCATGTGCTCAACCACGTGGAGCCACCCTAACACCAGATGTCACCCCTCCACCCCGAAGAGTCCGACCATTCACACTCCGACTTCCAAGACGCAGCACTGATGGTTCCACCTTGATATTCCCTCCTATCCCAACCGATCTTGAATTTCCCAGTGGTGCACCTTTGGAAGAACTCACTAATGAAGATTTCGAACAATTATTACAAGATGTAGAGCTGGAGGCAGAAGAGGCACAACAAGTGGAGAACGTGCAAACGCAGGCCACAACCTCCCAAGCACCTGTCACCACAGTTGAAGTGGATGAAGAGGATGACGGAGATGAAGAACAGGAGGAAGATGAGGAGGATTATGATCAAGAGCATCAAGATGAGCAACAAGAAGTGCCAGAACTTGTAGGTGCACCAGCATATACAGCTCAACTACGAAGGTTATACGACACAATCAAAGCAGTACAAGAAAGGCATCAACTCTCTCTTGTATCAGGTCAAGCTTTGATGCAAGAAATGCTATCAGATGAGGGGGTGGACCAACATTTCATTGACACCCTCAAATTAGTGTCAGAATCTTTAGGAGTTCCGGAGGCTGTCCACACTGCAGTCCGCCAGTCCTTGAGGTATGACAAACGCAGAGTTGACACGTTACCACGAGCAGGTAAGACTATCAGGATACCCGTCACAGAACAAGTACCCATTGAAACAACAGCTACCCCCACAACCACCACTGACCTCTCTGCCGAAACCTTCGTTCAGACATCACCCATCTCACCCCAGCATCCTCCATCACCACCTTCTCCACCCCCACCACCACCTCCCACCATGGAAGTAACGACAGTCATCACCTCTACCTTCACTTATAACCCATCCTCATTCAAATCATTCTCATTTTGAGAACCCACCTCACAAGACACCCTCTTCTCCTTCGTCACCAATCCCTTGTACACTTCATCCCTTCTATCCTCCGAACCCATAACTGGCCATCCCATAATTCCAAGTGTGGTTGGAAACCCGGCACCCATTGAAGGCACCCTGTGTTTTCCAGCCTATTCCCCACTACGGATACCTCCATTCCATGACCCTCACTTCCCATCTGGCCCCTACACCTCTTTCAACCTGACCTCACCACCCCAATACCCGTCCTTTGTGGAGCAGTTCATCCGCTCTCCAATGTTTCAGAGGCACATTTCCCCGCTGTTCGCAACGACATCAATTTACACGAACACCACACTCACTTCACCTACCATACCCACCTACATGGTAGCCCCTGTACACACCACCTTGTCTGACCCAATGGACATTTCACCAACCACAGCACCTCTCCCCACGATTCCACCATCTCCCCCTCCCTTACCCCCCACCTCACCACTCACATCATTAGCACACACAGCATTCACTACCCCCCTACCCAATCCCACCTCCCCTGCATTTCAAACTTTTCCCCTTGCATCTCATAATGTAAATAGCACGTTCAACACCTTACTTCAGTGTGCACATCAACTACAACAAGAATACCATCAATTGGAAGAACGCACTACGGCCCTCTAGGCAGAATCTCAATGTCTGCAAGCTAGGGTCACCACTCTTGAAGCTGACTACCAAACGCTCCTAACCGAGCATACCACCTTACAGCAGGCTCACTCCGAACTGGAATCAAAGACATCAACAGTGGATGACCAAGCAGTCAAGGAATTAGAAACAGTGCTCCAAGCGCAAATGATATCTAATGCTACACTCAGACGCAACATTGGGCTATTAAGGAAGCATATGGCAGCAACACTAGAAGAGAACAAGAGACTTCAACAACAAAACCAAGACAACTTTGAAGCGGCTATGGAAGGAACTGCAGGAGCAACCATTAGCCCTACCAGATATAGAGCAGTCCCATCGGAAGACATTCGCATCTTACTTGAGGAGCATGCAAATTTCTTGGAGTCATATGAAAAGTTAGAGACTGAATGTGCAGATCTAAAGAAACAGATAGCCAGTGTCCCCACAGCTCAACAGGAGCCGGCAATCTTGCAACACTCTACAGAAGAAGTAGAGACCCTCCGGAAACAGGTGGCAGAACTCCAAGCATGCCTCTTACCATATGAAAGGCCACCCTCGCCCATTGAAGAACCAGAACCTGAAACAGTAGTGGAAATCCCCATCGATGACAGCTGTGAAGAGCCATACGAGCCTATGCCGACACCCGGTGGTCGAACTACAGAAGAAGGACAAGACACTTTAGAAATTCAAGTTCCAGATTGGGTCAAAAGGGTCGAGAAAGTGGGTAAGACACATGATGATCGTGTGGCCGTGCAAATGCAATCTCTCACAAATCTGGAAGAAACTATCCTTCGGTCTTCCTACTTTCAAAACTTATCCCATCAACGGTTAATCACAACATCAGAGTCACAATACATGCCTTATTTTGTCTTACTACACGATTATAATGCAGAAGTCAAAAGACATACAGGGAAGGAGCCCACATTCGCCACTCAATTTGAGCTAGGGGATTTACCGACAGATGCACGTGCTGGCTCGATCTTCCAACCTAATTGGCGTGCACGTCTACTAACCAATTACCCAGAGATGATGAGCACCTGGGCAACCATGCCACTATATGTCAAGTATAATCCATGCTATTGCCCAGTGGTACGTCGCAGATCCTGGCAAGCATTTGCAATCAAGGTACGCAACAATAAAGAATGCTCGACTTGGGTTAACTATCCATATTTTGCTCCACCTCGGGGACCCCAACCGTAGCCTACATGATATCAAAAATTCGGCACTGGTCTACACGTCTAAATAATGTACCCGACATAGCAGCGAAAATGTGTATGAAGATATTCGAGCTCATGACCATTGTCTTCAAAACCTTTCGGAATGTACAAGCTCCATACATCTCTGCCCCTGGATTCTCTCAAGGTAACAAGGATTTAGCCTACGACATGAGCCAGACTCCCTCGGTCACTATAATCTTTGCCTGGCATGCACGAATAAAGTACTTACCCGCATGCTTCAAGCAGACATTTGAGGAAATGTTCTCTACGGGATTCTGGGAATATCATTCCGAAATCTTCATTCCCAAACCCACACATTTGTGACATCTATTCGCAGTAGAACAAGCGATCCATGCAGATCAGTTACGTCTGCCACATCCGGACATTCCAGGACCAATTGATTGGGATCGTATGATGACAGACTTGGCCAGAGGACTATGCCTACAAGAACATCAGCTTGCAACTCAGGTTGTGGAATATTACATCCAACACTCCCAGCAACAAGGGTCTGTCAGGGACGACAGACGCGAGAGAGGGGGGGGTGTTGAGAGCAGTATGGGGACCCAAGGACTGACTAGACAAGGAAGCCAGCGGAGAGAGTCAGAGCGAGGTGAAGGAGTAAGTAGACAAAGCAGTCGACGCAAATCTAGCAGATAGGCCCTTCAAATTTTTCCAAATCAACATCTTCATAACAGTGATTCTTATCACTAACAATCATTGTAAATACCATTTCATATTTCTGTAGCTCCATTTTGTGCAAGCCAAGGAGTCCTTGAGCTTGAGGAGCCTTAGAAGTACCTACATATCAATTTTCGTATTTTTTAGACTCCGTTTAAGCCCTCAAATTGGCCCTGGAACCTAATTTTTAACTAGGCCGGACACTAGGTCTAGACAGGGCCAAAACCTAGTCAAAAACTATAAAAAGAGCGAGAGAGCTCATTTTTGAGGTTAGATTGTAATTGAAACGAACTTGTAAGAGCTTTTTGAAAGTAATCTAAGAACTCCATTGCTTTTCACTCTTTGTCTTGCCGTGTGTGCGCGTGTGTGTGTATGTGTGTGCATGTTTGTGTGCTTCTCACTCACGCACTTGTGCCTCCACTTGCTCGAGGTCTTCATACCATCCTCACGTCTTCCTGGATTGACATTAAAGGAGGTGCTACTCATCACTGAGCTACAACATACACAAGATATTTACATGATGCATCATATAAGCCCATAATGGATTGTAGCTCAGTGATGAGTAGCACCTCCTTTAATGTCAATCCGGGAAGACATGAGGATGGTGTGAAGACCTCGAGCAAGTGAAGGCACAAATGTGTGAGTGAGAAGCACACTAACATGCACACACATACACACACACGCACACACACGGCAAGAACAAAGAGAGTAAGACAATGGAATCAATTCTATTGCATCCAAGTTCTCATACAATCTCAAAACTACAAGAAGCTCCCCCAAAAAATGAGCTCTCTAGCTCTATTTATAGTTTTTGACTAGCTTTGGCCCTGTCCAGACCTAGTGTCCGGCCTAGTTAAAAATTAGGTTCCAGGGCTTATTTGAGGGCTCAAACGAGATCTAAAAAATATGAAAATTGGCAGGCGACTACTTCTAAGGCTCCCCAAGCTCGAGGAATCCTCGGCTTGTACAAAATTGAGCTACAAAAAGGTGAAATGATATTTAAAAGGGTTTTTAGTGATAAGAATCACTTTTAAATGGTGTAGGGGTTTGGAAAAAAATAAAGGGTTGCCTTAGTGCTAGATCTGCATGTATGCCCGTATTTGCTTCTTCCCGTATACTGCCAACACTCTCCCCCCCCTAGCGTCTGTTGCCTCTGATAGACCTTTGATCTGTGGTTTGGTCAATATAGTCCTGGAGAATGTCAGCTGCCACATCATGTTCTTTGATTGGCAGCCCTCGGATCAGGTCTCTCTGAAGGGTATCCCAATTGACTGCGCCCGGTATGTCCGGCTATGGCATTGTGTAGAGTTCTGAGTGCATTGTTTGTTCGCATGCAAAGAGGTGTAACGAATGGGTGGGCCTTGGCGCGAACACCTCTGAGTGTGCTTCCCAGAACCCTGTGGTGAACATATCATCGAAAGTTTGCTTGTAGCACGCAGGGAGATATCTGATGCGTGCGTGCCATGCATAAGCAACTCGTATGCTCGGGGTGGTGCTCATATCGTATAGCAGGTCATAATTACCATTAACAAACCCGGGAATCGGAGGTTGAATATGACATACATTGCGAAAAGTTTTGAGCACAACCTGCATCATATCGAATATCTTGAGCATCATGTGGGCAGCTACATCTGGCATGGGGTGGAGGCATGACATCCAATGTCTGATGGTTGCTATCATGTATGATACTCTGGGGGTGCCGGTTGGGGGCGCAATGGCGTGATAATTGAGCCATTCTTTAGAGTTTACATTGTTCTGAACCTTGATGGCGAAGGCTTTCCATGATCTTCTTCTTTGTACTGGCCCATAACAAGGGTTATACTTCAAATGCATGGGAGCGTGATCCCATGTTCTAAGCATTTCCGGGTATGTTTCAAGTAATCTTTGCCTCCAAGTAGGTTGGAATATAGCCCCTTTTCTGGCTGCCTCTGGTATATCGCCTGGTTCGAACTGGGTAGCGAAAGTAGGGCACTTGTTGGTGACTCTTTTGATCTCTGCGTTGTAGTCGGCCAACAATAAAAAAAAATATGGTTTATATTGTAATTCGGAGCTCGTGATGAGTCTTCTAGGAGCAAGGTGCCTAAAATACTCAGATTGAAGTATGGTTTCCTCAATGGCCTTCATTGCTAGCATCTGAGTGGAGACACGTTCCTGATCAGTTTTCCCCATTTCTTCTACTTGTTTCATCCAGGCTGATGGAGGTTCCTCATAGGTATCTTGCCCTTCCTCCGTGATTCATCCTCCTGGAAGTGGTTGAGGCTCATAGTTCTCTTCAAATGCTTCCTCCACTGGAATAATAACTGCTTCTTCTATGGGTTGCTCAGGTGGGGAAGGAGGTCGTTCATATTGTAACAACTTGATTTTCAACTCTGCAATATGTTGCCGTAGCTCGAGTACCTCACTGTTCGTTGAAGGTTCAGGTTCTGGCGAAGTAGCGGCATCGACCGTCTCTTTAGGTGTGGGTGGGTGTGTTGTCGGTACTTCGGATCCTTGTAGTTCCTTTATCTGGTCTGCCAACTGATCATGGGCTTCCAAGAGGGTTGCATAACCTTCTAAAACCTGTTGAATTTGCTATGAGGGGATAGCTTGGAATTTTGCAGGGTCTATAGGTGCTTCCGAGGCGTTTTCCATGGCCGCTTCTAGGTTCTCTTGGTTTTGTTGTTGTAGCCTTCGGTTCTCTTCTTGAGCCGCTGCTAGATGGCGGCATAGTAGGGCCATGTTGCGCTGAAGTCTCGCATTGTGGCCCATTTGATCTCGGAGCTGTTCCTCCATAGTCTTACTTGATTCCGTATACCTGGCTTCCATCTGTGCATTTGATTGTTTGAGAGTGGAAATTTCGTTTTGTGACGCCGTATTGCTGAACTCCAAGGCATTGACATGCTCCTGGAGTTGCACCGAGAGATTGCAAAGCTCGTTGTTATGCTCTTCCAGTAATTTGTACTCTTGTTTAATTTGTGTGGCCGCGTCGAACATTGTGTCTAGTGCATGACTAAATGATGTGAATGTGGGGTTAGAGGTGGAAGATGCAAGGGGACGGGGGATGGGTAAGGGTAAAGTGGATGATGTGCCTATGAGTGAAGTGAATTGTGATGCTGTTGGAACAAATGAGGTGGTGGGTGCTCCGGTGGATGGTGAAATGTCCATGGGATCGGACGTGATAGTGTGTGAAGTGTGAATTGTGAATACAAGAATGGTGGGTGGTGTGTTAGTGGTTGCAGTGAATGTGGGGAAGTTGGGTTGGGGAAGGGACTTTTTATTATAATTCTCAACTTGTTGGAGTATATTTACAAGGTTTGTCCAGAATGAAGGTTGGGTGACTTGGGTAGATTCTGAGGGGGTTAGAAGGGAAGTGGTGGATAGGGTTTGGGAGAGAGGAAAAGTGTGGGTGAATGGAAAAGGATGGGATAAGGTCTGGCTAGTGGCAACTGGTTGTCCAAGGGCGGGGAGATAGGAAGGGTGACCTATTATGGTTTGATCGGTGGCAGGATGACCTATGTGGGGTTCAAAAGTTTGTGCAGAAGTGATGGGTGTGGGTAAAGGGAAGGATGTAAAACCGGAGGTATGTACAATGGTTTCACCATGGGTGGATATCGGTTGGGCAGAAAGATTAGTGGAGAAGGGCTGTGAGGGCTGGATGGAGGGTGACGGTGGAGATGGTACCTGTGTATTTACATCTTGTTCATCAGTGGGACTTGGGCTAGTCATGTGAACATCCTCTGAAATTGTGGTAGGCAATGCGGTAGAGACTTCCATTTGAATCATTTTTCCCCGCCGTGGTCGTGTATCAATCCTTCGTTGATCATAGGCAGGGTTCTCTCGATAGACCATTGTCCTCATTGCTTCCCCGATCCCACATGTGTCCGCCAACAGATTCAATGATTCAACAAAATGTGAGTCTACATTCTCGGCTTGCAGCATTTGGTTCACTAGGGCTCTATTCGCCTCTTCTGTCATCTTATGTCTTCTTTGTACCTGTTTGATTGTCTTGTATAGCCGTTTGAGTTGTGCCGTGTAGGCAGGGTCCTCCTCTTCACTCTCCTCTGGTTCATTTCCCCGTTCTTCTTGCTGATTTTGTGTGCTTGGATCATGAGGATATTGTGCCTCTTCTCCCCAATGTACCCTGCTTGCCTCGCCCTGTGGTTGTTCTCTTCGGAATGATGATCCCGGATCAGCATTGTCAAGAGAACCTTCACTATGCGATAAGTGGGCCGTCTGCAGGAATCTTTCAAAATCAAAATTGGGATCCTCAGTTAAGGTGACCATTGATGCGAACTCGGCATCAGTAGGTAGTGGAGGGGCAGATGGAGTGGGTTGTATCCTATCGCCTGATTGAGTTCCTTGGATATGTATCGTGAAAGGTGCTACGTGTGCTTCTTCTCTAGGGAAAGCTTCGGTTGTGGCCTCGTGAGGGATCATGACCTGGGAGAGTGATCCACGCATTCGTTTCACAGGTTGATTCCCTGACTTCTGCCCCTTGAAAAACTCTAGTTGTGAGTATTTAAGGGCCCTGGCAATCGGCACGTCATATGCAAGGCATCTATAAATAACTCTGGTAATTGCACAGCAGCCATGTAATGTATGTTTCCTCACACCCCGCTTGCCTGCTTCATACAATTGGTCCAGAATCCATACAGGCATCTTAATGGGCAAGCTTCCAGTCTCTGCTAGATATAATCCATACCATATCTTCTTGTGAGGTTGGGTAAAGCGGTCTTGTGCTGGAAAGGCGAAGTGTTGAAGGCACATTCGCAGGGGTATGGCGATGTTAGGGGTGAGGGCACACATTTCCTTCAACTTCTTGATTCTGTTGCTCTTCATTGACTCTGGTATCAAGGGATCGCGATCGGAAGGCACATGGGTGCCATACATCAGAAGGGCTTCCCTGATTACAGTAGTATTTAACTCAAATTTCTTCATTTCCTCCTGGTTCGATAAGGAGGGTACCCAGAATGTGCCTGAATGATCTTTATCTCCTGTCGACTTCAGTGTGGCAATCAGGTAGTAGCACCTAAGAAAATCCGGTTTCGGCAAAGCCGCACTAAAGTAGTCTTGTAATCCCGCTTTCTGCCATATATCCTGAAGGGGAGCTGCATTTTGTAATGTTTTGAATTCTCTTGAAAAGAACTGGAATGTCCACCATACTCCTCCGAATTCTAATTTGGACTCCCAAATATAATCAGCTTCGCCCAAGTCGCCTGGCATCTCATTGAACCAATGCGAGTGCCCTTTCACTCTTTCTGTCAGTCCACTTGGTGGATCCAGAATGGGAATTCTTCTTACATGCAGAAGTTCTTCAGGTCTTGCTGTCAAGGGAGCTTCCACAGGCATGGTATCCCAATTAATTTGAGTGCTAGTGCCTGCCTGGGAGCTTGTTCCTGCTGTTGCTGCCATGAGACTCCTTGCAATAGTTGATGCTTATCTGCTGGAAGAAGAAAGCACATTAGTGTTGCATAAGAAACAGGATATAACAGTGTTCCCTCCACAATACTAATATGACAATCCCGATGGTTAGTGGTTAGAGGTGAAGTGTTTGTGATAGATGTGAGTGGTTATTAGAGGTTAGTGTTATCCTAGATGCACACTTTGGTTATGCAATGGACTCAGGATGCACCTATTTCAGAGTGGATGGATTTACAAAATTGGGTCAGGGGGTTTGATACATGGTTTAAGTCTCCAAACTTTGATAGGGGATTCGTAGCTCTTAGAGCTAAGGACAGGTAGAGATTTATGAACTAGAGTGTGATGGATTTGGGACCTTTTGGGCATCCATTTCCAGACATTCCTTGGTTTGACTGAGTGTGGTTCAGGGTGGTATTTAGGTAGAGTTCCTGCGTTGTTAGTCGAGAGGACTTGTGAGTGTTGAATTATGCCAGTAACTAGAGTTGGAGCTATTTGGGCTCGTAAACAAGCCTTGGGCACCCATATGTGTCTAGCATTGGGACTAGCCTTCATTAACCGTTTAGGGACCCAAATAGACCTGGTGCTCCTAGGAGGTTGCTTAGGGTACTCCTTCACTTGTGTCCGTGATGATGTGGCTTGTTTGTTGCCTCCTCGAGAGTCTGCTATTAGAGTTGTGGGTTTTCCATCCTTGCGTATCAAGATCTTCTTCGCGCCACGAGGTACTCCGTGTTGCACTGGTTGGCGCTCCTGCCTCTTGATCAACGGCCTCCTTCGTGTTGTATGATGTTTGGTCTGCATGTTTAGAATCTCCTTTGGCCCAGCTGCGAACTCCTCATTGACTCCTGTACCTTTGGTAAGATTGACAATCCTCTGCACCATAGAACTTTGGACAAGAACAGCATCATTATCTTTATGTGGATTCCTGGAGGGACCAGGAGTTGGTGCCTGTTCTATTGGTTTGAGTGCTTGATTTTCTAATTCAATCGTAAGACGGCTTTGGCCTACCCAAGCCTGAAGAAGTCCACTTCTTAGGTTGAGGTTGACTGCGTGATCATAGATCCAGTCTTGGCCCAAGACTAGAGGTTCGGTAAGATCCTCCTCTTCACATACTAGCACTTTTGCTGGCATGAGGACCTCTTGTATGTAGAGGGGAAGTTCCACCTCTCCCATGCAAGGGGTTTCAACACCTCCTAATCCTATCAGATATGCTTCTAGGGGTTTTACCTCCAATTGCAGTTGCTGGCAATAAGAAAGCCGAACTGCACTAGTGGCTGCACCTGAATCAATTAAAGCTCTTACGGTCCTTGCGCTGCCTCCTTGTCCAACTTCTAGGGTCACAAAAGGTCGTCGATCCACTATCCTATGGGCACGTTCACCTGAAGCCTCACACATGGCCATGTGATAGCTTGGAGACTCTTGAGTGTCAATCATAGGCTGATCTCTCCCTTGCCTCCTCAATTTCATTCGTCGGATGCGCTCTAAGGCCTCTGCCTGTGCTTCTTCTCGAATTCGTTTTTCCTCCTCTTTACGTTTCTTGGCAGTGTTGAGCCGAGTTAACAGTTCTTGGTATAACTTGAATCTACATCCGCTTATGTAGCTAGGGAGAATATCGCCCTCCAAAGTGGCTAGTTGTACTGCCCCACTAGTTGAAATCCTATTTATAATCATAGGTCCATAGCCTCTCTTCTCTAATTTTCGTGCATGCTGCTTCAATGTGTAGACTAGGACTAGGTCTCCTGCTTTCAAGCCTTTATCCTTCACATGTGTATCAAAGTATGCCTTTTGCCTCTTCTTCGCTGCATAGATTTCTGCTGCAGCTCTCAATCGTGTCTCGCCTAGACGTTCAAGATCAAAGATTCGAGAGGAGAGTTCATGGCTTGTCCAGTCATGCTCTTGTGCTACTTTCAATGTAGGTATCAAGAAGTCCAAGGGTAGCACCGCATTCTGACCGAACACCATCTGAAAGGGTGTGGCACGGAGTACCGTTTTATAGGCCACTCGGTATGCCCAAACAGCATGGTGTAGCTGTTTGTCCCAATCAGAGCGTTTATTGTTCACTAATTTCGTCAATACATTGCATAAGATCTTATTTGTACTCTGAGCCTGGCCATTAGCTTGTGGATGATAGGGGGCAGACTTCTTATGTATCACCAAGAATTCTTGGAGAAGGTTTTCTATGACTTCATTCAAGAAGTGTGTGCCTCTATCACTCACCAACTCTATTGGCAATCCGTACCTCGTGAACACATTTTCAAATAAGAACTTTGCTGTTGTTTGAGCATCATTTTTTGTAGTGGCTTTCACTTCTACCCACTTGGTTAGATAGTCTGTGGCCACGATCATATACTCAGCATGTGAGCCCTTAGCTGGGGGATTAATAGGACCTAAAAAGTCTATTCCCCACTTAGAGAATGCACGTCCGCCCATCATAGGCTTCAGTGGCATCTCATCCTTGCGTAGAGGATACTGGGTTCGCTGACAAATCTCACACCTCTTCACGTAGGTATGTGTTGGTGCAGACCAATCACCAATTGAAGTTTGGAAGACAAAAGATGGAGATAAGATCAATTCTTGAAGCTTAGAAGATGGTTACATTCACAGGTTGAAAGAAATGTATACATATGTACATTAGGTAAGACATAGGTTACATATACTTATGTTTTGACATAAGTATGTACATATTTGCCTATAAATACTATGAGAAATGTCGGGATATTTAGAGAAGACGAGAAGAGACTATGTAAGAGCATAGGAATATAGAAATGAGTGGTTGTAAGTGTCATTGGACACATGAAAAGTTAGTTGAAGTCTCTCTCTCATTTAGTTGTAGTCTTCTTCAGAAATGACAGAATTTTTGCGCCCGATGTTTCTGTGTTTTCTCCTCGTGTAGTAGATCTTTTGTGAAGTCCTTTTGGAGATGTATAAGTCCATAGTTAATCAATCTATGGCTAGAGTTTGAGAATCTAATTGTGATCAGGCTAAGAGAATTGTGTGTAGGAACATTTACATGTGAGAAAGTATTCACTGGTTCTTGAAACATGCGCAAATTTCGATCTTAATGATTTGATCATTTCTCACTCCACAATTTAAATTTTTGTGCAAGTAAGCACATAATCTTTAAGTTGGAAGGTAAGCTACTCGTGGCTAAAAGCATTTGCTTAAACGGGTTCTATACTGAGAGAACTAAAGCTAAGAAGTTAGGGGTGTCCAAATCGACTTCTCAGAAGTGCAGATTTAGACATAGGTATCTTGGTAAGTAGATTTCTCAAGATCTACTGAATCTTTTGGAGTGATTTGACTTGGAGAAGGTGCGCAATCTTTAGGCGACACCTTGTGCAAAGTTTCATAAAAAACTTTACACATTTACTTAGTCAATGAGCAAGATATATGCAGCAGACTTTCTGAGTAATTTCCTTCTTCACAGTTTGGTCAAGAAATTGATATTTGGTCATTGATCTCTTAAATTGGTGAAGGTTTTGACTTATTCTTGATATAGAGGTGTTCTAAATTCAAGAGTAGGTTGTTCTTTTGGAGATTAACACTCTCCATCAGTGGTATCAGAGCAGGAAGCATCAGAATTGAAGAAAGGAGGATCCAGACTGCTGGAGCTACAAAGAATTTGACATCTGAAGATTCAAAAGGTGAAAGCTTGCAAGGAAAGCTTGAGAAGGAGATCATACGACATCAATAAGGACGAAAGGAGTGTCATTCGAAGTAAAGGTAACTTTATCCTTCATAAAGGTTGAAGAATTCAATATACAGGTGAAGGAAGGATGGGAGATTCTCTTCAAATAGAGAAGTTGGATAGAGAAAACTATCCTGCATGGTCAATGAGGATGGAAGCTCATCTAATGAGCAAAGATTTGATAGCTTACATTACAGGTGAAGAAGAAAAGCCACAATTCAGAGATCCTAGTGTTCCAACTAGGGAGGAATTAACAGATTTGAAGAATTGGATGAAGAAAGATGCTCAAGCTAGGAGTATCATTTATATGGCAGTCAATAATTACTTGCTACCTCACATTAGAGGTCTTGAAAGTGCAAGTGATATATGGAATGCTTTGGAAGAGCATTTCCAAAACACCACAAAGTCAAGGAAGGCATCTTTATGGGCAGAATTTACAACTTTCAAGAAGAAGGCCTCTCAATCCATTTCAGACTATGTAACAAGGATGAAAGACATTGCAGATGCATTAGGAGCTGTTGATGAAGATATTGAGGAGGATAAATTGGTAAGGCAAATCCTTACAGGTTTGAGAGGTGATGACAAATGGAAGCCATTCATTTTGTCTACAGAATTATCACTTGATCATTTCACTCCTGATTTAAATCAGTTGCTAGGTCATATGCTAACATTTGAGCAGGATGTTAAAGGAGATGGTGACAAAAGTACAGGTCATGCAATGTACTCAAAGGACAAGAAGAAAGCTAACAAAGGAAAGCAACAATCAGGTGAAGATGAAGGCACAACTAGTCAAGCCAACTTCCTAAGAGGTAGAGGAGGTGGCAAAGGTAGAGGAAGAGGCAGGAACAACAAAGATGGAGCCAAAGCATGCTCGATTTGTGGTAAGACAAATCATTTAGCTAATGATTGTTGGCATAATAATCAGAGTAATGGTGGATACAATCAAAACTATAATTGAAGAGGAAGAGGAGGCAGAAATCAAAGAGGTAATTTCAGAGGCAGAGGTAGTAGGGGTTACTTTGGAAGAAATGCAGGTAGAGGTTTCCAAAGTCAACAATATAACAATACCTACTACAATTATGCTTCAGATCAAAAGGAAGATTCAACATTGATAATGAATGCAACTTGTGAAAGGCACAATGAAGATCAAGGAGTCTTCTACATTGACTCAGGGTGTAGCAATCACCTGAGTGGTAATATAGCCTTGATGACTGATTTGGAGAATAAGGTATCTAATAATGTTGTTCAAACAGGTGATACCACAAAGCACAATGTGAAGTCAATTGGATCAGTGAAGGCCAAGGATGGTAGCACCTTATTGAGTAAGGTCTTGTATGTTCCTACAATTCCTAAGAATTTGATAAGTGTAGGACAAATTGTGGAAAAAGGTTATGAAGTAAGGTTCACTAATGAAGGAGTGTTTGTGGAAGACCCTAGCAATGGGTATAAACAAATTGTTTCAGGGAAGAAAGAAGGAAGATTGTTCACATTGAAGATTCAAGGTAATGTTGGTCATGCCTTTTTCACCTATGGAGGACATAAGATCTCTGAGTTAGATCTTTGGCACAAGAGACTTGGACATTTCAATCAAATAGGTATTAAAGACATGATTTATAATGGTTCAGTGCTTGGATTGCCTAATGTTGCAGGTCAACATATGACATACAGATGTGAGGCATGTCAATTAGGTAAGGCTCATAAGCAACCCTATTCTAAGCATGGGTTTATGTATTCAGAGAAACTTGAGTTGGTACACACAGATGTGTGGGGACCATCAAAGGACTTCAGTATCAATGGCTCAAGGTATTATGTGATTTATGTTGATGATGCTACCAGATGGATCACTATCTATGTGATCAAAGATAAGTCAGAAGTATTCAATACTTTCAAACATTATCATATGTATGCAAAGAGAATTACAGGACATAAGTTGAAGGGACTAAGGTTAGATGGAGGGGGAGAGTATTTCTCTAATGAGTTCAGTGATTACTTGTGGAATGCAGGTATAAAAAGAGAGGTTACTTGCAGGTACTCTCCTCAACAAAATGGTGTAGCAGAAAGGAGGAATAGGACTCTTGTTGAGTTTGCAAGGTCCATGATGAAGGAGAAAAATTGCCCAAATTATTTGTGGGCTGAGGCTGTAAATACAGCTACTTATTTGGTCAATAGGCTACCTTGTAAAGCTTTGCAGGGTATGACACCATTTGAGGCATGGTGGGGTAAGAGACCTACACTAGACCATTGCAAAGTATTTGGATGTTTGGCCTATGCATATGTGCCATCACAATTAAGGCACAAATTGGAACCTAAAGCTGAAAAATATGTGTTTATTGGTTATGATGATAAGCAGATGGGATATAGGTTGTGGAATCCATCCACAAAACATTTTCTTGTATCAAAAGATGTTACATTTGATGAGCAAGGTACTTGGTATGCAGGTACTATCAATATTAATACAGATGATGAAGAAATTGTGAGCCAAAGGAAAGGTAAATCAAAGGTTCAGATATTTGATGAGCAAGAGAATAATGAAGTGCAGGTTGAAGTGGAAGAAACACCAAGATTTGATCCTGAATGTGAAGAACAAGAAACCTCAAGAAGTGGAGAACTTAGGAGGTCTACAAGGAACAAATGGCAACCTACAAGGTATAGCTATGATACTTCATTCTTGACTACTAAGGATTATGCTTACATGATTAAAGCAGATGAAGACCCTTCTACATATGAAGAGGCAAAAGGTAAAGAGATTTGGGAAAAAGCTATGCAGGAAGAATATGATGCATTGATGGAGAATCAAACATGGGATTTGGTTCCAAAGCCAAATAGTCAGAAGATCATTGGATGTAAGTGGGTTTATAAGACAAAAAGATTTGCAGATGGAAGTGTGTCTAGGTACAAAGTTAGACTTGTTGTGAAAGGATTTGCTCAGACATATGGTATTGATTATGATGAGACTTATAGTCCTGTGGCAAAGATGACAACCATCAGGACACTTATAGCAATTGCTGCATGCAAAGGTTGGAAATTATGTCAATTAGATGTGAAGAATGCTTTTTTGAATGGTTACATTTCAGATGAAGTTTTCATGGAGCAACCTCAAGGATTCAGAGATGGAAGATATCCAGATTATGTGTGTAAGCTCAAGAGAGCTTTATATGGCTTGAAGCAGGCCCCAAGGGCATGGAACTATAGACTTGTAAAGTTCCTAAAAGAACTTGGATTTCAAGTATCAAAAGCAGATAGTAGCTTGCTTGTCAAAACAAGTGATGATGGTTTATTTACATGTGCATATATGTTGATGATATCATTCTTACAGGTACAAATGAGAAAGGCATTCAAAGCTTAAAGAAGCAAATGGAGAAAGAGTTCAAAATCAGTGATTTGGGAGACTTGTCATACTTCTTGGGCATGGAGATTTCATACACTCAACGTGGAGTGTATGTGACTCAAGAAAGGTATTTGAGAAACTTGTTAATCAAGTTTAAAATGAATGATTGCAGGGTAGCACCTACTCCAATGGAGGTGAATCACAAATTAAGCAGATTTGGAGGTGAAGAGTTCAAGGACATGAAGCAATATCAGAGTTTGGTTGGTAGTCTTATCTATGCTACATTAACTAGACCTTATTTATCATATGCAGTTGGGGTTTTGTCTCAATTCATGCATTGTCCTAGGAAAGAGCATTGGATTGCAGGTCAAAGAGTGTTGAGGTACATTAAGGGTACACTCAAGGAAGGTTTGTATTATGGTTTTACATCAGATACAAATATCAAAATCTATAGTGATGCAGATTGGGCAGGTAATCCAGATGATAGAAGGTCAACCTATGGATACATGTGTTATGTGGGAGATAAGTTAATCTCTTGGTGCTCAAAGAAGCAACATACAGTTGCTTTGTCATCTACAGAAGCAGAGTACAAAGGCATGGTTGAAGCTGCAAAAGAAGTGATTTGGCTTAAGACTCTCATGAAGAGTTTTGACACTATACAGAGCATACCTATCATTTATGGTGATAACATGAGTTCATTATATCTAGCTGCTAATCCTGTTTTTCATGCGAGGACCAAACACATTGAGATACAATATCACTTTCTAAGAGAGAAGGTGATGGATAAAGAGATTGAAGTTATACATACTTCAACAAAAGATCAGATAGCTGATATGCTTACAAAGAGCTTGGATGGACCAAAGTTACAGAAGTTTAAAGACATGGCAAGCATAAAGAAGATAAGAGAAACCTCAATTGATGATTGAGGGGGAGCTGTTGGTGCAGACCAATCACCAATTGAAGTTTGGAAGACAAAAGATGGAGATAAGATCAATTCGTGAAGCTTAGAAGATGGTTACATTCACAGGTTGAAAGAAATGTATACATATGTACATTAGGTAAGACATAGGTTACATATACTTATGTTTTGACATAAGTCTGTACATATTTGCCTATAAATACTATGAGAAATGTCGGGATATTTAGAGAAGACGAGAAGAGACTATGTAAGAGCATAGGAATATAGAAATGAGTGGTTGTAAGTGTCATTGGACACATGAAAAGTTAGTTGAAGTCTCTCTCTCATTTAGTTGTAGTCTTCTTCAGAAATGACAGAAGTTTTGCGCCCGATGTTTCTGTGTTTTCTCCTCGTGTAGTAGATCTTTTGTGAATTCCTTTTGGAGATGTCTAAGTCCATATTTAATCAATCTATGGCTAGAGTTTGAGAATCTAATTGTGATCAGCCTAAGAGAATTGTGTGTAGGAACATTTACATGTGAGAAAGTATTCACTGGTTCCTGAAACAGGCGCAAATTTCGATCTTAATGATTTGATCATTTCTCACTCCACAGTTTAAAGTTTTGTGCAAGTAAGCACTTAATCTTTAAGTTGGAAGGTCAGCTACTCGTGGCTAAAAGCATTTGCTTAAACGGGTTCTATACTGAGAGAACTAAAGCTAAGAAGTTAGGGGTGTCCAAATCGACTTCTCAGAAGTGCAGATTTAGACATAGGTATCTTGGTAAGTAGATTTCTCAAGATCTACTGAATCTTTTGGAGTGATTTGACTTGGAGAAGGTGTGCAATCTTTAGGGGACACCTTGTGCAAAGTTTCATAAAAAACTTTACACATTTACTCAGTCAATGAGCAAGATATATGCAGCAGACTTTCTGAGTAATTTCCTTCTTCACAGTTTGGTCAAGAAATTGATATTTGGTCATTGATCTCTTAAGTTGGTGAAGGTTTTGACTTATTCTTGATATAGAGGTGTTCTAAATTCAAGAGTAGGTTGTTGTTTTGGAGATTAACACTCTCCATCAGTATGTGCATCCATGTGAAGGGTGGGCCACAAAATCCTGCAAATAGAATTGCTTTGATCACCCTATCTGGACCAAAGTGTCCTCCTACTACACCCTGGTGAGCAGTTTCCAAGATCTTTAGATATTCACTCTCATGAACACATAGTCTCAGGTATCCATCTTTTCCACGCTTATATAGATTATCACCAATGAGTGAGTAATCTAGGGCTTCTTGTTCTAGACTTCTTTGCCTCGTCAGAGTCATGTCTGGAGGGAATGTTTTCGTCTTCACGAAGGATACTAGGGGTTCACTCCAATCCGGCACTATGGACACTTGATAAAGAGTGGCATGTTCCACAGGTGGTTTAGTGCAGCAGATTGGGCATTCCTTGCACAACTTCTGGACATCAGCTTCTATAGTCGGCCAATGCACTCCTAGTCTTCTCAGGGTCTGTAGGGTTCGTTGTTTAGAGTAATGATGCTCTAATGCACCTACATGTGCTAATTGCAACCACTTAGTGTACTCGTCCTCTTCTACACAACAAGCCAAGATCCCTTGATCTGTGTGCTTGTACATACTTCCAGCAATGATGTGGTACTTTTGGGCTTTTACTACCTCTCTATTCTGTGTGGCTATTACTGGGTGGTTAGGCCTGTATGTCAATACTGGCACCAATGGCTTAGCCCACTGTGGCACCACTTCTAAATTAAACAAGTAAGCATCAGGTAAGTCATCTGATACTCCTTGTGGGGCCTCTCCAGATGTGAGCCTAGAGAGATGGTCTGCTCTCAAATGAGTCCTGCCTTTCCTCACTACTACCTCAAAGTCATATTCCATTAGTAAGAGAAACCATCTTACTAATCTGCCTGTATTACATGGCTTGTTCACCAGGTACAGTAGAGCTTGGTGATCAGTAAAAAATTTGAACTTATTTGCAAGCAAATAATGTCTAAACTTTTTAACTGCATATACCATGCCTAATCCTTCTCGTTCGGTGGTTGTGTAGTTCCGTTCAGCAGCATTCAACTGTCTACTGGCATAGGCAATAGGGAGATCCATGTTCCCTTCACCCGTAGGTTGTGCAAGTACACATCCAATAGCATAATTGGAGGCATCCACATGAACATGGAATGGCTTGCTCCAATCTGGTGTGGTCAAGATTGGTGCGGAACATAATCTTCATTTAAGCTCCTGGAAGGAATTCTCACATTCCTCAGTCCACTCAAAGTTAGTCAGAAGTCCGTACATGGGCTTTGCAATGACAGCATACATGTGGATGAACCGGCGGTAGTAACCACAATGCCCCATGAAAGCCTGTACTTCCTTGACATTCTTTGGCCTAGGTAGTTCTGCGATGGCTCTCACTTTCTCTTCGTAAGTGGATATGCCGTTCTTGGACACTATGTGACCTAGAATTTTGCCTTGCCTGAACATGAAAACACACTTTTCTGGGTTCAGGCAGACTTGATATTCTCTGCATTTATCAAAGATCTGTCTGAGTTCAGGTATATGGGTCTGTCTAATGTTGGAATGAGCGCAAAGATCATCAACATAGACTTCCAAATTCTTCCTCAAGAATTCTTTAAACACGTGACACATCAATCTTTGAAAGGTAGCAGGTGCATTAGTAAGCCCGAATGGCATTACCCGAAAGGAAAATATGCCCCACTCCGTGGCAAAAGCCGTCTTATGCTGATCCTTTGGAGCAATGGCTACTTGATTGTAGCCCGAAAACCCATCCAGGAAGCTGTACACTTCCTTGCCTGCTACCCTTTCTAATAGATGCTCAGTGATAGGAAGCGGATAACTATCTCTGATAGTTGCTGCATTAACCTTCTTCAAGTTAATGCATACTCGTAATTTGCCATTCTTCTTGGGCACCACTACAATGGGGGATACCCATTCAGTGTTTTCATAGATGAATCCGGCTTCAACCAGTCTATCTATCTCCTCTTTGATCTTAGCAGCATAGTTATCGTTGTATGTGTAGGGCTTTTGCTTAGAGGGTTTGGCATCTGCGGTCATGGGAATAGTGTGTGAGCATATGTCGGGGTCAACGCCCTTCAGGTCCTTGTAGCTCCATGCGAATACATCCCTGTATTCTCTTAGCAAGGCTATCAGTTCCCGCTCTTCTTCTTCTGTCAGGTCATGTTCTATATAAGTACATCTCTCCTCTCCCTCTTCTAGGACTACCACTATTTTTTTGGTGATTTCTTTGTTATCATAGGCCTCTCCTGATTGTGCCTCCCGTTTAGGCATTCTGATCATGACTCTCCTATCATCTATCTCATATTTCTTACAATTTTCTGGGACCTCAAACAAAGATTCTTCCTCTTCTGTTGTGACTGCTCTCTTCTTTCTTTTCTTTCCTTCTTCCTTCCTGGTCACATGTGTGGCTAATCTTACGTCATTTGTAAGCTCTCCATGCCTCTGGGGTTGAAATTCTACTTCATAGAAGTATTCTTCATCTGATGCAAAGGGTGGGTCCATAATGATTGACTCTAGATCAGAGTCACTTGCATCCTCAAATGCATCAGGGCTAGGTTCACACTCTTCTAACACTGCCTCTCCCATTATTGGCTCTATGGAGAAGACTGAAATGTCATAGCCATCTTCATCACAGTGGGGTGTCCATTGTTCCTCATTGATGGCTACGTCCATTGTTGCTAGGATTTCTGCCCAGCCATGGGGTTCAAATTCCTCATCAGGAAAGACTACAGGTGCATAGGCTGGGTCTTGAATTGATCTATGGTTTTCTTTTGCACCTACCTCTCTGGCTTTCTCTCTCTTCTCTTCTTCTACTGCTACCTTACACATCCATAAGTGGGTGTCTTCATGCATCCACGAGGATCTGGATCCTATGGAATGCACAGACTCAGTCTCCTCTTTGGCTCTATGGATGGGATTCCATTGAATAGGCGGTACGTGCCTATGAGAGTAATCCTTGAGATTGACTTTGGTTGTAACACCTAGATGTTGCAAATACAAGGAATTGGTTCCCCCAATCCTGGACTACTTGCAATTGCCACATAAATGGCCTTCCCAAAATCATCTCGTAGGCTTGGTTCTTGCTAAAGTCGCATATAGCAAAAGTATGCTCAAACTCAACCCCACATGTAGTGAGAGTTATTCCTTCTAGCAATCCTAAGGGCCTCTCAATATGACCATCGGCCATCTGCAATTTCATTCTCGTCGGTCGGAGTGCTGGCTTGCCCCATCGCTTCCAAAGGGAAGTTGTAGCAATTGCAACTTTTGCACCTGAGTCCAAAATCGCCTTGGTTGTGTAACCTTGATGGGTAACTGGGAGATAGGTATTTCCTTCTTCTCCTTCACTCATGTCTCCTATCTTATCCAATGGTATTTCAGGCACTGTTCTATGAGATCCTACTTGGGAGCGCGATTTCGCTATGTCTGGCACTTGTTTGGCTACCTGTTTCCACACTTCTGGCTTAACTTTGAGTAGCTCTTCTAAAGTGAGATTGCACTGCACTTTAGTGTTCTTTAATACCTCTGTATTCCTAGATATGATAGAATCTTCATTTCAGACAAGTAGACTTGGTTTCCCATGGGCCTGTGAAATGTGGTAATTCTTGTAGAGAATTAGACTCAAAGTCTAATCTCTCTTGAGAGTGGGTGCTCTCATGCTCCTCATAAATGGATGGGATGTCCTGTGGGAATTGATCGTGTGCATCATCCACAAGTTCCATGGGAGGAGGAACTTCACTTTCTTTAGCCCATTTGTCTTCTTGAATCTCTCGTAGGAATTCTGGTGTGAACCGATTCATAGAAGATGATGTGTCTGGCTCCGTAGAGTTAGGCACGTAGGCTTCTTGGGGAGGTAGGCTCACGTTCTCACTTGCCTTGCCCTTATTTTGAGAGGCGGGTTCCTTTTCTGATTGTGCAATTAGCCTCTCTATTCGTTCTAGCAGTCCATCAAAGTGTAACTGCGTCTTAGCTGAACTAGAGATGTTAAAGAGGTGACTGGCTTCAAACATAGTCTGAGCCAATTCCACCATCTTTGCACAAATTTTGGTTCGTTCTAGCTCTAGTTCTGCTCTAGGGTAACACTTTTCATGATCAGTTACGTTTGGCCATTCTTGGATTCTGGCCTGATATGCTCTAAGCATCATGTTTAGGTCCTCGGGAGTGGGATCGGCTAGGACGGATCCTACTCTGGGTGGTGGGTGGGTTAAGGGTGGTGTATTGAAAGGTTGGGGAATGGAAGAAGATGGATTGGCGGGTAAAGGGAAAGGTGGTGGAGGGGTGGTGTGAGAGTGGTTTTGAGATGCGAGTTCACTTATCTTTGCTTTGGTTTCTCTCAAGCTTTCTTCGAGTTCACTCATCTTTTTTGCCCATTGCCTTTTCATTCTTTCACGACTATCCTTCTAGGCTCTAGTCCTCTTTTTGGTTATGCTCTCTGTTTCACTCACCTCGGGGCTCTTTTCCTGACCAACACCTTGCTTTTGTTGTAGTGCTTGGGCTCTTGTGATCACTTGCACAGGTGCAGTGGAAGTCACACTCCCTGTGGAGTCTACAACTAACCCAACAACATTGATAGGAGTGATTTTAGGCATGTTATTAGGGTTCTTTGGGCAGTCTCGTAGGAGATGCTCTTTTCCGCAGTCTTGACAAAAACCCTGAATTGTTACTGGTTGGGGTTGTGTAGGGATAGGCAATGGACAATCCCGTATAAGGTGATCTCCCTAACATCTGAAGCATGGTCCTCTAGGAAATGGGGGTCGTACCTGCCTAGGTTGAGGTCTAGAGTTGGGGTTGGTGTACATGACATTAGCATACTCAGGCTCCCCACTATTTTCACTTGGGTCCTCATAATAGTATGACTCGTTATGCTTGGGTGACTGCATGTAGTAAGCCTGTGGGCTATCAATATGTGTGGAGTCAAAACTATGGTCACTTGGATCACTATCTAATAGCAATGGGGTGACTGGGACTATGGCTCTGTTCATATTTTCTTCAGCAGATGCATATTTCACTGGGATCACATTGGGTGGAGCAGGGGGTTGCTGCACTAGGACTGGTTGAGGTCTCTGCTGCCCTTGATAAGGTGGCTGATAAGTTTTTTGTGGTCT
Source organism: Ceratopteris richardii (assembly GCA_020310875.1). Lineage (NCBI taxonomy): Eukaryota > Viridiplantae > Streptophyta > Polypodiopsida > Polypodiales > Pteridaceae > Ceratopteris > Ceratopteris richardii. The sequence goes on along the minus strand of CM035436.1, from coordinate 51,087,618 downwards.
GTTGTACTGTTGTGGTGGGTACTGATTGTGATATCTACCCTGTTGTGGATATGGCTGAGGGTAATTTTGCCTAACAGTTTGTTTGTTATATGGGCAGTCTTGTGCAGTGTGGTTGGTGTACCTTCACTCTATGTAGGATTCGCCTGGGGTTGGGCCATAATGGAACATACATTTGCCATATGGTCACCGCCATAAGTGTAACACCGCTTAACTAGGGCAAACCTCGGAATTTGTTTGCTAGAGACACCTAGTTTTTGAGCTACCTTCTCTGCAAGTTCCTCAATGGATGTGGATTGACCAGTGGTGAGGCTACTAGAGCTATCAGAATCCTTATAGATTTTTGTTAGTTCTAACTCCTCACCTAGATTGTCCTCAATGTCCATGCACATGCGCACGCACTCTTCTATCGTTCTGGGGTCCTTCAGATACACATATGACCTGAGCTTGGTGCTCAACAAAGAACAAGGCCACTTGCTTGGCTGGTGTGGGTAACTCAGGCATTGGGCATCTCTCTAGGTATTGCCTAAACCGTCTTCCAGCTAGTCTGACCGTCTCTTGAGGTGTTTGCTTGAAGCTATGAATTAGTGAGGAAGTGTTGTGCCTGATTCCACTCTTAGAAAATTCAATGATAAATGCCTCTAAGAGCTGGTCTATGTTCCTGAAATGCCTCTCGTTCAGTCGTTGGAACCATGTGAGGGCAGTGTTCCTAAGGGTTAGACCAAAAGCATTACATTGTGTGAATAGATCCTCTACCTCTTCAGCTTTCAAGACTTGCCTAAATTCTGCCACATGGTCATAAGGGTCTCCAGTGCCATCGAAGTAGTTCTTCATGGACTTTACCAGTTGAGTTGGTCTTAGGGTTCTAGTGTGTTCTCTTGGTCTTGGCAAAGGGAAATCGTCAGCATTCCTTTGATTCCATGGGGTTCTATGTCCCTCAGGTTCCACCCTATTCCTTTCTGTTCCCGTTCTTTCTCTTCCCAGGGAGTTGGCAAAACTTACCTCAGGTTTGTCTCTACTTCTATCTCTTTGAGCTCCATGAGCTTGGGAGGTCCCAGCTGCTTGGTGACTGTATGACACATTAGTCCGAGGCTGGGGAAAAACAAATTCACCCTTCCATGTGTAGGCATGTCTGCCATGCTCGGTGACCACGAAGATCCTCTCCGATGTATTGTCTAAGTAGGTTACTTTGCCTGGACTATCAGGGCCTTTAAACTCATAGATTGTGAGAGCACCTACTTCATGAGACAAGGTAGGCTTATACCTCCAAAAGGCCTCATCGGTTTCTCGATTTAAAAGTAAATCTATGCTTTTATTATCCTGGGGAATCCATTCTGGAGTCATGATTCTGGTCAAGACTGATTTACCGTGGGGAGTTCTCGGCTCTCTCTCTAAATTTCCTTGCTCTATATCACCCATATCAGTTTCTGCAATCACGTTTCCAAACTCGTCGGTTCTATCTGGAAGAGTGGTGACTACATATATAGTCCCCTCTTTATCTAGGTTGCTCCATTCTCAAACTTGACTACTGGGTGGTCTAGTCCATGGGGTTGATCGAGGTTCTTAATCTGGACCACAAATCTTCTCAGGCCATCTTCGTAGATGCGAGCACCTAGATGATTAGTCCTGATGTATTCCAATTGAGTCTTGTAAGGTCCTTCTGGCTTTTCTAGATAAGCCAACCCTGAACTACCTATTGGTCTCTCCATGTGATAGGACATTTCACAATCACTTGTTTCTGATCGTGGGGTGTATGGGTAATCACTCAACTGCTGGGCCCAGGACCTACCAGTGTGATTGACACTAGCTTCAGAAGATCTGAGGCTTTGTCTATCTCTGCCTAAGTGTCTACCTGACCTAAGGTTCATATGCTTGGTTTCTCTACCCCCTTGGTCCCAAGTACACTCTCGTTGCAGGTTATTTAACACCAATCACTTTGTTCTTTTTAGTTGATTATTTTGTTTATGATCTTGTCTGATATCACGTCGTCAGGAGTACTTAAATGAATTTCGCACTTGATAAGTAATCGTTTCAAGTTTACTTTAATCCTTTAGGGTTTTCGCACTTAAGCCCTACTTAATGCTTGCACTTAGTTGATTAGTTCTCTTGGACTTGAATCATGCCTATCGTAGCCCTAATTAATCACCACACCTAAGTCGTGCTTAGCCTAAGCTAGGAATCGACAAAGGAGGGTTGAGAGAACTTCCAACCTCAATTCTCTGGCTGCTCAGACTGTTGCACAAGCCCAGGAAGCCTCCTCCCAAGCTTGGTACTCACCCTTGCTAGCTTCCCTTGGAATGCCTTGCTTGCACACAACATTCCTGCAAAAGTTCACAAGTCAATATAGCTCTATTACCACAAGGGATTGAAAGACACACATCAACATTTACAAGCCCCCCTGGAGTAACTCACTGTACCCCCAAATCCTTATGGCCACTTAGTCCCACCTAAAGGCCAACTTAAAAATACATGTTCTAAAACTCCACGTATGATTCTTACAAAAACCAGTCAAGGTCCACGTACGATTCTCAACAAGCTTTCCAAAGAGACCAAAATCTCCTCAATCGGAGTTCGTATGGCGAAGTTATGGCCATTCAGGCACTTAGGGGTCAAAACAGGCTCTGAGGGTTCAGGAGATCCCTCTCTGGTTTCTAGGTCTTTTGCCCACTCCTAAGGCTCTAATGTTATACCAAGGTGCCTAAAATTAAGCCCAACTATACCTCAATTCACTCAAGATTAACCCTAAATTTTTTCATGCGTTAAGGCCGTGTATCACGATAGGTCGGGTCGGTGTGTCGGGATAGGTGGAAGTGTCACGATACTTGGGAGTGTCGCGATACTTGGGAGTGTCGCGATACTCCGAGGTGTCGCGATAGGTGGAAGTGTCGCGATACTCCGAGGTGTCGCGATAGGTGGAAGTGTCGCGATACTTGGGAGTGTCGCGATACTCCGAGGTGTCGCGATAGGTGGAAGTGTCGCGATACTCCAAGGTGTTGCGATAGGTGGAAGTGTCGCGATACTTGGGAGTGTCACGATACTCCGAGGTGTCGCAATAGATGGAAGTGTCGCGATACTTGGGATTGTCGCGATACTTGGGAGTGTCGCGATACTCCGAGGTGTCGCGATAGGTGGAAGTGTCGCGATACTCCGAGGTGTCACGATAGGTGGGGTCGGTGTGTCGCGATACTCCGAGGTGTCGCGAAAAGTCGTGAGTGTCGCGATACCTCGAGGTGTCGCGATAAGTCGAGCTATGGTGAATTTTGTGGTTCTGTCTTGTGATCCAAGGTGCTCTCAGCCTGCGCAGTGTCGTGGTGCACTCCGAAACGTGATTAGCCGAAGTTTTTGAAGTGTCGCGATAGCTCGAGCTCGACGCCTTGGGGCCTGTGCAGAAAGATTCTGTACCTGTTGGGCTTGCTAGAGATGGTGATGGAGCTGGTACCTGCAAGAAACATGCAAAAAACACACAACACAAATGCACGCGCTCACTCTTTCTCAAAGTCGCACACAACAAATGAGGAGAATGACAAGGAAGAGGGAATATGTAGTGGAGAAGGAGGTGGAGGTGGAGATGGAGGTGGAGATGGAGATGGAGATGGAGAAGAAAACCAGAAATTTTCCTAGTACTTACCATTCCAACGCGTCCTCTCTACATCTTACCATCACACGCTCATCCTCAAAGCTCGAATCCCCGGCAACGGCGCCAAAATTTGGTGTAGCTCAGTGATGAGTAGCACCTCCTTTAATGTCAATCCGGGAAGACATGAGGATGGTGTGAAGACCTCGAGCAAGTGAAGGCACAAATGTGTGAGTGAGAAGCACACTAACATGCACACACATACACACACACGCGCACACACGGCAAGAACAAAGAGAGTAAGACAATGGAATCAATTCTATTGCATCCAAGTTCTCATACAAGCTCAAAACTACAAGAAGCTCCCCCCAAAAATGAGCTCTCTAGCTCTATTTATAGTTTTTGACTAGCTTTGGCCCTGTCCAGACCTAGTGTCCGGCCTAGTTAAAAATTAGGTTCCAGGGCTTATTTGAGGGCTCAAACGAGATCTAAAAAATATGAAAATTGGCAGGCGACTACTTCTAAGGCTCCCCAAGCTTGAGGACTTCTCCGCTTGTACAAAATGGAGCTACAAAAAGGTGAAATGATATTTACAAGGGTTTTTAGTGATAAGAATCACTTTTAAATGGTGTAGGGGTTTGGAAAAAAATAAAGGGTTGCCTTAGTGCTAGATCTGCATGTATGCTCGTATTTGCTTCTTCCCGTATACTGCCAACATGGATATTTTGTACCATCCAACTTATCCTCAATAGCCAACATACGGAATAAATCACTGCTTTTAGCCATGGCCATTGATAAAAATACCCTCATGCAGAAAAATGATTGTATCTCAAAAAGTTGAAGGGAACTAGCTTGTCAAGTTCTGCTAAACCTATAGCAGACTTTGAGATGCTGATATTCGCGACAAAATTTGTATATATCTTTGGCACAAAGAGACAAAATTCCCTACATAGGCACTACGATAGTGCAATTAGAGGCCAAAAGGAGTTGAGAGCATGATTTCTTCACCACAAAATGAAGCTGCTTTGAACTCCTAATCACTCTGAGTTTGCTCAACAAATTTCGTGCGATTCTGAGACTATGACCAGAGGGGTGATGATGATGCCCCTAGATGAAGTTGTGACCTACTTTGATACCAATTGTTGGAGTTTTAGGTCTACAGAAGCACACGAATAGCACAAGGAACAAGAACAAGCTTGGATCAAAACACAAAATACTAAATGTATTACCCAAAGAATGTATAAAGATAAGTGACCCGTTAGGGTCATAGGTGTATATACAACCTAGGGAGAAAAACCTCCTAAAGAGGGAAAAAAGTGCCCGACAATCCTAGTGTGTTCTTATACATCACTATCTAAATATATCAACACCTGCTACACCAGTCCAATGGTAATTAGACATACCCATCCCTTCAACATGGCCCAAGCACATTCTACAACGTACGTATTCTACCTTTATGCCACATCATTTTTTATGGTATATACTGGCATGTAATTTTTCTCTTAATGCCATTTTTCTCCAAGAAATTAGAGAATTTATGGAGGAATATTCTTCCTCTTCGATTTCATCTTCAGATCTTTATATACCTATCATATTCCTTCTCTAAAATAGTTTCAAACTTCTTGAAGTGAAAAAAGACATTTGATTTATGCTTTATAAAATGAAGCCGAGTCATTCTTTTGCAATCATCAATGAAAGCAACAAAGTAGTTATTACCTCCTATTGAATTCTCTCTTATTGGTCCCCAAACATCTACATGGACTAGGTGAAGTGGATGATAGCTCAAGTAATTGCCCTTCTTGAAGACTAGACTAGTCTCTTTACCCAATTGGAAAGCTTCAAATAAATTCTTAAGGTTTTGATTATTGAGGCTAGGTTAATTTAGCACTAACCTTTTCCTTTCAATATCCTTCAATCTGTGAGTACTGATATGTACATACCTTTTGTGTCATAGGTCTGACTATGCTACCTTCGTGCGTCCATATGTAAAGTCAGTTGTGTTGTTGAAATTTGGCTTCATATCCAAAGTGAATAGCTTTCCATCCCTCTTCCTTTGGCTAACAATATTTATGTGTCTTTAGGGTTTTCCACAATACTTCCCTTTTGATTGAACTTGACCTATGATCCTCTCTCAAACATTTTCTCCACATAAACAAGAATCTTTGTGATTGTGAGAACATGAAGAACACACTTCAAGCATTTACATTTGTGTGAGCCATCGAATGTAAAATTGCCTATGTGTGTGCTAGCATGATAGAAATCCTCACTTGTCTCCACGTTCCCTTTGATTGATGGCACCTCCGTGTATGGAAAGAAATCCCTATTGTAGCTTGTGTGATTTCTGCATCCACTATCACTGTATCATGTGCTTGCCCTTATGTCTTTTAATGACTCATCTACATCATAGCTTGAATAATTTCATTCTCATATGATGTAGATCAGAAATTACATTTTCCTATATAAGTTGAATTTATCTTCTCTCTTTATAGCAATCCCTTGCATAGTGGCCATATATTCCACATATGAAGAAACCTTCGGATTTGTGGTTGTACCTTCCTTCTCTACCTCTCAACTTCCCTCTTCCTCTTGATGAAGAGAATTTTCTTCCTTGTTCTTGATCTGGATAACCATTTGATCCTCTCCCTTCCCTTTCCCTTCTTTTGCCTTGTTTCCTTCCTCTACCTATGCCTGTACTAGCATAAAATGTTTGGTATTCATTAACCTTTTCCTTTGACCCTAAACCCTAAACCCTAAACCCTAAAACCGGGGGCCCAATATTTGATTCCTTAGTGACCATCAAGACCACCAATTATGCAAAGCTAGGAAGAGTATCTTTGATATACGAGGATGTTGTAAAAGCCTACCACTTCTCATCATCCCTTAGCCCATTCAAAGTGTATGTAGCTAGGTGTTCATCGTCTATGTGACAATCTATAGGGCCCAACACATCACTATCCTCTTTGATAGTCAAATTGTAGTCATTTATACTACCACTAGGTGTTTTCCTTCAGTTTTTGAGTTCATTCTTCACATTAATATTTTTGGCTTTCATTGTAGTGGTGAAGTCTCTCTAGGGTTTCATATGTCTTCATGGAGGTATCTAAATATTGTACATTTCTTATCATGGCATGCTAATGTGTTGAGATAATATGAACATGAATCTCTTATCTCTCTCATTCCACTCCCTAAAGTTCCTTAACTCATTAGGAGTTGGATTCTCACCCAACCTAGGTCTAGCACCTATGCCACTAATGAGACCCCATAAGCCTTGTCCCATGAGGAAGGTAGACATCCTAAACCTCCATGGCTAATTTTTGTTTTTGACATATTTCTAGATTTGAGTGATATATTCTAACATGATGTACTTAAATGTACTATCTTGGATCCCCTTAATGCAAGATGAGTGAGAAATAGTAATAGATTTTAACTCTATACTTCACAAATACCCAACAAATGGAATAGATGCTCACCTTTCTCACTAGTAGACTCCCCCTTGAATTGATAAGTGTGATCTTAAAATTGAATCTGGAGCTCTCCTTCCTTCAAAGTCTTTCAATGACTCCTTTTCATGCTCCTTGAGGTTTGCTCTATGTCAAAATGCTCAGATACAATAGATGGGAGAATCAACACCTTCCCTATGCAGCCTTGAAGCATAGATGGCCTCACAAGCACAGTCATCAATACCTCAATTCACTCAAATGGATGATTCTATGAGACCTTGCTATGAGAGCTTTTGCACAGATAGAATATAGTCTAAGACCTTGCTAATGCACGTTATCTCATTGAAAATGCTCACTTATATTGTAAGAATCAATGCCTCCAATATAGGGAAATTGCTCCCTTCACTAGGCATGCACACAAACACCACTATTCACTGCTGGAGAAATTTCTCTCAGAATATGGATACTTTGGCCATTAGCTTCAAGGTACCTTTACGAGATAGGGATATATTTCGAGGAAACCAAAGACTGCAAGAAATGAGTACAATTGGATAAGGAAATTGTTCTCAAAACTCACAACTATCTAGCTCCATAGAGAAATCTATGAGCTAGATATGTCCACTTAAGCAAGCAAGAGGCTTTCTAAAAATTGGAATACTAGCATATTCAATTTCTATGAGAGCTTACACAAGTGGAATCACACATTCAAAGTACAATGTGTGTATATTTAATCTTGAAGAGGCTCCTTGGATGATAAGGATCCCTTTTTCTAAAATATAGGGTTTATCACACCTAAATTGCATAGGTGATAATTGAATGTAATGAAGGGGCTTTCCAATTCAGACTCTCAACATGGTCTTTTGTGGTTAACTCTTTGCTTCGTATTTCTCCAAGTGGAATCCATCAAAGTTGTCAAAAGGTACTAAGGTTGAAGCTTGAATTTCAATATTTTCACCATGTGGATCTCATTAAACTTCTTTCTTTAGATGCATCTTTTTGTCTTGGTCCTGATATAAATTCTTATTAAATACCTTTCTAGGTGCTTGTAAGCTTTCAACATGGATTGGAAAAAAAGCAAGTACACATAATTTCACACATACAAGTTAATATATTTTTGTACTTTGCAAAGTGATAAACAAAGAATGAAACTCATGTAGATACCTAAGTGAGGAAGCATATTCATAAAAGTTACTCAAGACGTACTCAAAGAAAGAATTTTTATAAACAATTTCACTAAGTTTTGTTTTAATGATTTGAAATCAGTGCTCATGCAGAATGTGAAGTTTGGGGAGCTGAAGTCAACTAGATATTTATTAGACCATTCACAAACTCCCATTCCCATGAACATCTCTATTTACATGCACATGATTCGATGGATTTTGATACAACAAGGAGAAGGATATGAGGTTTCTTTATATGTAGTTAAAAATCTTTTAGATCTATCATCCTAGTTTTGGTATGCCACTTAGCATATTCGATATGATATTTATACATTCAATATGTTAATTAGCATATCCCACATGCAAATTATCAAATTAACTATGCTAATTAGTATAGATTTTATGGTATGTGTACACTAAGTATACTACTTAGCATAGTGCATGTGCTAGTTAACACATTTAATATTTCAATTAGCATACTATGTATGCTATATAGCACAATCAGTATGATAAGTAACATAATCCATATGCTAATTAGCATACTCTATATGATTATATAGTCCACATGATAATTAGTACATTCAATATGCTAATTAGCATAGTCAGTATGCCATATAACATAGTTAATATGCTAAATATCATTTTCCATATGGTATTTAGCACATTGAGTATGCCAACTAGCATACTTTATATAGTATATATCATAGTCAATATGCTAATTAGCACAATCTAGATGTTATTAGTCACATTAAATATGTCAGTCAACATACTGTGTATTCTATGTAGCAAAGTGAGTATGATAACAAGCAAAATCCTTATTCTTATCAACATGTTTAGCATGCCAATTATCATACTTTGTATGCTATGTAGCAAAGTTTATATACTAATCAACACAATCCATATGTGAATCATCACACTAGTATGCCAATCAACATACCCTATATGCTATATAGCTTAGTCAATATGCTAGTTAGCATAACCTAGATGCTAATTAGAACATTCCATCACAATCCATATGCAACTTATCACATTGAATATGCTAATTAGAATACTCTATTTCTGATAAAACGAGTAGATATATCCTAAATAGCATAGTTCATATGCTAATTAGAACATTCCATATGCAAATACGAATAGTACATATGTTAAGTACTACATTATATATGTTAGTCAAAATGCTCTATATTCTTTATAGCACAAATACTATGTTGATTGACATAGTCCGTTTGATAAATAGCGCAACACATATGCTTATTTTCACATTTAATATGGTAATAGCATACTCACAATGTTTATTTGTTAGATTTGCTAGCTAGTATAGTGATTATTTTGGATAGCATAGTTTGTATGCTAATAGACATATCCCATATGCTGATTAGCATTCCCCATTTGCTAATAAACACATTTACTATGCTAATCTGCATTGTGAAAGTGGTTATTGGTTAGATTTTCTTGAGAATATGCATACTAGCATAGAAAATGTAAGTGTACTAGAAATGTAGTTTGATAAGAAGTTTACTAAGATCATCTTTAACGAAAAATTTCGTTTCCCTTAAGAATGGATTTCGATCTCGGTTTTCCCGAAAGTCTTGAACCTTGTGTGCTCGATGGGGTTAAGGATTGTAATTTAGGTTACTTTTTATATATACAAACACCGTTTTCTAGAAAAATAACAATAAATTAAGGAGGAGAAAAATAAGACACTTGATCTCACAAGAAATGGTAAAAGAACTACAAGCTCATACAATTCTTACTATAACCAACTTTCTGGTTTCGGAAACTCGCTCGTGTTTAGCTTGGCGGTTGTACTCAAAAGAGGAAACCGAACGCTTAAGAGTGTGTTACCTCTTTAGGATGTAAATAAGACTTTTTCTATAACCACACATATATATGAGATGTAACATTATTAGTCTACACTTAGTCTTCGAGCGTTTCTCCACAAAAACGGAATCATTACGAACATTCATGAGATAACATTTTCGTCGCGATTTTCCTTCACCTATAATTATCTATCATATGATAAATAAGTATAGGAAAAACAGGACTTTTTTTTAATGGATTATCAATAAGAACTAGATACATATGTCGAGAAAAATGTTATTTATACGAAATCAAATACTGGGGGGAAAAGTTAGATTTCTTGGAGAAAACTGGGCTTCCTAATTTAATAGATAACACCTATTAGATACCCATGCGATATGAGTTACTTCTGTTTTAAGAAACAGAAACTTTACTCGAGGCCTATTCTAACGTGTAATAATCAGTTTAAAGACAACTGTACAAGTGAAGGGACATACTGGCTTGGAACCCTTTCAATGATGGACCACAAGCTTAAAAATCAACTTGTTAGTGAGAGCTACAGAGAAGGTCAATAACCTTTGCTTCAATTTCATGAGGGGCCCTATTTCCTTTGGATCTTGTTTTCCTCAAAAACAAACATTCTATCATGTCTAAAGGGAGGAGAATTCTTACAATTACAAACTCTTGTGCCAAAAAGCTGAGGGATTTTCAAAATTTACATCTCTTTCAGAGGGTTGTCAAAGTTACCTGCATGCATCTTTTTTTTAATATCTTCCAAAGGGCCTCTCCCCTGATCGCATTCACTGCATTCCATAAGGCAGCAAAGCACCCGATCCGGTATGAATTGCTTTTGTTCATCGGTGATCGCAACACACACACACGCGTGCACGTGCGCGCACACAAACACACACACAAATATATATATATATATATATATATATATATATATATATATATATATATATATATATATATATATATATATATATTCAAGGATAATCTGTGATATTGTAAATCTACTTGACCCATCTCAGGATATTAAAGGCCCTAATATAAATATTTGGTTCTATATTCTATTTTCTTTATCTTTCGCAACGGAAATAGTACAGATATTTGTAATTTATTGAATTGTAAAGTGGTTTGATGATAGAAGCATCTGTGGAATCTCATGATTTTGCAGAACAGATATATGCCACGAGGATTTTCCAACCCTTGCACCTTGATATTGATTAATTTTGTTAAAATATTTTTTAATCATTTAGCTTTTAGATTCTTTAGTTTTAATGAGTTTCTGACTACTTTTCGGTTCTTCAAAAAATAAAAAAATGGTGTTTCTTATTTGTATTTCATTTGTCAATCCAATGAGAATTACTTTTTAATGTATAGATGTACAAACATCAGAAGACCTTTTTCGGAGCCACCACTTCATCTCTTTATGGATACTCAAGTATAAAGTTCAACATGTACTTTTGGACCTTTGATCTTTCTCATAAGTTTTTTTATTGGACTTATTTTCTCTAAATGTGTTTTCTGCATGTATACTATTTCCGAGTAGAAAACTTTAGGATGTATTTTGCATTTATAAAAGAATAAATAGAGGAAAGCTGCCTATGCGGCCACATTTCTAATATGAATATATGGGAGGTGTGGATATACATAAAATAGATTGCTAGACATGAAGAGAGAGACGTGCTTTTAAGGACATGTTCCACTGTTAACGAGCCTTTTGCATAAGAACGACAGATCATAAAACCTAATCTTAAATCAGAATATCAGCTTAGCTCAGATCATAAGCTTACATAGTAAGCTTTAATCAGATGCTAATCAAAGATCATAAGGTTAGATCATCAAATTTAAGGATGTTGAGCTCATTAGGTTAATGAATATGCATTCTCACACGCATATACTGATATTGAGAACTAGATCATCTATGTATCGAGCTTCATTCAAGTTGTCCTTAAGCAATGGCCTTGTATGTGAGACTGACAAAGAAAAAAGAAAGAAATATATGTCCATTCTTCAAAAAAAAAAAAAAAGAAAGTCTTCATTAGCAGCTTAAAGTCTCACATACAATGAGTTCTCATATTTCTATACATTCAAGATTCAGGACGTACAATTATTTCCTCCAAGTTCTTTGAGTTCAAATATTTCCATACATTGAAGATTCAAGACGTACAATCATAAATTCTATCCTTCCAACCCACCATAAAAAGGCTTCTTGTTGATAGTGTTATCTTACTTTCTCCATCCTTCTATATCACTGATGGCATACCTCATGTAATCATCATTCTTACCAAAAGCGGTCCAGAGATCTCTTTCTTCACCCATCTCCTTGAACTACGGCATACCTCATTCAGTCATCGTGCCTTACAAAATAAGTACAACACAATCAATTTCTACAAGCATGTTCGTTGGAATACTTTTTCATGCACAATATGCCTCTTGATACTTCCATAACACAATTTTGCAATCCTACTTTGACTAATTAATTTCTCCATTCTGAAGACTGATGTCCCACATTTGATGGCTGGTGTGTTGGAATTCTAAATTTGGAAATTTTCTAATGGACTTCTGATTGTTTGAAGCATAGCTTGCCAATGATTCATAACCTTGAACACCATCAGATCTGAAGAAATTACATATTTTCGTAGCTCATTACCAATGCCTTTTTTCATTTATTTGCCTTCGTTAATTTATTTAATGTCATGTCGAAAGTATTCCATTCAAAACTTCATGAAAACATGGAATGCATATACATTTTCCACTCATTCCTGTATTCAAATCATAATTCCTCAAGTACCTCTCCTCTACCTGAGAATTGAATGTTAGAGGATCAGAACTAAAAGAAACTCGTATAGGATTCTACACCTGAATACCCAAAAAGTAATTTCTATAATACCCAAGTGCAGAGCATGGCTAATAAGGTTAGGGAGAGGGACTCTTTATGATTACCGATGGCGTAAAATCCGATATGATCACCCTTGACGATCAACAAAGTCCTAGGAATATTTATACGTAAGAAAAATGGAGTATTGAATTTTTTTTTGCGCAATAGACTAAAAACATAAAAGAGAAAAACCTTATGCTTCATTCATTTAGTATCAAGCATATACTATAAGCGTTAGATATTTATTAAAAGTAAAATTTTCCTTGAGAATTCCGAAGAACTTTAGTAAAGATCTTCCACAAATGCATATGCGAGTATGTTTGTTTAATATGTTCAGAAAACTAAATGATTCCCATACTATGAACATCCTATCCTTCATAAAATTCAACTGATAAGTTTCATGGCTTATGTAGACGTAGAAGCTGATTTTTTTTTAAATGGAAGTTCGGCATAGAAACTGAATTTCGAGCTGCTAGTTTAGAATTCATTAATGAAGGAAAATTGAAACAGTGCTCCTTATAATTCTTATTGCCCAAAGTAGATGTAAAATAACAAGGAAAAAACAAGTAATGTTAGAAAGATTCTCTCGAAATATTTTCCTGAAATGTTAATTTTTTCTTTTATTCGCATCCTATAGTAGCATGGCCAGAACAAGAAATATTGTTCCTCGGTGTTAACCCATCACCATTTCCGAGACCAATGCAAAAGTAGGAAAGTGTGGAAAGATAAATATTGTTGTAAGTGATACATGGCCTAATAAAAATATCGCTTCAAAGAAAATCAAAATCCTTTGGAAAGTGAACAATGTCACATGTCTCGGAGTTTTGTAGAAATCGTTACGAAAAAGATACCATTTTTAGACGGTCTTTAGACTCCAATATGCCTATTATGGGCAATGCTGTATTTTCAGCCAATACTTCAACAAGTATTCTCTGATTGTGACTATAAAACAGTTGTGAAGAGAATTTAGTGTGTAAATAATCTACAAGTGAACGGACAACTGATTTCTCAGGTACATTTCTATTTAACTGGAATGAAAAAAAAAATTATGAGAAGGAAATATTAAAGTTTCCATATCTTGGATAAGTTATGAATACATTATTCTTTGTTATTTCTTCTTTTTCTTTTTTTCCTTTGGGGGGGGGGATGGTGAATGACAAAAGCACAAGGGCTTGATTGCATCATATGTCGTGTGTGTAGCAAAAACGCGAACCATCTTCATGACAAGCCCCATATACTACATTTCACAAGATCTGAAGGTGCAGCTACACATTTTCTATATGGTTAATATAACATAGGGAAATCCCCTGTATTGCATGTAGGAGGCAAGTAATCCTTTTGATATTTTAGGTCTTGTGGATATGGATGTGACTACGGTATCAAAGTGTAGGAAGCTTCAACGAAAATAAATATAAGACATGATCTACAGATTCCTGATTCGATAAAATACTAATTTATATCTCCACACCGTCAACACTTAATTCATATCATCATATCACGATTACTTACGATACATATATATATATATATATATATATATATATATATATATATATATATATATATATATATATATATATATATATATATATATATATATGTGAGTGTGTGTTGTGTATACAAACATTCGTACGAACGCACACACAAGAGATTATTCAGGGAGTATACACCGGATCTTTTCATTGTGACATTTAATTCTCGGTTTTATAAGCTATACTCTAAATTTAAGCGCTCTAGTAAGGGACACTATCCAATCATTGGAAAAAACATGTACATTAATCCCTTTAGCTGCTTGCTTTGCTAACGTAGATACAACTGAAAATTATTTTCTTATTGCGTATTCTTTATCAAAGCCTGATATGGAGCAGTGAAGTTCACATAATACCTTACCTTTTCTGCATGTGTGTCTAGAAACCAGAATTTTAAATTCAATTGTAAGGAATAGATTCCAGTGTACAGTATAGAAAGCTTGGCCGGTTACATGGGCTATTTTCTAATGTGGTGCAATTGAAATGTTGACTTTTACATCAAGCACATATGCATCTAGCCATAGAAGTACAAATATGAACAAAATCAATTCTGTTTGATAATTTTCTTTTTAATATAAAGGAAGTTCGGCATTAGCCTACTCTCCCGGACTTGAATTAAATAAAGAAACAAAAGTACAATAGATGGGAACTAGTGCCCATGGGACCCCCCGAGTCCCACAAAGCAGGGGAAGCTTGTATAGAGCCTAGGTTGCATTACAAAGAAGGTTAATCACCCTCTCATCGCCCTCATGCGGGGCCCATTTGGGTTTGAGCTTGTTGTTGATCAAAAGGAGGACTTGATGGTGCCTGAAGGGGGGGGATTTCTTACTGTTAACAATCCTTTTGCCAAGGAGGAATAGTGATTTCTCAATCGACCACTCCCTGGGGGGATCACCGAAGTTGAGAGCATATCTTTCCCGCCATATTTTCCACAGGACTTCCCCTCTGATGGCGTTCCAGAGTGCCGCGGAGCAGCCGATCGCTTCTCCCAAAAGGACTTGTTTCCAACTAAGCTGATTTTGAAGTCTGATTATCATTCCAACCGTCTGCCAGATTCTGCTAGAGTTGGGGCAAGTAAAGAAGATGTGTGGGACATCTTCGATAGACCGGTGGCAGCGTTTGCACCAAGGAGGGATCCCACAAAGTTTGCTAGCCTTATGGTTGGTCCAAATTCCTCGATGAAGAATTTGCCATAAGAGGACAGACTTCTTAATTTCTATAAGGGGGTGCCAGATACCCATGAACTTCATGTCCCACCGAAGCCGCGTCCAAGACAGGCACCACTTCTTGTTGAGGTTGATCTGATGGTCAATCGTTTCTTTGATGTTCGGGATTTTGAATAGGCTATTCCCATTGTGCCATTTGAGCCCAAGTGGGTTTGGTGTGTCGTGTCCCATGAGAAGGCGAGTCTTGTGACGATCCCATGCGAGACGTCTGCTTTGCAAAGTGTTCCATTCTTCGTACGAGATGTTGATGCCAGGGTCAATATCCTCGAAGTTGATCCAGCTGTTGGTGTCATGTTTCCAGAGGTCTTTCCATTTTTTGAAGCCTTTGTTCCATAACTTCTTGGCATTTTGAATGTTCCAAGACTCCACACTCCGGATGCCATGTATCGGAAACCAGATAGAGTCGTTTTGTCTGATACCTGCCGCCCACTTCCAGTCCTCACTAATTCTTGTGAAGCTTTTGACTTTATTCCATCCCTTCCAAAGGGAGCACACGAGATTGGAGCCTTTCGGGAAGATGGGGATCGGGGAGAATAGCAGGGTCAAGATGTCAAGATTCTTCCAGTTTGGGAACCCCATGAGAGCCAACTCATTCTTGTTTCTGAAGATCAGCTTGGCCCACGAGGCCTCCTTATTGCACCAAGCCTTAATCATCCATTTGGCTGCTAGTTTGTTAGCCATACACCCAATGTCCAGGATACCAAGCCCCCCGTTATCTCTAGAGCTAGTGCAGATGGCCCATTTGATTTTAGGCACCCCCCTTCTGTTATGATCACCCGTCCAAAGAAAGTTTCTACAAATACTATTCAGTTTGGACAGGCCTTGCTCATTCGGTCTCCAGCATGACAGGAAATAGATGGTAGAAGAGAGGAGGAACGTGTTGATAACCATCGCACGCCCAGCGAGATTGATTTGCATACCTCTCCAATAGTTAAGCTTGTTTTCGAGTTTGGCCAGCACCCAGTTCCATCGCTGTTCCATGGAGACGCCAAACCCCAAGGGGATTCCGAGAAGACGAAAGATTTGGCCCTGCGGAATGATTTGACAGCCATGATCAATGAGAAGGCCGGGATGAGGTCCCACAATAGCTCTAAACGCGGTCTTGGAGTGGTTGATTCTGGATCCAGAGGCTTCACAAAAGGTAGCAAGACACCTCCAGAATGTCTCCAGGCTGGTATTATCATTGTGAACGAACGCGTTCATATCATCGGCAAATAGTCTCATGGTGATTTGACTGTGGTCGTGAGGCAGCCGGAGGCCTTTGATATTGCCAGCCTCCACATGATGCGCCACAAGCCTGCTAAGCCCCTCAGTGGCGATGGCAAAAAGAAGGGGGGCCAGTGGGCACCCTCGTCTAATAGATCTTCTAAGTTTGATCGCCTTCGAAAGTTTGCCGTTGACGTTAATTTGGGTCGTTGCGTTTCCGAGAAGGGTCGCGATCATCTTGGTGAATTTCTGGCTACATCCGAGATCTTGGAGCGACTGCAGAATATAGTCCCATTCTAGCCTGTCGTAGGCTTTGTCAAAGTCGATCTTGAGGAAGACCACATCTTGATTAGACTCTTTTGCAAATTGAATACCTTCCCAAATGTCCATAATGGTTTCCAAGATAGACCTGCCTTTGATGAAACCTTTTTGGTCCTCACTTAGCCACGTTCGCAGGTGGCACGAGATTCTGTTGGCAATGACTTTGGCGATGATCTTGTATCCTGTTTGGAGCATCGTAATAGGCCGCCAGTTCTCGATTCTGTTCTTTTCCCCTTTCTTGTGTATTAACTTGATAATTCCATTATTGAGGCAAGCAGGAAGAGCACCAAACTTTAACGCTTCTTGCCAAACCATCCGAAGAGGGGTGGCAACCACCAGCTTGAAGGATTTAAAGAACTCGTTAGTGAGTCCGTCGGGTCCCGGGCTTTTACTGAGAGGGAGGGCATCAATGATCTCAATAATTTCTGATTCAGAGATAGGGGCATGAAGCAGGGAGAGGAGGTTGGGTGGTATCCTACGGGGGGAAACCCTAGAAATGGCTGCCATACAGTCCCTTCTATGGTGGGAGAGGGGGTTCGAGGTTCCCAAGAGTCTCGTGAAGTGCCCTTCGATGATGCCAAAGTTACCTTCTTCCGAATTGCATACATTGCCATGTAGGTCTAGCAATAGGGGGATCGATTCTCTGCTATGTTTCCTTTTAAGGATATTGCACATCTCTTTGGTGGGTTTGTCGGCTTTGCCAGCCCACCAATCCTTGAAGAAAATTTGCAAATTTTTCCTTTGTATTTCTTCCTCGTATCTCAACACCGCTCTGATTTTTCGGAGACCTCTCTGGGCTTGATGTTTTCCTTTGTTCACTTCCTCCTCGAGCCTCCAGAGTCTGCGGTAAAGAGCTTCCCTACGGGCCCGCCGCACGGTCTCGAGCATCTTCTTAGTTTTGATCATGATCTTTCGAGACTTATCGACAGCACTTCTCCAGCACTTGGCTGGGGACAAGCCGGAGGCGAACGCCACCTTCCACACATCGGCAATTTCTTGATGGACGGAGGGGAGAGAGAAGGTGGTTGCATTGGCATGGAACCACGGAGCCTTGCGGATCTTGTTGGAAGGCTGAAAAGTGATAACGATCGGGTAGTGATCAGAGATAGTGAGGTCAGTGCGTTGCGAGATGGCTGGGTGGCCCCACTGATGAGTAAAACTCTGAGAGATGTAGCATCTGTCGAGTCTAGCTTTCCTCAGGTCCTCGCCCGCTTGGAGATTTGACCAAGAAAAGCCATTCGAGTCTTTGTATTCAACCAAATCCAGGTGAAGTTTGGTCCTGTCCCACGTTTCTTTCTCCCGACTGTCGATGACCCTGCCCTTGCCCATCCATATATCCATAGGGTCCTCCACCATGTTGAAGTCTCCACAGATAAGCACGTTGTGGGGAAGCGAGTCTAAGGAGGCCCATGTGTTCAGTTTCTCCAAATCCCCGTTAGGGGCGTACAAAGAAACCATAGTAATGCAAAGAGGAGCACAAAAAGAAGCAGCGATCCAACGGTGGCTTTCATCTTCAATGAAGTTCTCAAGCTTTTCAAACCAGAGTTGATTAACGCCGATAGACGTTCCACCAGATCCCCGCTGGTGCGTCGTCGAGATCCAAACATGGGTCGAGGAGACTTGCCTAAGCCGTTTATGGAGGTCTTCTCCGTCGATTTTAGTCTCTTGAATACAAATAAAATCTGGGTTTATGCTGAGGTCGCGGAGCCATTGACCAATGATGGTCGCTCTAGAGGGGTCGGTTAGCCCCCTAGCATTTAACGAGATGATGATCATTTTCGTAGTGATCCCTCTTTGCGGGAGGGAGCTTTATCCTTTCTTTTCTTGGATTCATCTTTCTTTTTCGCTGGAATCGGATCCCGAGTTAGCAATAGGTTCTTGTGGGGGCTTTTCCAGGGTAACTCCATAGGTTGTTTTCCTTTGCGGGATGCCTCTTGCTGGGGAGACTTGGGCACCGTATTCGGCACCGTTTCCGGAATAGTCGATCCGATGATGGAACTTTCACTATCCATGTTGTCTTCGTTACTAGTGGTGAAGCCGTCTTCTTTGCTTGTAGCGTAGCCCTCCTGGGAGGTTTCTTTATTGTCAATAATCTCTAGGGCTTTGTCGTTGGTGTCAACCCCATGTGGGTTCCCACCTGGGTAGTCGAACTCATTGATTTCCTTTTCCAAATTGCCATACAGGTTGCTAGAGGGGGTAGCTGACAAGTTGTTTCGCTCGCGATTTGCCCTAGGGCTTCTTTTCCTTCTTCTTCTGACTTCGATGAACCCGTCATCATCAGCTTGTGGATTAGGGAGGACCTTGCCTTCCCCTTCTCTTGTCGAGTGGGTCGAAGCGCCTTTGTTGTCTTGAGCATTTTTGGAGGCATCTTGAACACGCTTGCTTTTTTGTCTCAGAGGGCAGTCTTTAATCCTGTGGCCTTGTTGGCCACAACGAAAGCACGCGTTGGGCAGGTTTTTGTAGCTGATATCTTGCTCCCATACCTCCCCTTCGCCTAGGTCCACTTTGATCATCGATGGAAGCGGCATGCTGAGGTCGGCCTCGACACAGATTTGGGGGTGCCACCTAGCATTGAACGAGTGTCTTGCACCTTCATAGATGAGACCACCAATGTCTTCGCGTGAAGCAAGCGGCTTGCCGATGGGAGAGACAATGTCCCACACGAAGTTGTACAGGAAGTAAGGAAGGTTAGGGAGCTCAACCCAGAGAGGGTACCGAAGTGATTTCGATTTGTCGGGAGTGAAGTCCGGGGACCATCTGAATAGGCACAGGGTCGCCCTACCAAACTGCCAGGTGCCAACGCTTAGGGCTCGGAACGCCATATCTTCGTTTTCAAAGACCAGCAGCAAGTGGCTCGCCGGTAAGAACTGGCATTTGCTAACAGTTAGACCACGGGGAAACCACTCTTTTCGAAGCCATTGTCGCACAGTTTCGAGCGGGGGCCTAGGGCCAAACATTTGACCGACGAGGCAAACTTTCTTGAGATCCTCCTGAGCAGACAGAACCGCAGGTCTACTGAGAGAAACCGTGGGGGGTTCAGTGTAGTCGGGTGCTCCAGGGGCGACACATGACCCCCCCTCCAGCAGAGCAGCAAGGTTATCGGTCTCCCCTGGGGGAGGGGCCCGATTACTTTTCACGAGTGAGGAGGAAGCCACATCCATGGTCTCCTAATCTTTTTAAACTTTGCCTTTCTTCTTAAACTGCTCCAAGCATGAAAGTCGAAGGGCCCCAAGTTGATCCGCGGTGGCACGAGTCTATAAGCTAAGTGAATCCAAAAAAGAAGTCTCCAAAGCTCCCAAGAGATCGTAGGATAAGTCTCCAATCAACTTAAAGCGAGGAAATAAAGAGGAAGTGGAAGGCGCACGGGCGAGGGAGAAAAGGACGGCTAGTATCGCGGAGCCCCAAACTTGGTATCGTGATTGACAAGCCAACCCTGGAGACAGGCGCCCGGCGATACACCAAACTGACGATACCGCCAAGAGGTATCGGGCCCGCAAAATGAGGACGCGCGATCGCTTCTGTCCGCGTTCAACTGGTATCGCAGTGCAAGTCTCCACCCAGGGAGGCGTCAGCGATACCTCCAACGGAGGTATCGCGATACCAATCACCCGGGGAGACGACCGCGATCGCAAAGAAGAACTAACTCCTTGAAAAAAGCAACTCGAAGTACAATGATTGAACCAGGACTCCGGGAGTATCCAAACGGAATACCAGTGGCCGCAAAAGAAGCGCAATAGGCGGGGGTGGGGTATCGCGATAGATGGAAGGATGTATCGTGATACGCGAGGGTGGGGTATCGCGACAGCCCGCAATAGCTGCAAGGACCTCTCCGCAATAGACGCCACAGTCCACAGCAGACCTCACGAATCGATATTGAGTTACTGAATGCAGAACAGAGCTCCAGCGAAGAAGTACACTCTCGCACTAGAGCAGAAACGACGGCGACGGAGATGACGACAATGATGATGATGATAACGATGATGAACGCTGTTTGTCGACATTGCTTCTGTAAATGCTCAGAAGTAGCCACAAGGCGGTTGTTGTAGAGCGTGTTCAGTACAGGTGCAGACCATGCTTCATAATTTTCTCCTTACGTAGCCTTCATTTATTCAGCAGACAGGCCGCCATTGATGCGCAGAGACCCTCCTCTCATATTCTTCCGAGACTTTGAGTACCTTGATAATTTTCGTAGCATGATCCAGACATGTGTATAAAGTTCGAGGTACCATACACAAAAACGAAAATACATTACAACTTTTGTGATGGCATTGCTTCTTAATAAGAAAGCACCCTTGCAAAGTCACACAATATAGAAACATACAAGTCAACAAACTTCTTATTTTTAGGAGATATTCTTCAAAAATATCTGAAGACTTTGAAGATGCATGGCAGGATGGACATAAAAATCATCCCAATTACAAATCCTTTTAGGACTGGCACAGGTAAGTGCCAACTTATAAAAAAACTGGGTGGTATATGCATTGACAAAAGCGCACTAAATATATAGATATGCTCAATGTACATCGAATTCCAAGTTTTGCATTCTCACAATATCAAGCTCATTCCCATGTCGACGGAAGTGAATACTGAATTTTGTTCTATTAGTAGATTAACTCAAACTATTGGATTTGCATTCCGCGGTAATCGGAGCAACTCCTACCGCCATTCATTTTTAATATACACAAATGGATTTAATTTTCAATATTAGAGTATGTGTGTGAGAATGCATATTCATGAAGCTTATAAGTTGAGTATCCTTAAATTTCATGATCCAACCTTATGATGTAAGCTTATAAATTTTATGATCTGATTTAAGCTTAAAACTTATGATCTTAATTAAGTTTATGATATAAGCTTATCATCTGATCTAGGCACATAATCTAAACATATGATCTGTCGTTCTCATGCAAGAGGCCCGTTGACTCTAGAACTTGTCCTTAAAGGCACGTTCCTCTCCTCTTGTCTCGCAATCTGTTTTATTTAT
The DNA here is from genome assembly GCA_020310875.1 of Ceratopteris richardii. Lineage (NCBI taxonomy): Eukaryota > Viridiplantae > Streptophyta > Polypodiopsida > Polypodiales > Pteridaceae > Ceratopteris > Ceratopteris richardii. The sequence continues at coordinate 51,065,494 of CM035436.1, read as the reverse complement.
ATCCATATTTCTCCCATATATACCTTAGAGCATGTGGCCGCATAGGAACCTTTCCTCTCTTTGTTCTTATATAAATGCAATTGGCATCATAAAGTTCCAAGTCGGATATTGTATACGTACAAGAAACAGAGAAAACACATCTAAAGAAAATAGATTAAATAAAAAGCTCATGAAAAAGACCAATGGTACAAAAGTACATATTGAGCTTCCTGCTTAAGTATTCGCAGAGAGATGCAACGGGGGGCGAAAAGATCTTGTGACGTTTGTACATCTAGACATAAAAAAGTAATTTGTGTTGGACTGACAAATGAACTACGAATAAAAAATGATACTTTGTTACCCTTTCAAGCACCAAAAGGCAACCAGAAACTTATTAAAAGCGAGGTATCAGAGATTTTTATCATTATGTTTTTTGAAATATCACTATCAAGATGCAACGGTTGGAAAATAGTCGTAGCATATATCTGTTATGCAAAATAAAGAGATTCCAAAGAGAGTGTTGGAGTTTGAGGTCTGTGTAAGCACACAATCAACACAAGGAAGAAGATAGGAAGATTTCCTTAAAGAATGAGCTCAATAAATTGTGGAAGACAGATAATAGCAACATTAATGAATATATTCTAGAGAAGAAATAAGTAAATGGTGCATTGGGATCCATAGATGCTACAACCCTCCAACTAGGGGAATTGAGGAGAAAAATGAATGATAGATCAAACGTGTGCTCAAAGGGTATGTAGAAGAACAAAAGAGGCATACGTTCTATGAACCCACAACCAAGGAGCTAAGGATATTAAGGGATTTTAGATCTTGAGATATTAACTTCATATTCTTCAAGTGTATCTACATAAGCAAATGAAGATGAATAAGGTGAAACTTTAAGAGAGATTAAAGAACCAAAAATAACGGTACAAAGTAGACAAAAGAAATAAAGTAAAGATTCATCATGGAGTGGTGATAGCCCTAAATGAAGTGCCCTTAGTGATGCAAGAAGCATCGACTCATGCACTTCACCATCTCCATGAGAAATGTGTCCTTTCTATTAGTAATTCTGTTTTGTTAAGGTGTGTACAACACTATAGACTGATGTTTTATCCCATGCTTAGCTAGAAACACATTAAAATAAGAACACATGTATTCCTCCCGTCCATCTGAACAAAGGGTGCCGAATTTACATGCTGATATATTCTCCTCCACAACCAAAAACTATTTGAAGCACATAAATGTTTGAGGAGATGGTAGATAGATTCCAGAGATGAAGTGGTGCTGCAGAATCCTGCTTCACAAGAGCCAAGAAAAAGTTGTAGAGAGTATAGAAGACCTCTTGAGCTTCCCAAAAATCACAAATATTCATCTATGTGCTTTGGAACATGATTCTCTAATCAATGGACTGGAAGAGATGAGTAGAAACTTCAACTAGTGTCAAGACTTGTTATTTTGGTCTCTACATGTTCAGAAAAATGAATAGTGCTCTCAACCTTCTAGGAATTGACTATATTCCTTTTGTTAGTATCTAGTTTACTTAGACATTTACGAGTCATGAGTTGTTTAAATAAAAGTAATTAAGTGTACAGTGATAATCATGCTTAGCAAGTTTGAAGACTAGCATGACATTTTTGGGGTACTATAGTATGTAGACCAGTGAGCACATATTTGAGAATATCTCGAGATTGATAAAAATAATGATAGTGAAACTTTGTAAATATAAAGTGGGGAGTGTGCTGAATCTATAGCACTTTAAATCACATCAAATGGCCAATTGTGCACTTAGAACAAGCTCTAATAATTTCATTGTTATGAGGTAATCTTAGTAGAGAAGAGAAGTAGAGATATGATCAATGTATATGTATTACATCACATAGAAATAAAATGAAATTGGCGATGTATAATTGCAAAATTTGAGGGTAGTGATAGGGCTATGAAATGAGCTGACCAATCACAAGGAACCCCTCTCAATTGATCCTCGAATTGGTCTCATATCCATGCAAGATTTTGATTCAATTTTTAAGTTAGACTTGGAGCCAACTTTTGAATTTAAATTGTAGTTTTCACCACAAAGTGAATCCTAAACTTACGGTTTAATTTCACATCTATAAACTACCAAGAATTAAATATTCGATTCCTCCTAAATCCACATGGAATTAGTGCAATGCACGTTTACAAGGATAAAAGTAATTGTCTTTTACAAGGGAGTAGTTATATGTGACTATATGAGGTAAATACTAATTGTACAAGTATGTAGGCTTGGACTCATTTGCACCAACAACTTCCCCTCAAGCCTAACATGCTTGGTCTTTATTTCGCTTTGATTTCCTTCAATCCAATCATCATCTTGAATCTCTTCAGCTTGGTTCCATCCAAAGACAGTGAGCATATCTGCACATTACAAGTTGGGCGATACATAGGACGATTGGATGTCCTTGCTAAGTAACTTCACTATGATATAATGATAGTGCACTTCAATGTGCTTAGTCCTTGCATGATATACATGATTAGCAGCCAAATGAAGTGAGTTAGTGTTATCTCCAAAAATCATTGGAGCATAAGAATGTCATCCCAATCTCTGTAGAGTAGTTTGAGACACATATCTTCTTGTGTTGCAATTAGGTCTCTATATTTTGCTTCTATTGATGACAATGCTAAAATTTATTGTTTCTTTGATGGCCATGATATTAGCTTTGAACTTACAAAAGATAAGTAGCCAGAGGTGCTCCTCCTATCATCCTTTGAGCCAGCCCAATCTACATCAGAATACATCTTTATATCCAAATTAGAAGTGAATGAATAAAACAACCCTTCATTTATGGTACCCTTTAGACATTTTAAGATCCTCTTGGTAGCTTTCAAGTGAGGTTTTCTTGGTGTATGCATGAATTGGCTTAATGTACTTACTCCATAACATATGTCCACTCTTGTTAGGCTTTCATAATTGAGACTTGCAAGAAGCCTTTGATAACCTGTAATATCTTCAAGTAGTTCTCCCTCATGAAATGTAAGCTTGTGATTGAGTTCCATGGGTGTACCTGCAGTATTAGTGTTCTCCATCTTAAATTTGCCTAACATATCATGAATGTACTTCCTCTAAGTAATAAAGATTCCAGAATCTGAATATACAAGATCTAATCCAAGAAAATATGTTAACAGCCCAAGGTCATTGATGTTAAACTCTTCCATCATCTGAGATTTGATTTGCTTGATGCCATTTGTATCATTCCCTATAATGATAATGTCATCCACATAAACACATAAGTAAATAACTTCTCACTTAGTCTTCTTTATGAGGAATGAAGAATCTACTTTGCTAGCAACAAATCCTTGATCGTGCAAACATGTGACAAGCGTATGGTTCCAAGGTTTAGGAGCTTGCTTTAAACCATAGGGTGTTTTCCTTAGCCTACTTACATATTCTGGTTTGTGCTTGTCTTCATACCCTATTGGTTGATCCATGTATGCTTCTTCTGAGATCCATCCATTTAGGAATGCATTTTTAACATCCAAATTATATAAGTTCCAATTCATTGAAGCAAAAATACTTAATAAAACTCTGATTGTTGGCATCTTAGCCACAGGTGAGAAGGTCTCCTCATAATCCACTCCACTGGTTTGAGCAAACTGCTTTGCTACTAGCCTTGTTTTATACCTATTGATTGAACCATCTAAGTTCTTCTTGACTTTACAAATCCACCTAGATCCAATTACTTTCATGCTTGGTTTCTTGGGAGCCGTAGTGCGCATGAATTCCATGTTGGCTCAACAAATGCAATATATGAATAAAAATACTTGAGATAAGCTTACATAAGATAAGCTCTAGAATCTTTACTTACATCCTAGGAGAAGAGAGATGATAAAGTGCCACTAGGCCATCCTCGGGCCTCTTTTGCTAAGACATAGTAAGGGAAGGCTCAACACGTGCCTAAATATGCATATCTATTCCTTAGGGAGGGAGATATCCCATAAGTGAAATGGATTGACAAAAGGATTTTAGACAAGAAGAAGGATAGTGGTTATTGCTCAAGAGCACAAAAGGAAAGAGAGAGCCTGTCTCCACCCACACACACACACACGCACATATATATACATACACAAACACACGCATACATATATATATATATATATATATATATATATATATGTATATATATATATATATATATATATATATATATATATATATATATATATATATATATATATATATATATATATATATATATGTGTGTGTGTGTGTGTGTGTGTGTGTGTGTGTGTATGTATGTCCTTGGGCGCATGCATGAGCTCAACCAATGTCCCTTATGTGGACACTTTCCTATGGACCTTCACATGAATTTTAGTTCTTCAAAGGATATTACATCCCTTCTAATTAAAATGAGGATCCTTCTCTCATATACACCCCAAAGTGTCACAAAGAAAAGATTCACTCAAAACTAAAGTTTCCACACCTTAGGATACATCACGCCTTTATGACCAAAGGAGGAGGTTGGTGGTCTAAATTATAAAGGATCTACACACTCCTTTAGTCAAAGATGGCACCCCAGGATTTGGGTTGAAGTGGATTTCAACATAGGTCTTCCATCTAAGATGAACATTGATATGTAGGGAATAGAACTTTCGGATTAAGAAGTTACCCTTAAGAACTTATCAAATGCTTTCTTTCATTTTCGACTGTAGAATCATAGAACGAAGGATTTTTCCATGAGGTAGAGAAACCAAAATGACAAAACATGTGGATCTAGCAAAGAGATTCAACTCCTTGTCAAAGAGGGTATCTTATGACAATGATCATCATATTGTTAAATGCTAGAGGGCTAGCCAACCCTCAACAGTGACCATCATTCATCAATGGTTTCGCGTCATTAGCCTAAACATAGAATTTATCTATATTCAAGAGACTAAAATTGATGGAGCAAACCTCGAGAAATGGCTCAGACATGTCTCCTTGACCCATGTTTGGATTTCAACCTCGCACCCAGGGGGTCTGGTGGAACGGTGTGGTCGTGATCTGAAATTGAAGCACGAGAATCAAATATGACGCATCTGTTTAAAGTCATCTGGAGGTTGATGCATCTAGATGATGCATACGTTGGGGTGGACATCGTCGTGATCAAGAATCAAGACTCGGAAATAAATATATGCATGCAATGAAGATTGTCCAGGATTTCTCATTGATTTGCTGAGACGTCTTCGTAATGTTTTGGACAGGTTGCATAAGGAACCAGAGCTTTTGCGAGTTGATTCGGGAAAGATTAAAAGACAGATGCAAGATTTGGCAGTTGGGCATTACCGAACGTTCATAGTTGCAGCTGAGGCATTGCATTCTATTGGTGAAGAGATGACATCTGTTGATAAGCATTTGGAAAACTTGATCAGTGAGATTCCTCAGCTTACAAGTGGGTGTAATGAGTTCGTGGAATCAGGATACCAGATTTTGGACAAGCGCAACCTGAACCAGATGCTTCTTACCAACCATAGCATTATTTTAGATTTACTGGAGATACCTCAGCTAATGGACGTGTGTGCGGAACGGCAATTATGATGAAGCTCTTGATTTAGAATCCTTCGTCTCCAAGCTGGCAACGAGGGCATTCCAACCTCCCTGTCATTCAATCATTAGTGGCAGATGCGAAGCAGATCACGCAGTCTATGCTTTCTCAATTGCTTAAAAAGAATGAGCGAGAAAAGAGAGGATGGCACAGACAGAAGAGGAAACTCCTTTCGAGTATCCCACGGCAAAATCTGGTTATCAGAGGCTTGCTGACTCCATGTGTGCCTAGTATTACGCTGCATCTCTGAAATGTCTTGAACAGGCCAACTCTGACAAAAGTCAATGTCGAAGTCAATTTGATGCATACAGAGCTTGTAGAAAACGTGAGCATCAATTGCGACTGGAACGAAACCGTGCAGAGTCAGATGAAAAGATTCGCAGGATTGTAGATAAGCTCAAGTTCTGGAAATAGTTCATATATTGCTCTAAATGAGAGGAAAGCAATCATGAAGAACCAGAATTCGGTGTAGTAAAACTCTTGAGTCTCTGCCAGATGATCAAGAGCTCAAATCTTGCTTCTGAGATGTTAGGAAGCCCCGAAAGCATGCAGGATGTTCAACTGCAACTGAGAAAGGTACTGTCTATTTAACTGCATCACTTCAGAATATGCATCGCTAGTCTTAGCACAAACCAAAGGTTTCGCGTATGCAAAGCAAAATAAGTGCATGACGATTAACTAATTGCAAATATGGAACATAAGATGAAATTTCTTTTTGGTTTTGATCTGAAGTGCGAAATTTCACCCACTAAGTTTGCTTCCTATGTCTTGTCTGTATGATGCATCGTGCCACTTCCTAAAAGTTTAGGAATCTCCGTGATCTGAATGACCTGGATTCAAGATTTGAAATAATAATATATTTTGCATGAAGCCACTGTTGAGAGAATTGAAGGCTACAGAGAATGACTTGGTATAAGCGCAGATGTAGCTAGAAAACTTTAAATAAAATTTCATGTTCTGCACACTTCCTAATTAGCTAAGACTGTTAATGTTTGAATGAATAGATGATCTTTTAGCGGCTTTGTGTGCTTTCACCTCAACTATAGCTGATTGTTTTGATAAGTCTAATGCTAATATTGAGATCAGTGACTGTACTGTTGTAGAAACCTGCATCTACGATCAGTAACCATATCAGATCCACAAGAATATTTTGTGTGTCAGTGATTTGTCCAGCTAGTATGATCCTGAAATTTTTTTAGGAACTTTGGATCTGTTCTTCGTAGTGTTAGTTAATCGCGCACATGCTTTGGAGCATACACTACATCCTATACCTGTAATGCATTGGGTAAATGTTGGGAATGTTCTTTTTGTTCAGTGTTTCTCAGCTGTTTAAAGAGGGCTACAATCACATGGTTACTTATTTGCTCCATATTGGAGGTTGATCAAAGTTAAGGCTGGTCTTTTGGTTATCTCCTCTCTCAGAGCGTACTTTCCTGTCTCAGACCGTACTTCAGGTTGTGAGGAGAGATTTTAATTTTTGTGCCGCCAAAGTCTGCTAAGGATAAATGATGCTAGTCATTTTTATTGTCAGGCTGCTCTTTAGTTGAAAACCTTTGTTTTATTTGCACAACAATTCTATAAGCCTTGATAGCATCAACACAGTTTGTTTGGTGAAAGGCTCTAAGCGTTGCCATTGGAAACAACGTGGAGATAAATGTTTTATGAAGCCAACAAGGTTTTATTGTCTTTTTATGGGAAATACAAAGTACAACTTGATGTCAGTACTACAGAATTGTTTCCTTTTGCATGGACGTTCGCATGTTACTTGTAAATAAAGGGTTTTAGCTCAACCAATGTTTGTTAGAAAATATAAACTCGGTTGTGGCTTATGAGAGTGTTTAATGTAAAGTATTGATAGTTTAATTGCCGAAGATTTCTTTGTGTGTCAGTAACTTAACTCCAAATCGATCCCCACGTTAAGATTTAGTTTGCATGAATCCACTTGAAATAAAAGAACATAGATTCCCCTTAATTCATACTTAATAATCCGTATGAAACATGTCACTAAAGTATATGCTTTAAACCGAATGTACGTTACACTAGCGTCTGCACATATCCTATAAACTCTTGATCTAATTAGTGGTTAATCTAACTTGGGAAGTATTTGTTTTTGTCCATTAAAGGAAGGATCTCTGATAAGATCTTCTTCGAGATAGTCTTCAGGGTTCAAATCACCGTTAATTTCAAGTACTAGACAGAATCCCATTGGGTTTCAACTATTGACGTCTAGATCAACAACTATGTAAGGGGGCAATGTTAGTCTACTGTAAAAAAAAAAAAAAAAAAAAAAAATTTCTTAGCTTTCTCTTTCTCCTTTCTCTGAAACCCTCGACATACCTGGTGAACCCGACGTGAAAGGAGGAGAGTGTAGAGATCCTGATCCTAGTTTAAAGAGTGGTGCAGTTGAGTGAGCTCATTGTGCTTGACCATTTATGGGCGACGCAACGATGGATGTTATAACCCAACTTCTGCGCTTTCAGCAGGACGAGAAAAGACGAAGTGCCATTCAGGCATTTCATGAGCGAGTAGTCAGAAGAAGTGGATATTTCAGTGGTAAAAATGTTACTCGTTTTTGCAAGGAATATGAATTGGAGGCACGATACCTTGGTACGGGTCTAACACCATTAAGTGATCAAGAATTAATTGACAATTTTGTATACGTTTCAGAATTACATTTGCGTGACCGACTAGTTGTGGATGCACCTCGACTAGTTATAGAAGGGCAAATAAGATGGTCACAATACAAGATGATACTCACAAGGATGTTTGCACTGGATGACGAAGATAAAGTGACTAGATCCACATTTCTAAAGTGGATACATAAACCAAAAGATCAATCCATTCTAGATATAAAAAGGGAGTTTGATCAGCAATTTGCAGACTTATCTGATTATGATAGGAGGGCTATAGATCAAGAAAAGGTATCCTTGTTTCTCCGGGCTATAGATTCAAAAGCCCGAGAAGAAATTTTTCCACAATTACAGCAGATAGGAACTGAGTCTGGTCTTACCGAAGACTGGGGTAATGTAGATGAAGCTGTTAGAGGATATGTAGAAAAGCAAAGAACTTTGTCTAAGTTCATGCAGAGCTGGCATGATGATATGCAAGAAGAACAAGCTCAGGCTGTTCAACAACCTGTACAGAACCCTCAGGTAAACCTACCAACACCAAAGGATGTTGTGCCCACTAATACAATGGAAGATATGTTTAAAAAGTTTAGTGACCTTACGATTCAAAGTATGAAGCAGATGATTGAATCTCAATCTTTACAAGCACCGGCACCTAAAAATTCAAAAGCTCCAGAAATTAAAAGATGTATTTGGTGTGACTCTTTGGAGCATAACAGATACTTATGTGAGAGCTTCAAAGAAGCATTAGCAAAGAATTTGGTATTCGTTAAGGAAAAGATGATATATGACTCTAAGACTGGAGAAAAAGTAAACATTAATTTTGGTCGGGGAGGAATGAGAATATTCTTCCCTGGCACATGTGAAAACGTTGCTTCAACATCGCATACGTATGCATGTCAGGTAGTTGACGAAAATAATGATTTAGAACCGTGGTCTAAAGTAATAAAGTCCTTAGACCGCGGGAAGATGCATCATGAAATTTTAAAAACAGCTAGTAATGAAATCCGAGGGGTAAGTGGATGGGATGATCCTGTAGATACTCTCTCGGTTGTTACATACCTATGCTCTTTGGTAGAGCATGAAGCAGTAGTGGAAGAGAAACGAAGAAGAACCAATGAGGGTGAAGAGGAGAAAAGAAGAACTAGGCGTCAAGTAGAAGCTTCACATGAACAACCTCAAATACCAAACCAAAACCATCCAACACAAACAAACCAACCCACTCAAATAGATCCACCATCACAACCAACAATAATCCAACCAAATAAAATTCCGACTCAAGTTCAAATTCCTACTTCTGCTGAGATGCCAGTCTCTACCCACGATAATATTTCTCCTCAAGATCAAGAAATGCAACCTGTGAAAAAAGGACAAGGAAGAGTGAGAAATCCCTCATATATGCTAAAATCGCACATAGAGCAAGCCACAAATCTTAAACAAGTTCTCGAGAAAAGAGTGCTCGATAGTGTGATCGAATTTACACTTGGTGAGTTACTGGGAATAGCAAAAAGAGAATTTCTAGAAGTAATAATTGACCTCTTAAGAAGGAAACGACAACCAATAGCTGACATGCAAGAGATTGAAAGAATGGATGAAGAGACTCCTGATCATACTGTGCAAGCGCAAGTTCAAGAGCTAAAAAATATACTTGAACCAATTGAGACTAATGTTCAACCGTGCGTGCATGAGGAAATATCCTTGGAGAAGAATCCTTCCGACATAACCCCTTCGAGTTATTACACTAAAGATCATTGGGCCCGAGCCACAACTGAGACGTTGGTAAGATTAGAGAAAATAAGCACTCCAGTTGTCGCTCTTATTGATCATGGATCTGAAGTTAACTTGATGTCCAAAGATCTCTATATGAAGGGGAAATGGCCAATAGACATGCAGCCTGGTTGGAGAATTAAGGCTGCGAACTCGATGCCAGGTGAGTTGTTTGGTGCATGCCCGCAGGTTCTAGTTACAATTGGAGATGTCAGTGATTATCAAAATTTTTTCGTACAAGATCATTCTAGTTACTCATTGATTCTAGGGCAGCCATATATTACTGCCTTAAGAATGGAAACAAGAGTCTTAGAAGATGGATCGGCTTATGCGCGAATCCGTAGTAAGGATGGGAAAAAGGCAGTTCAATTCATGACGGTATGTGTAGATCATATCAGGAATAGAACTTCTCTTCGGACAAGACCTATTCCTGAAGAATACGAGGATCAAAGTTTTTAAAGGAAGCTTTCATAAGTCGGGACTATGAAAGCTTGAAAGGTGAAAAGATCCCGAATGTAAATATGTTTATATCAAGTTTTATAGCACTTTCTTCGACAAATTCATTTCAGTTTCGTGTTTTTTCTGAGTTAAAAAAGTGGGAAAAACAATACATAGCGGATCTTCAAAGAAACTTTCATGGATGTAGAGTGCTTAACTTCGACGAGGAAATCTCTGGAGTCTTTGATGAGATATCCTTTGCAGACACATTGTTTGATCTGCAAGAGTTAATTCAAGGAAAAAGGAGTGATTATGTGATTCAAACGCACTCTATTTTCATGTATAAGGAAATAGCGAAGTTTGAGCAAGATGAAATAGGTAAAGAAGTCTTCGTTGAAACAAAATACAAAACAATTGATAAAAAGATAAAGCCAGTCGCAGTTCCACTTCCTGAAGATAGTAATAAACTTATGGATGATGTAAAATCTCAGCCACCTCTCAGAGATAAGAGAAAAATAGGCCATAAATTCACTAAAGAAACGCTCGAGCAAATTCAATTGGGGAAAGATGGTTTCCTCAGCGAAAAAGAGAAGAATGTATTCTCTCGGATGTTATTTAAGCATGGGAAAGCTTTTTCTTTCAATGCCCAAGAGATTGGATGTGTAGATCCATCTGTGGTGACACCTATGATAATTTTCACAATTCCACATGTACCTTGGAATCTCAGACCGATTCCAGTACCAAAAGCTCATATTTCAAAGCTAATTGATCTGTTGAATGACAAAATTAGAATGGGGATTCTTGAGCCATCAAGTGCTCCTTATTCTAACCGTTGGTTTACTGTACCAAAAAAGAATGGGTCATTAAGATTTATCCAAGATCTACAGCCAGTGAATAAAGTGACAATTAGAAATATGGGAACTGGGCCTATTGTAGACGATTATGCAGAAGCTTTTGCAGGAAGATCTATTTATTCAATGGGAGATTTATACTCTGGATATGATCAATTCCAGCTAGCTCTCGAAAGCCGTGATTTGACGACTATGAGGACGCCACTTGGGCTTGTGCGCATGTGCACTTTGCCGCAAGGTGCCACGAACTCGGTGGCACATATGATGAATGGTATGCATAAAGTTCTTAGGGATTTTATTCCACATCTGACTATGCCATTCATTGATGATGTTCCTATTAAAGGCTGTGAAGAAAGAGATAGAGACGAGACTCTTGATGAGGATGGATGTAGGAATTTTGTTAAAAAGCACATCACTGATTGTGAATCCATTCTTAGTCGGCTGGAAGAGGTTCATTTGACATTGTCTGCTGAAAAATCAGTATTTGGAGTGCAAGAGGTTTTAATTGTAGGAAGTTTATGTGGACCTAAAGGAAGAAAGCCATGTCCAAAGAAAGTAGATGCCATCCAACACATGAAAGAGGTCTGCTCCTCGATCACTGAAGTGAGGAGATTTCTTGGGGCATGTGTTTTCTATGTTGTATGGATTGCCCATTTTGCCCATATTGCTGACCCACTTTATCAATTGCTTAGGAAAGGGCAAAGATTTCAATGGAAAGATATCCATACTCAAGCTATAAGAAAATTAAAGAAAGCACTTGCAGAAGCTCCATTGCTTAGAAAGGCTGATTATACTGATAATAAAGAAATTTATATCACCATAGATACAAGTCCGACAGGTATAGGTTGGGCGATCGGCCAAGAGGATAATGAAGGAAAAAGATATGCAATTCGTTTCGGAGCTAAAGTTCTAAATGTTCGCCAGAGAGGTTACCCTCAAATTAAGCGGGAGCTTTGGGGAATAGTGACTGCGCTAAAAAATGATAAAGAATATCTGATTGGGGCAAATGTGGTAGTAGAAACAGATTGTTTACCATTGTTGGGAATGATCGTGAATTGTTCCACTGCAGATATTGCCATGTTAAGATGGATAGCATATATTAAGTCGCTAAACCCTGAGTTTGTTCATATAGCTGGAAGGAATAATGTGGTGGCTGACATGCTATCACGAGCTATATATGAAAATGAAGATTCGATGACTTCTAATGATGAAGAGATAGGTCTGGACTTTTATGCTTCACATGTACATAATCTAAGCCTAAATGAAGCATCTACTGGACTAAATAGAAAAGAGCGTAAGCGTCAAAATGAAAGGCTTGGAATTTGTACTGAGTCTTCAAAGGAAGTTCAAAATAGCTTAGGAAGAGGGAAAGATAACAGATGGATAGAAGAAGAACCTTACAAGATCCAAATAGGAATAACAGAAAGATTCAATGAAGACGAATATGAAAATGAGTGGAAGGAAATCGGGAGATATTTAAGTATGAAGTGTCCTGATCTTAATTGGAGCAAAGAAAAATTTCGTACCATTCGAAGAAAGTCAAGCAATTATTTCTTGAAAGATGGATTACTCTGGAAGCGAAGGATTGGAATGGGAAAGATGCCCCAGCGAGTTGTAGGTTGTGAAGAATCGAGAGGAAGGATTATGCGTGAAATGCATAGCTCACTATGGGCCGGTCATAAAGGCTTTCAAGGAACTTATGAAAAGATAAGGGAAAGATACTGGTGGCCTGGGATGTATGTGGATACCCAAAACTACGTAGCCACTTGTAAACCTTGCCAGATGTACTCCAATGTTAGACACAGAGATGAATTACATCCAACATATCCTCTTAATATTCACTATAAGTGGGTTGTTGATTTAGTTACAATGCCATTAGGGGTGCATCAGATGAAGTATATTGTATTAGCAAGGGAAGACCTAACAAATCATGTTGAAGGAAGAGCTTTAAGGACGAAAACTACAAGCAATGTATGCAAGTTTCTACTAGAAGACGTGTTTAGTAGATTTGGTTATGTGGAGAAAATAGTTGCCGATAAAGGTGAGCTTGATGCTCAGGAAGCTAAAGACTTCTTTAAAAAATATGGAATTCGATTATCACTCACTACTGCTTACAATCCTGAAGCTAATGGAAAAATTGAGCGTGGTCATCCACCAATTATTAAAGATTTGGCTAAGGCTTGTGAGGGGAAAATAAAGAATTGGCCAAATTACCTTCCATTTGCCCTTTGGGCAGATAGGATGACATATACTAGAACTACTGGATATATGCCAGCAGAATTGATGTATTGTCAAAAACCTATTTTGCCGACGGAGTCACATGCTTTAGCGTGGACTTCCTTGCCTTGGGAAGATGAGGTGTCAAGAGAAGATCTTCTAGCAGTGCGGATTCTTCAACTAGAAAGAGGAAAAAATCTGGTAGAAGAAGCTGCATTTAAGCTTAGAGCTTCTAGAGAGAAAAATAAAATTGCATTTGACAAGTCCCATAGGTTAAGGCCAAAAAGGTTGAAGGAAGGAGACTGGGTACTTGTTTATGATAGCTCATTGAATACTCAATATGAGGCTCGAAGAAAACTGGTTAAGAGATGGTTTGGTCCCTATGTGGTATGTAAAGTTTTTGATAATGGAACATACTCACTTAGAGAATTAGATGGGACCAAGTTAAAGGATTTAATTGCTGGAAAGAGAGTTAAGCTCTTTAAAAGAAGAGAGAATGAGAATTATGAGACGGTAATAAATGAAGACGAAGAAGAAGAAAGTGAAGAGGAAGGAAGTGAAAATGATAAAGATGAGGATAACAATAAGGAAAATGATTAAAATAAATTATATCGTAAGATGATGTATATATATATATAAAAACATATATATATATATATGTATGTATATAATAAAACCATGTAGACGAATAACAAGATATGAATCCGTCTAGATGTAATAAATAAGTAAAACAACAAATAAATTAAATATATGTGTTTTACTTATTCATGAACTTCTATTAATACTAATTTTTGTTTCTTACAGGGTACTGACGGAGATTTGTGATCAGACTATTAATAGGAAGTTTTTTTTTAGGTTTGATTGGACTGTTTGACTATCTTAGGATCTGGAATGGACAGTGAAGATTCCAATGATACATCCATTCCTGAGGGTAGCATTCCTGAAAGATTTAGAGAGATGTCAAGGAGTGTGCCTGAAGGGAGAACCTTAGATAGTTCTTTCATATCAACTTACTTGCTCCCTACACCTGAAAATGAAGAAAGAATTCCTATAGAAGAGTTTGTTAAAGATCGTATCACTAGGGAGACTTTGATTTCATCATCAAATGAAAGAAGTATACTCAGGTATCGAAGGGCACGAACATATGGAGAAGATGATACTTCAGATGACCGTGAGTCATATATGGAAGTGGACCCAACAGCACTTCTTGTATATAGTCGTGACTTAGCAGAATATGCAGAACTCTTACAACAGCTTGCCTTGTTCCGTAGGGAACGTGAAGGGGGTGAGACGTCTTAAAGATAAATTAAAATGTTGTATTAAAGATATGTGTAAATAATGTTTATTTTGAATCAAGTTAGGGTTTTTTTTTTTTTTTTTTAATGAAGAATAAAGTCAGGGAAGATCCTCGGAGATCGGCAAGAAAATAAACATCAATGTATATAAATAAAGCCAGGTAATATTTTCCTTTTTGAATAATTGTTTTTATATAGATTCGTGTGAAATAAGCCTCTGATTTATGCAGGATGACCAAGTTCAAGTTTTTTTTCTAAAGGAAGAATGATTAAAGGCGACAAGCTCGAGCGGTTTCTGATTTTATACTGGTGAGATGTTATTTTTTCAGTTTCTTTTCCTCTCATGTATATATGTGTATGTATGTATATATATATTTATATATCCATATGAAAAGACTACATGGGTAGGGCATATAACATGTAAATAAATGCATAATTAAGAAAAATTAAGTAGAACAAAAATCTCGTGCCACTAATTAGATTACATGTAATGCATAAGGACCAGGATTATATGAGTAAGGTTAGAAGATGGACTAGAACTTTCGAGAGCAAGACCTAGGAAGGTGAAGGGAAGACCTAGACTAAGTATCTGTATATAGTAGTGTTTACAAACACTTGATGAGTGAGACACTTCGACTTCTACTCTTGATCTCGCATCTGACCTAATCTTCAGACAGATTATATCTTGAGAAAAGAATTCTTATACCAGCCAGCTATCTATATGTATGTGTATGTGTTGTTGGGTGCTGCGATGAGCTAGTAGGCGGGTGGAACTACCTTGGTCGGGTGATCAGGGCCACGAGCTGACGCTAGTTGTGTCGTATGGCCTAACCTACATGTTGTTACGCGCTCATACGGGTTGATAGGCGGGTGGAGTCACTCTGACCGGGTGGTCAGAGCCACGAGCTGACGTTGATTTTGTATGAGGCTGACATTGTGAATCGTGCGCTATGTCGGGTCGGTAGATGGGTGGGCTAAACCTGGCCGGGTGGTCAGGTCCACGAGTCGCATCCGATTTCGACATAGGCCGAAAAGTGTGGAAAAATAAATAAATAAAAATAAAAGCAAAGATATAAAGGTTGAGCTGGGATAAAGAATTAAAATAAAGAAAAAGAGAATAAAAATATGAGAAAAATAAGAAAAAGGTCTGATGGAGGTTCAGATGAAGGAAGATCAATAGGGAAGCCAGAAGCGAGTTTCATAAATTGAGTTAGTGAAGACTGGTATATGCAAATGCTTCGGATAGGCTACTAGATCTGACCGGGTCGAGTTAACGAGAGAGCTAAGAAGTTTTCGAATTACTCATATGATTTCTAGTCTGAGTGCATTAGTGTATTCTGATATGTTGTATGGGATGCTTTTGTCTACCTTCTTTTCTTGATTTATGCCAAGTTTAATACATATTCAGATTTCATGCATCCAGTTGAAATTTCTTTAAGTAGTGTTTATTTGCCACGACCACTTGATCCTCGCTTGTATTTAATGTTGTGTATGCAGGTTGGTGGTGCATCCGGAGGATGCACAGGTTCAGAGGGGGTGGATGTGGTCGTGATCTGAAATTGAAGCACGAGAATCAAATATGACGCATCTGTTTAAAGTCATCTGGAGGTTGATGCATCTAGATGATGCATACGTTGGGGTGGACATCGTCGTGATCAAGAATCAAGACTCGGAAATAAATATATGAATGCAATGAAGATTGTCCAGGATTTCTCATTGATTTGTTGAGACGTCTTCGTAATGTTTTGGACAGGTTGCATAAGGAACCAGAGCTTTTGCGAGTTGATTCGGGAAAGATTAAAAGACAGATGCAAGATTTGGCAGTTGGGCATTACCGAACGTTCATAGTTGCAGCTGAGGCATTGCATTCTATTGGTGAAGAGATGACATCTGTTGATAAGCATTTGGAAAACTTGATCAGTGAGATTCCTCAGCTTACAAGTGGGTGTAATGAGTTCGTGGAATCAGGATACCAGATTTTGGACAAGCGCAACCTGAACCAGATGCTTCTTACCAACCATAGCATTATTTTAGATTTACTGGAGATACCTCAGCTAATGGACGTGTGTGCGGAACGGCAATTATGATGAAGCTCTTGATTTAGAATCCTTCGTCTCCAAGCTGGCAACGAGGGCATTCCAACCTCCCTGTCATTCAATCATTAGTGGCAGATGCGAAGCAGATCACGCAGTCTATGCTTTCTCAATTGCTTAAAAAGAATGAGCGAGAAAAGAGAGGATGGCACAGACAGAAGAGGAAACTCCTTTCGAGTATCCCGCGGCAAAATCTGGTTATCAGAGGCTTGCTGACTCCATTTGTGCCTAGTATTACGGTGCATCTCTGAAATGTCTTGAACAGGCCAACTCTGACAAAAGTCAATGTCGAAGTCAATTTGATGCATACAGAGCTTGTAGAAAACGTGAGCATCAATTGCGACTGGAACGAAACCGTGCAGAGTCAGATGAAAAGATTCGCAGGATTGTAGATAAGCTCAAGTTCTGGAAATAGTTCATATATTGCTCTAAATGAGAGGAAAGCAATCATGAAGAACCAGAATTCGGTGTAGTAAAACTCTTGAGTCTCTGCCAGATGATCAAGAGCTCAAATCTTGCTTCTGAGATGTTAGGAAGCCCCGAAAGCATGCAGGATGTTCAACTGCAACTGAGAAAGGTACTGTCTATTTAACTGCATCACTTCAGAATATGCATCGCTAGTCTTAGCACAAACCAAAGGTTTCGCGTATGCAAAGCAAAATAAGTGCATGATGATTAACTAATTGCAAATATGGAACATAAGATGAAATTTCTTTTTGGTTTTGATCTGAAGTGCGAAATTTCACCCACTAAGTTTGCTTCCTATGTCTTGTCTGTATGATGCATCGTGCCACTTCCTAAAAGTTTAGGAATCTCCGTGATCTGAATGACCTGGATTCAAGATTTGAAATAATAATATATTCTGCATGAAGCCACTGTTGAGAGAATTGAAGGCTACAGAGAATGACTTGGTATAAGCGCAGATGTAGCTAGAAAACTTTAAATAAAATTTCATGTTCTGCACACTTCCTAATTAGCTAAGACTGTTAATGTTTGAATGAATAGATGATCTTTTAGCGGCTTTGTGTGCTTTCACCTCAACTATAGCTGATTGTTTTGATAAGTCTAATGCTAATATTGAGATCAGTGACTGTACTGTTGTAGAAACCTGCATCTACGATCAGTAACCATATCAGATCCACAAGAATATTTTGTGTGTCAGTGATTTGTCCAGCTAGTATGATCCTGAAATTTTTTTAGGAACTTTGGATCTGTTCTTCGTAGTGTTAGTTAATCGCGCAAATGCTTTGGAGCATACACTACATCCTATACCTGTAATGCATTGGGTAAATGTTGGGAATGTTCTTTTTGTTCAGTGTTTCTCAGCTGTTTAAAGAGGGCTACAATCACATGGTTACTTATTTGCTCCATATTGGAGGTTGATCAAAGTTAAGGCTGGTCTTTTGGTTATCTCCTCTCTCAGAGCGTACTTTCCTGTCTCAGACCGTACTTCAGGTTGTGAGGAGAGATTTTAATTTTTGTGCCGCCAAAGTCTGCTAAGGATAAATGATGCTAGTCATTTTTATTGTCAGGCTGCTCTTTAGTTGAAAACCTTTGTTTTATTTGCACAACAATTCTATAAGCCTTGATAGCATCAACACAGTTTGTTTGGTGAAAGGCTCTAAGCGTTGCCATTGGAAACAACGTGGAGATAAATGTTTTATGAAGCCAACAAGGTTTTATTGTCTTTTTATGGGAAATACAAAGTACAACTTGATGTCAGTACTACAGAATTGTTTCCTTTTGCATGGACGTTCGCATGTTACTTGTAAATAAAGGGTTTTAGCTCAACCAATGTTTGTTAGAAAATATAAACTCGGTTGTGGCTTATGAGAGTGTTTAATGTAAAGTATTGATAGTTTAATTGCCGAAGATTTCTTTGTGTGTCAGTAACTTAACTCCAAATCGATCCCCACGTTAAGATTTAGTTTGCATGAATCCACTTGAAATAAAAGAACATAGATTCCCCTTAATTCATACTTAATAATCCGTATGAAACATGTCACTAAAGTATATGCTTTAAACCGAATGTACGTTACACTAGCGTCTGCACATATCCTATAAACTCTTGATCTAATTAGTGGTTAATCTAACTTGGGAAGTATTTGTTTTTGTCCATTAAAGGAAGGATCTCTGATAAGATCTTCTTCGAGATAGTCTTCAGGGTTCAAATCACCGTTAATTTCAAGTACTAGACAGAATCCCATTGGGTTTCAACTATTGACGTCTAGATCAACAACTATGTAAGGGGGCAATGTTAGTCTACTGTAAAAAAAAAAAAAAAAAAAAATTTCTTAGCTTTCTCTTTCTCCTTTCTCTGAAACCCTCGACAACGGTAATCGGCATTAATCAATTCTGGTTTGAAAAGCTCGAGAACTCCATTGAAGATGAGAGCCATCGATGGATTGTTGTTTCCTTTGGTGCCCCCTTTCGTTTTACTTTAGTTTCTATGTATGCCCTTAATGGGGAGTTGGAGAGACTGAACACCTAGGCCTCCTTGGACTTGCTTCCCCACAATGTACTAATTTTTGGTGATGTCAACATGGTGGATGACCCTAGGATAGATGGAACAGCAAGGGTAGCGTCATTGACAGTCGGGAGAAAGAAATGTGGGACAAAACCAAACTCCACTTGGATTTGGCCTAATTCAAAGATTCAAATGGCTTTTCATGGTCAAATTCCAAGCGGGCGAGGACCTGAGGAATGCCAGATTGAATAGATGCTACATTGCTTAGAACATTATTCATCAGTGGGGCCACCCTTCCCTCTCGCAACGCATTGACCTCACCATCTCTGATCCTCGAAAGAGCAAGATCTGTCCAAATTGGAAAGTATTTACAGAAACTTCCTTTTGATGGGCGACCACAATAGGAGGGGGTGCTAGTAGAATCAAGTGGTCCATCTGCACTAGCCAAAGAGATAGTGGGAGCCTTGGCGTTCTGGACATTGGGTGCATGGCTAACAAACTTGCGACAAAATGGATGATGAAGGCTTTGTGCAATGGGGAGGCCTTGTGGGCCAAATTGATCTTTGCAAACAAGAATGAGTTGGCTCTCCTGGGAGTCCCAAATTGGAAGAATCTTGACATTTTGACCTTCTTGTTTTCCCCGAATCGATCCTTGTCTTCCCAAAAGGCTTGAATCTTGTGTGCTCCCTATGGAAGAGTTGCAAGGAAGTCAAAAGCTTCACAAGAATAAGTGAAGATTGGAAGTGGTGGCTGGTATCAGACAAAACGACTCTATCTGGTTTCCGATTCACGGCATCCAAAGTGTGGAATCTTGGAATATTCGAAACGTGAAGAGGCTATGGAACAAAGGCTTCAAAATATGGAAACATCTCTAGAAGCAAGACACCAACCAGTTGATCAACTTTGTGGATATTGACCCTAGCATCAACATTTCGTATGAAGAATGGAACACTTTGCAAAGTAGACGTCTCGCCTAGGACCTCTATAAAGTATGCCTTCTCATCGGGCACGACACGCCGAGCTTGCTTGGTCTCAGATGGCATAATGGTAATTGCCTATCAAAAATCCCGAACATCAAAGAAACCATTGATTATCAGGTTAACCTCAACAAGAAGTGGTACGTGTAATGGACACAGCTTCAGTGGGACATGAAGTTCATGGCTATCGGGCACACCCTCATAGAAATCAAAAAGTGTATCCTCTTATGGCAAATTCTTCATCGTGAAATCTGGACCAACCTTAAGGCTAGCAAAATTTTGTTGGATACCTCCCTGGTGCAAACGTTGCTACTAGTCTATTGAAGATGTTTCTCACATTGTCTCTACCTACCCTAGCTCCAACAGCTCTAGCAGATTGTTGAAAAGAAAATTAGTCTTCAAAAACATATCAGTTGGAAGCAAGCTCTGCTGGGAGAAGTGATTGGCTGCTCCACGACTGTCTAGAAAGCTATCAAAGGGAAGGTCCTATGGAAAATCTACCAGGAAAGATGTGCTTTTAACTTTGGTGATGCCCCCAAAGAGTGGACGATTGAGAAATCATTTTTCCTCCTTGGCAAAAGGATCATTAACTGTAAGAAACCCTCCCCTCCCCCCGCCTTTAGACATCATCAAGTACTCCTTCTTATCAACAAGAAGCTTAAACCAAAGTGGGCCCCACATGAGGGTGATGAGAGGGTGATCAACCTTCTTTGTAATCCCATCTAAACTTTGTAAAAGCTACCCCTACTTTGTGGGATTTGGGGGGTCCCATGGGCCCTAGTCCCCTTCTCTTGTAGTTTTCTTTTAATTGGTTCAAGTCCGAGAGAGTAGGCTAAGGTCGAACTTCCTTTATTAAAAAAAAAAAGTCCTTGTCATGGTAGGATATCTTAGAAGATGTTGGTTTAGAAGAAACTTTGATGGAAATGGAGAAGGTTAATGAGTCCCAACACAAAGAGCCTAATTTTGATTGTTTAATCAATGATTGTAGACTTTTGAGGAGAAGTTGGAATAATCATTAGGGTGTTAGACCTTTTAAATATTCGACTAAGAATTGGGAAACAAGGTGAATATTAGGCAAAAAAAAAAGTGAACGTCTTGGACTATCCAAGAGGGCTAAGTAAAATAGAAGATAGTCACGATGATAAAGTCCAAGCCAACTATACCATGAGTAAAGAGGACAATTAAGAAGACTCCACCACTAACAAAGAAAATAATTGAGATAGTGAAAGCTATATTATAGCATTAACTATTCTAGATTCCTATGTCAAAAAAAGAAGAACTCTTTCCCCTCTCATTTTTGTTATCACTAAGAAAAAGAGAAGGACGAAATACGTAATATAGAGATAAAATCCCGGTATGGAAACACCAATACAACAAAAAATATTTTTCTTTCCGTTCAACATTTGGGGTCGTAGTGACTCATAAAAAATGGCTATTAGTGGTAAATGGCTTCACAATAAAAACATAAACCTAGATTTATCTCTCTCCAAGATGTCAAAATGAATGAAGATTATCTTCATAAAATACATCACACTATCTCCATTCCTTATTGGTGGCTCCCCACTCACCACCCCCATGATAGGGGCCACATCGTGATTGGCTTCAAGAAATCCTACTGTTCATGATTGTTGGGGTCTTTGGAGGACCCACCTCATAAATGGATTGTACCTTTTTTGGTGGGTAGTAGCCCTTCACCATTGCTTTGATGTACAACCCCAATCAAGAATTAGAGAGAATTAATACATTTTTGCCTATGGACTCCTGACCTTCCAATATTAACAATCTTGCTAGTTTAAACATGGTGAAAACTCTTTTTGATAGGTGGGATTGGTTATTAATAGGTTGGTGAAAGGTAGTTGGGCCATACTCAAGCTTCATCATGACTTGCTTGAGGTTAAGGACTCTCAATAATTTTCTTGGTTGAAACTCCAATCTTGTTCTGATCTATGTAAATATAGGTTTGTCAAGGGCAAAATCTTCTAGCAAGTCAATAATAATTGGGGATCCCCCCTTCTCCCAAAACATGAAAAAATTTGGATAGGATCACTACTTTTAATTTTAGTGTTTAGAATCTTAATAAAGAATGTGAAAGCTTCTTGGTTCCATGTTGATTCTTGGTATTTTCCCTCCCTTGACATTAACGTCAAATTTCTCTGGCCTAAAGAGACGTTTTCAATTATCACTCCTCGACTTCCAGGAGTTGGATTAATGCTCTCAACTAGGGCGATTCCGTTTTTCACATAACTCAAAATAAATCCAAAATATTCAAAATGTTAGAAGGGAGAGTCTCTATAGAAGGCTATGAAAGCTTGAGATTGAAGTCAATAATGGAAAATATTAACCACAAAAAGGTTTTTCTTAAAATGATCTTCTTCCTTATATGTGACAAGGATATTAGGAGGATGGATCTTCAAATGTATTTTAAGGAATAGCAGGTAGGAAAGGCTAGCAAACCAACTAAAGAAATGTATAGACTACTAAGCAATGAGCAGACCAAAGTTCTATCGTGAATGATTAAAAACAATGGTGTGGAATGAACCTTAGCGAAGGAAAAGTGCTTGCTGATTGTCAATCACTTCCACTAGCTTCTAGTCATTTGTATTTCACTTTCTCCTCATAGGTATGATTGTATGAGGCAGGATCCAAGAGAAAAGTTTTTTAAATTCTGATAGATAGATGAGAGATATGAGCAAAGGTGAGGAAGGAAATACCTATCTTCCCATTAACTAATGGGGCCTTACTACAAAGCCCATCATAGATTCAAGCTTCAGTGTTGCATTGCAACAACATCCTTATGGATATTAAGGGGAAAAAAATTTGTTTAACGTTTTGTATTTCAAGCTCAAGTGTGGGAACATGCCCCAAATGGCATCATATTTTCCCTATCAAGACTCATATGCACACACCTATGGAACACTCACAAAGTACTTCATGAAAGTGAGGATGATGGTAATAGGATATGATCTTCGAAGATAAATTGATGAATGAAGTAGATCAATGGCTAACCAAATTTACGCTACGTTGAAGAACGTTTTCTTGAAATGCTTCGAAAAACCAAGGTGAAGGCGTCGCCGGAGTGAATAAGCATATGGGAGCGGTCGGAGCTGCTGTAGCTGCTGGAGCGGTCGGAGCTGAAGGGAATTGGAGCTGCTGTAGCTGTAGCTGCTGTAGCTGCTGGAGCGGTCGGAGCTGAAGGGAATTGGAGCTGTTGGGAGCTGTAGGCGCAGCCGACGGAGACGCCATCATCTCCACGTGACTTCTGCTATCAATGTCGCTGATCTCACTGATGCGTCTTCAAGAAAAGGTGATGCAGAGAAATGATATCCATCGCGACTGATGCAGAAATGACATCCATCGCGTTTGACTGGCATCTTCTGTCCATCGCATCTTCTGTCCATCGCGACCGCGTCAGTCGTGGTTTCTATCAGTCGTGCGCGTGTCCGTCGCGGTTCCCGTCAATCGTGCGCGTGCGTGTGCTGACCTGGCAGTCCGTCGCGAGCTCTAGAGAGTTGTGTCCATCGCGGACTCTATCAGTCGTGCGCGTGTCCATCGCGTGCGTGTGCTGACCTGGCAGTCCGTCGCGCGCTGTCGTGGTCCATCGTGCTGACCTGGCGGTCCGTCGCGAGCTCTAGAGAGTTGTGTCCATCGCGGACTCTATCAGTCGTGCGCGTGTCCATCGTGTGCGTGTGCTGACCTGGCAGTCCGTCGCGAGCTGTCGTGGTCCATCGTGCTGACCTGGCGGTCCGTCGCGAGTAGTGTCCATCGGGCACAGTGTGTTCTTCCGAGACGCGGGCGGCTTCGCGGAGGTGCATCAATCGGGGCGACTGACGGTTTTCACGATCGACGTGTCAAAAAAGAAAAAACTCATAAAAAAAAAAAAAAAGATGCACGTGCCAATGGGTAGCTCGTAAGAATTTTGAAGCCGATTGAATTACTAAAAGAAGTCTCTTAAAAAAAAGAGGTAGCCCTACGAAAAAGAAAAAAAAGGAGAGGAAAAAAAAAAAAAAAAAAAAAAAGAAGAAAAAAAAAAAAAAGAGAAAAAAAAAAAAAAAAAAGAGAAAAAAGAAAAAAAAAAAGAGAAAAAGAAAAAGAAGAAAAAAGAGAAAGAAAAAGAGAAAAGATTAAAAAAAAAAAAAAAGAGAGAGAAGAGGGCTACTTTTATTGTGGAATTTTTGGGCTTTCTTGGCCAAGAAGAAATCGATCGCTTCGGGAGTTTTTAATTCTTCGTGTTCAGAGAAAGGGTTTTCGGATTGTTTGTTTGTGTGACTCGAGAGCTTCTCGATTTTTCCGCTCTTTAGCTTTCGAAGATGTTTTGAAGAGGTAAGAGGCGTGTGTCTACTCTTTTTAGTCTCAGCTAGCAATTGGAAATCAAGAAACCGTGGGAGGGGCCATGGATGTGGCTTCATCCTCTCTCGTGAAAAGTAACCGGGCCCCTCCCCCCGGGGAGACCGATATCCTGGCCGCTCTGCTGGAGGGGGGGTCGTGTGCCGCCCCTGGGGCATCCGAAAGTGCTGAATCCCCCATTGTTTCCCTCAGTAGACCCGCAGTTCTGTCTGCTCAGGAGGAGCTCAAGAAAGTTTGCCTCGTCGGCCAAGTGTTTGGCCCTAGGCCCCCGCTCGAAACTGTGCGACAATGGCTTCGAAAAGAGTGGTTCCCTCGAGGACTAATTGTTAGCAAATGTCAGTTCCTCCCAGCGAGCCACTTGCTGCTTGTCTTCGAAAATGAAGAGATGGCGTTCCAAGCCCTAAGCGTTGGCACCTGGCAGCTCGGTCGGTCGACCCTGTGCCTTTTCAGATGGTCCCCGGACTTTACTCCCGACAAATCGAAATCGCTTCGGTACCCTCTTTGGGTTGAGCTCCCTAACCTTCCTTACTTCTTGTACAACTTCGTGTGGGACATTGTCTCTCCTATCGGCAAGCCGCTGGCTTCTCGTGAAGACATTGGTGGTCTCATCTATGAAGGTGCAAGACACTCGTTCAACGCTAGGTGGCACCCCCAAATCTGTGTCGAGGCCGACCTCAGTTCGCCGCTCCCATCAATGATCAAAGTGGACATGGGCGAAGGAGATGTATGGGAGCAGGACATCAGCTACAAAAACCTTCCCAACGCGTGCTTTCGTTGTGGCCAGCAAGGCCACAGGATTAAAGATTGCCCTCTCAGGCAAAAAAAAAACAAGCGCTTTCAAGAAGCCTCCAAAACTGCTCAAGAAAACAATGGCGATCTGACTCACTTGACCAAGGAAGGGGAAAGCAAGGGCCTCCTGAAGCCACAAGCTGATGCTGATGGCTTTACTGAAGTTAGAAGAAGAAGGAAAAGAAGCCCTAAGGCCAACGGTGAGAGAAACAACCTGCCACATACCCCCTATAGCAACTTGTATTGCAATCTAGAAAAGGAGATCAATGAGTTTGACTACCCAGGTGGGAAGCTACCTGAGGCAGACATCTACGACAAAGCCCTAGAGATCCCCGACAACAAAGAAACCCCCCAGGAGGGCTACACTACAAGCAAAGAAGATGGTTTCACCACTAGTAACGAAGACAACATGGATAGTGAAAGTTCCATCATTGGATCGACGATCCCGGAAACGGTGCCGAGCACGGGGCCCAAGTCTCCCCAGCAAGGGGCGTCCCGCAAAGGAAAACAGCCCATGGAGTTACCCTAGAAAAGCCCCCACAAGAACAGATTTCTAAGTAGGGAACTGATCCCAGCGAAAAAGAAAGATGAAGCCAAGAGAAGAAAGGACAAAGCTCCCTCCCGCAAAGAGGGATCAATACAAAAATGATTGTCATCTCGCTAAATGCTAGAGGGCTAACCGACCCCTCAAGAGCGACCATCATTGGTCAATGGCTTCGCGACATTAGCTTAAACCCAGACTTTATATGCATCCAAGAGATTAAAATTGACGGAGAAGACCTCCAGAAACGGCTCAGGCAGGTCTCCTCGGCCCATGTGTGGATCTCAACGAAACACCCGCGGGGGTCTGGAGGAACGGCTATCGGTGTTAAGCAACTCTGGTTTGAAAAGCTTGAGAACTTCATTGAAGATGTAAGTCACCGTTGGATCGCTGTTTCTTTTGGAGCTCCTCTTTGTGCTACTATGGTTTCTTTGTACGCCCCTAACGGGGATTTGGAGAGACGGAACACTTGGGCCTCCTTAGACTCGCTTCCCCACAACGCGCTCATATGTGGTGATTTCAACATGGTGGAGGACCCAATGGACAGATGGATGGGCAAAGGCCGGGTCATCGACAGTCGGGAGAAAGAAACGTGGGACATGACCAAACTCCACTTGGATTTGGTTGAATTCAAAGACTCGAATGGCTTTTCTTGGTCGAATCTCCAAGCGGGCGAGGACCTGAGGAAAGCTAGACTCGACAGATGCTACATCTCTCAGAGTTTTACCCATCAGTGGGACCATCCTACCATCACGCAACGCACTGACCTCACTATCTCTCATCACTACCCGATCGTTATCACTTTTCAACCTTCCAACAAGATCCGCAAGGCTCCGTGGTTCCATGCCAATGCATCCACCTTCTCTCTCCCCTCCGTCCATCAAGAAATTGCCGATGTGTGGAAGGTGGCGTTCGCCTCTGGCCTGGCCCCAGCCAAGTGCTGGAGAAATGCGGTCGATAAGTCTCGTAAGATCATGATCAGAACTAAGAAGATGCTCGAGACTGTGCGGCGGGCTCGCAGGGTTGCTCTCTACCACAGACTCTGGCGGCTCGAGGAGGAAGTGAACAAAGGAAAACACCAAGCCCAGAAAGGTCTCCGAAAAATCAGAGCAGTGTTGAGATACGAGGAAGAAATACAAAGGAAAAACTTGCAAATCTTCTTCAAGGAGTGGTGGGCTGGCAAAGCCGACAAACCCACCAAAGAGATGTGTCGTATCCTTAAAAGGAAACACAACAGAGATTCGATCCCCCTACTGCTAGATCCTCTTGGCAATGTATGCAATTCGGAAGAAGATAATTTTGGCATCATCGAAGGGCACTTCACGAGACTCCTGGGAACCTCGAACCCCCTCTCCCACCATAGAAGGGACTGTATGGCTGCCATTTCTAGGGTTTCCCCCCGGAGGATTCCACCCAACCTCCACTCCCTGCTCCATGCTCCTATCTCTGAATCAGAAATCATTGAGGTCATTGATGCCCTCCCTCTCGGTAAAAGCCCGGGACCTGACGGACTCACTAACGAGTTCTTTAAATCCTTCAAGCTGGTGGTTGCCACCCCTCTTCGGATGGTTTGGCAAGAAGCGCTAAAGTTTGGTGCCCTTCCTTCTTGTCTAAATAATGGAATTATCAAGTTGATACACAAGAAAGGGGAAAAGAACAGAATCGAGAACTGGCGGCCTATTACGATGCTCCAAACAGGATACAAGATTATCGCCAAAGTCATCGCCAACAGACTCTCGTGCCACCTGAGATCTTGGCTTAGTGAGGACCAAAAAGGTTTCATCAAAGGCAGGTCTATCCTGGAAACCATTATGGATATTTGGGAAGGTATTCAATTTGCAAATGAGTCTAATCAAGATGTGGTCTTCCTCAAGATCGATTTTGACAAAGCCTACGACAGGCTAGAATGGGACTATATTCTACAGTCGCTCCAAGATCTCGGATGTAGTCAGAAATTCACCAAGATGATCGCGACCCTTCTTGGAAACGCAACGACCCAAATTAACGTTAACGGCAAACTTTCGAAGGCGATCCATCTTAAAAGGTCTATTAAACAAGGGTGCCCTCTGGCCCCCCTTCTTTTTGCCGTCGCCACTGAGGGGCTGAGCAGACTTGTGGCACATCATGTTGAGGCTCGCAATATCAAAGGCCTCCGGCTGCCTCAAGACCACGGTCAAATCATCATGAGACTGTTTGCTGATGATATGAACGCGTTCGTTCACAATGATAATACTAGCCTGGAGACTTTCTGGAGGTGTCTTGCTACCTTCTGTGATGCCTCTGGATCCAAAATCAACCACTCTAAGACCGCCTTCAGAGCTATTGTGGGACATCATCCTGGCCTTCTCAGTGATCATGGCTGTCAAATCATTCCGCAGGGCCAAATCTTTCGACTCTTTGGAATCCCCTTGGGGTTTGGCGTCTCTATGGAGCAGCGATGGAACTGGGTGCTTGCCAAACTTGAAAACAAGCTTAACTATTGGAGAGGTATGCAAATCAATCTCGCTGGACGTGCGATGGTTATCAACACGTTCCTCCTCTCTTCTACCATCTATTTCCTTTCTTGCTGGAGACCGAACGAGCAAGGCCTGTCCAAGCTGAATAGTATTTGTAGAAACTTTCTCTGGACGGGCGATCATAACAGAAGGGGGGTGCCTAAAATCAAATGGGCCATCTGCACTAGCCCTAGAGATAGCGGGGGGCTGGGTATCCTGGACATTGGGTGTATGGCCAACAAACTGGCAGCCAAATGGATGATTAAGGCATGGTGCAATAGGGAGGCCTCGTGGGCCAAGCTGATCTTCAGAAACAAGCATGAGTTGGCCCTCATGGGGTGCCCGAACTGGAAGAATCTTGACATCATGACCCTGCTATTCTCCCCGATCCCCGTCTTCCCGAAAGGCTCCAATCTCGTGTGCTCCCTTTGGAAGGGCTGGAATAAAGTCAAAAGCTTCACAAGAGTTAGTGAAGACTGGAAGTGGGCGGCCGGAATCAGACAAAACGACTCTATCTGGTTTCCGATACATGGCATCCGGAGTGTGGAGTCGTGGAACATTCAAAATGCCAAGAAGTTATGGAACAAAGGATTCAAAAAATGGAAACACCTCTGGAAACATGACACCAACAGCTGGATCAACTTCGAGGATATTGACCCTCGCATAAACATCTCCTACGAAGAATGGAACACTTTGCAAAACAGATGCCTCGCTTGGGATCGTCGCAAGACTCGCCTTCTCAGGGGACACGACACACCGAACGCGCGTGGTCTCAAATGGCACAATGGAAATAGCCTTCTCAAAATCCCGAACATCAAAGAAACGACTGACGTCCAGATCAGCCTCAACAAGAAGTGGTGCCTGTCTTGGACGCGGCTTCGGTGGGACATGAAATTCATGGGTATCTGGCACCCACTTATAGAGATTAAGAAGTCTGTCCTCTTATGGCAAATTCTTCATCGAGGAATTTGGACCAACCATAAGGCGAGCAAACTTTGTGGGTTCCCTCCTTGGTGCAAACGCTGCCACCGTGCTATCGAAGATGTCCCACACATCTTCCTTACATGCCCCAACTCCTACAAAATCTGGCAGATGGTTGGAATGAAAATCAGACTTCAGAAACAGCTTAGTTGGAAACAAGTCCTTTTGGGAGAAGCGATTGGCTGCTCTGCGGCACTCTGGAACGCAATCAGAGGGGAAGTCCTGTGGAAAATTTGGCGGGAGCGGTGTGCTCTCAACTTCGGCGATCCCCCCAGGGAGTGGTCGATTGAGAAATCACTATTCCTCCTTGGCAAAAGGATTGTCAACAGTAAGAAATCCCCCCCCTTCAGGCATCATCAAGTCCTCCTGTTGATCAACAACAAGCTCAAACCCAAGTGGGCCCCGCATGAGGGCGACGAGAGGGTGATCAACCTTCTTTGTAATGCTACCTAGGACTCAATCAAGATTCCCCTGCTTTGTGGGATTTGGGGGGTCCCGTGGGCACTAGTCCCCTTCTCTTGTACCTTTGTTTCTTAATTTAATTCAAGTCCGGGAGAGTAGGCTATGGCCGAACTTCCTTTATATAAAAAAAAAAAGAAAAACCAAGGTGATGGCACAACTCCTCTATTTCTTGTAGTATATGCAAAAGAAGGACTAAAAGAAAGCTTCCAAGACAAACTAGGTCACTTGTAGAACTATTCATAGCATGATGTATAAATGGGCTCGCACCCAAGTTAAGAAAAAATGTTAATATTTATAACACAAGATTGATAAGAATTCAGACTAGGATCAATCTAGGAAAGAGAAGATAGTAGCGTTGGAGAAAAATAGTAGAAGAAGGTTAAATCTAAGAAGAAAAGACATGAAAGTCATTGGAAAACAATGTGTGTACAAAGTAAAGGTTTATTTCGAAGCTCATATCTCTACATATAAAGGAAGGTTGATTTTCAAGGGTTATGAAAAACCCCATGGAAATGATTTCAAAGAGATCCCTTTTTTGTATTCCTAGAAATCGATTTGATAAACCTCTTTTCCTCTTCATGTGCGATCCATTACCTTCTAGTTTTTCATCCATTAGTATAAAGAGAGTTAAGTGTTTAAATGGGGCAACATTCTTATTGTTCTTAATTGTTTTGGCTTATAGAGCAATGGAACTCAAAATGGAGGGATTCTTGGGAGATCTACCATAGTTCACCATACATAATTTTTGGGAGATTTTTACAACATTGTAGAGAGATTCCAAGTAGCTTTTGCCACATTAAAAAATCCATGTTGGGAACTCAAAATGAAGGTATTCTTGGAAGATCTATCATACTTCACCATACACCATTCTTGGTATCTTTTTATAGCTTTCTAGTGAGATTCCAAGTACCTTTGCCACACGAAAAAATACATGATACCATACGATCTTTGGAGGAAGCTCGAGATTTCTTTGCATGGATTTCAAAAATCTTTTACTATTTGGACTTGCGTTGCATATGTGTCCCATCTCCTCTTCCTTTCTATTACATCTTCCATAGAGAGAGTTGCATATCTTGCTCCCCGTAGGTATACAATAGCCAAAGGGACCACATTAAGCTCGCACCAAGACCAAGCCCATTGTATACCCCATTTTGAGTCACATGAAATAGTGATTTCAAGTAGGTCATCAATGTTGTTTCCATTCTCCCACATTAGGCCTTGTAAATGAGGTTGGACACCACATTCTAACAAACTTATTTCTTTGCTTTAAGTCTTTGTTTAATCAAGCACTGGTCTTCTTAGTTTGACCTAAGGTTGATACCCAAGTCCTCAAGTTTGATATACTCATTAAATTCAAAAATCTACATGAACTTAGCTTTTGCCTCCTTGAAAGTCATGTCCAGTCTAGTCAAATCAAAGGTCTTTCTCTTTCTCATGGGAAGTATTAAAGAGTGCTTAGAATTTTTGTTAATGACATAAATGCATTCATCCTTTATGAAGTGGGATGTGTTTCTAGAAATGCTTTGATATTTTTTACACTACCTCTAGAACTAAAATTAACGAGCTGAGATCTACTTTAATGAATATACCTTAGCCATATCATATGCGATGAGTTTATTTGATCAAATAATAAACCAATATCCAATATAATTGATTTATTCTCTTGATATATTTTGGTAGTGATGTGGATGAGCACACTTGAGGATGCTGGGTTAATTTTTCCCCTCTTTAGGAGGCTTGTTCCCTTGGCTTCTATATATGTTTAGACCCCTAAGGTGTGACTTATCTTTGTACATTCACTTGGTAATAAATTCAGTATTGTGTTATGCGTCAAGCATCTTCTTCTTCCTTGTGTTGTTCATGTGCTTCCAGTGAACTTGAACTCAAACAATTTCTATCGAAAGAGGTCCCGACTTTGTCTAGGGTGTCATTGAAAACTCTATAGTCATAGTCTCAAAATGACACAAAAGTTGGTGAGCATTAGGAGCTCAAAAGAACACTTTGAAGCATTGAAATTTTGATCTTAACTTCCTTTGGCCGCTTAACACACTATCACAATGATTGTGTAGGTAATTTCTTCCTTTGTGGCAGACATATGTACAAGTTTGGGTTCCCTAGAGTAAGCACCTCAAAGTCTGATACAAGTTCAACATAGCCTAAGAGGATGCTTCTATTCATCTTTTGTAGATCCCACCATTTTTCTACATCACATTATTTAATCACATGCCATGGCTAAAAGAAATGATGTATTTCATAACTTCATTTTGAGGATAAGTTGGATGGTACTAATTACCCATTTTGTGCATATATGATGCATCATGTATTGCTAGAAAAGGGTTGTGGAATATTGTGCAAGGTTTTGAAAACATGCAAATATGGTTATTGAAGGTGATGTGGATGGCATTGAAGATGATGATCTTCAAATTCTTCTTTGTATTGTGGTTCCTAAAGTACCTACTACAAAGACACTTGAGTCACATGCATTGATAGTCTTGTCTATCAAACATGCCATTATCCCTCACAATCACTCGTGGAAAACAACAAAGGATGCATGGGATAAATTTACAGTTCTATTCCAGACAAATAAATGAGCCTTGTGTTTCTTACCTTTGAAAACAGTTGGAGAGTGAGCATACAAGTGAGGGAGACTCTATGGACAGTTTCTTGACAATGATCTAAATATTTGAAGAAGCATTTGATTTCTACATATGAAGTCCTACAAGATAGTTCACTTGCATAGACTATTCTTAACGGTCTTCCATATTAGTATCAAAGTTTTGCTTCTACTCTTCTAGTGATGATAAGAGGCGATCTAAGTGCATAACCATTTGAGGAGTTAGTCCTTGTAGTTTTGCAAGAAGATGAGTCGAGGTAGAACATGTCAATCATGCATGTTGTAAATCAAGCTTTCTTAGCTCATCTATTAGTAAGCAAAAATATGCTAAGGTTGCACTATCAAAGAAGGAAGACAAACGTGAAAAGAAAGCAGAAAAGCAAAAAGTAGTTTTGAAAATAATATAAGGGAAATGATTATGTCATAAAGATTCTTTCAAAACTTGGTGCAAAAGAGGCAAAGAAAAAAGAGGTTGGAATGGTTGTTACAAAGTCCTCTACACCTAAAATTGAGTGTGTTAATCTCATTCAAAATGAAAAAAGGGAATTTTCTACTATTTTTAGTTGTGACCCATCTTCTCATAAGTAATAAATGTCTACCGTAGACTTAGATGTCTACTGTAGGCATACTACCTCATAGCATAGTTTCTTCAGTTTGAGTCTGCCCCTATAGGCAATATTCTCGCATGGGCTAAGAGCTCCTCTTCTCGTGTAATGAGAGTTAGTAAGATCATTCTGACGACACTACTAATGGTAGCTCTTTCATATTGCCAACTACTTTATATGTTCAGGGGATCAAGTTAAATCTATTGTTAGTTTCATGAGTATCCAAGATTGGCTTTGTTTTCTAACTTATTGATGAGAGATGTAGAGTTCATGATCTTTCAAATGGTGATGTTATTATTGCTTCTATCATTTTATGTCATGGGATGTATAAGATCATAGACTTTGAAAAATGTGTGATTGATTCATCCTATGCAGTTCAAGATTCTCAGGCTATCTCAGATGCAAAGCTTTGGCATGCCCACTTTGGTCATCTAAATTTTCCTAGCTAGCTACGCCTCTACAAATCTGAAATTGTGTCCTATGTTCCTAGAATTGAGGAACCTTGTAAACATGTCTATGAATGCTCTATTTTGGGAAAAATGCACCATTCCTCCTTCCTAAAAGATGGTTGATTTTGAGCTTCTCATGTAGCCTTTTCATAGTGATGTTTATAGTCCTATGCAAACACCCTCTTTCGGGAACGACCTTTACTTTGTGTTTTTTATCATTGATTTTTCCAGGCATGAATGGGTTTCTCCACTAAAAGAAAATTTTGAAGTATTTATGTGCTTCAAAACTTTCGGTTATGGTTGAAAATCTCTCATCATGCAAATTTGGCACCTTCCATTCTGATCGAAGAGAGGAATATATGTCTTTTGATTTCAATGCATTTATGGCTAAGAGTGGGATAAAATACGAGTGTACACTGTGATATACACCTCATGGAGATGAAGAGGTGTATGGTTAGACATTAGGGTTTACCATATGTTGTGAACTAACTATCTAAGCAAGCCTAGCAAGCCCAAGGTTTATTCTAACAAGACTAAACCCACAAGGCGTGAGAGATGCCAGTGTCCACCCAACCAACTCCACCCATATATATACCTCAAGGCCAAGGGGGAAATGTGAGGCGAGCTTGCCAAGTGTCCTCTCCACATGGATGCTAATCCAAGGCCTTCTAACCTTGGAAAGCACATGGAATCACATGGATTATAAAAGGACTTCTCACAAGCTTGTACGTACAAGTCTCAAGGCTTGAGAGGCCTCCCTAAGGGTTAAATATCATACTCTTAGGAAATATCAATCCTAAGGGTCAAAACCCTTCAATTGGGAGCAAATAAATCCAAATAACGCAAGGGTCCAAACCACACTCTTGGAGACACTTTCCCAAGGGTTTCCCAATAGAATCCAAGGGTTCTCCAAGTGGTTTTGGACCCTCAAAACTCATGTCTTTGGCCACTTTGACCCATAGTTATACAACATTCTTCCCCCCTTTAACATTTTCATCCTCGAAAATGTGTGTAGGTATATTATGTGGAGTATTCCCCTGTGCTCCATGATCATTTCCATAGTTCATGGTTTTTCATCTCTCTGATTCGCTTCTTCATTAGAACGAGATTCTATCTCATACTAGATCTGAAAAGAAGAAAATCCACTTGTGACACTAATCCCTACCCAAATTATTCTAATATTACTTAACTTTGCATGTGAAATCCTAAATCAAATGCTTAGTATGGATAGAATGATAAGGGTGGATTAAAACATCCCTGCCTAATTCAATGTTTCCCTATGTGCGAACTCCGCATCCAATAGTACAAACATATGAAGTAGGTGGATTATAATAGTCTCCAACTAATTTTCTATGCAGATCCATCTCTATGCACCACTCGGGTGTGGACCTAGCAAAATAGATGGATCTCTTACTAGGTCAAGGCTTTTAGAAGTCTCCTTAAATTGAGTTTGGCCAAAACATCTAAAGAAGATGTTTTTGACTATTTTCTACTTCTTAACCAACATCTACTGATCTTTTTTCCAAATAGAGAACTACCATGTCCTATTGTACTTTAGAGTCAAGGTACAATGTAGGAAAGAATTGATTCTATTCTTTGGGCATCCAACCTCAAAATGATTTTCCCAAGACTTTCTCAAAAGCCTTGACTTGTTTGGAACGGTTAGAATTTATAAACGATTCCTAAGAGTTTGAATTCAAACTCTTTTAAGGGAACTTTTTAGATTCTTCATCCATTGATCTTAAGCAACATTAGATGGATGAATAAATTCTCTTAAACTTAAGTGTCGTCTGAAATTGAAGGGGTTCTATATAGAACATCTATCTTTTGATGTTCGATTTGGTTATCCACTCCATGTAGCTAAAATTGATCTAGGAGTGACTTTGAAGATTCCTTCTAAGTCAAATCCAAGGTCTGGAAAAGCGAGAAGGAAGAGCCAAAACTCAATGTAATCGGTTCAAGTTCTGAAACACTAAAATGATTTGAGTCAAATCAAATGAGACTCAAAACTTTAAGGATTTAATCTAGCTAATGGTTTGAAGCATTGTTTCTATTGAATCTAAATTCTCAAGAAGATCCATTGGGTAAAGTTTAAACCATCATCCATCTACTAGACTTTAGTGGTAAAAAACATCGTTGTCTCGAGCCATCGAGTTTTGATGATGTTCAACTTTACTATGATGCTTCAAATATCCTAATTAAGATGTTAGTCCTTTTCAATCTCTTGAGACTCCTATAGACTGGAATACCAAGTCTAGTATAAATCTATTACTTTAGGAGATTGATTATCTCATTGTACTATCAACAAGATGTTTTGGAGTAACTTAGTCTAACTCCAATTTGGTAGATAACTAAGTCAATCTTTTTCAATATCTCTTGATACATCTTTATTCTAAAATATATTAACTCACTTAGTTGTATTTGTCAACTAAGTGTGTTATCGGAGATTGACTCAGTCAGACTTACCTTTTTTGAAAGGATCTTTCAAGTTCTCTCTCTAGAAATCCATGTAGCATTTCTGATAAAGAACTTCAAAATCCTTAACAAGACTACATTAGGCTTACTGAAAATCTTTATGAAGATCTAGAAAGTGATTTCTCTTCAGGATCTTTGGACTTATTTAGTTACTTGATATGGTCATATTCTTGACCAACCTATACTTCATTTTTATCTATGAAGTTTCAGTTTCCATTGGGATGGAGTTTCA
The DNA here is from genome assembly GCA_020310875.1 of Ceratopteris richardii. Classification (NCBI taxonomy): domain Eukaryota; kingdom Viridiplantae; phylum Streptophyta; class Polypodiopsida; order Polypodiales; family Pteridaceae; genus Ceratopteris; species Ceratopteris richardii. The sequence continues at coordinate 51,029,238 of CM035436.1, read as the reverse complement.
CTCCAACTCATGAGCCCAAGACAAAACGATACATATCATATCAAGGTCTGATGTCCCTACCATCATTCCAACATCAATGTGAGTAAGGATAATGTCCCATACCACTATACTTTATATCCAACATTGATGTGTGAATGATATTTATCTTAAAGTCTAGAAGCTTAATCTAACTATAGAGTACCCTTTACTCAAATTCCTTTTGAAGTCAAGGGATTACCTTTATGTTTCCATCTTGCTTGGGTTTCTAAGATTTCCAACATATGATCACTCTATGATCCTGATTATTCCTAAACTCATATTGGAAGCTCTAAACCTTTTGATGAAATAAATATACAATCCTGATGGAATAAACATCCATCCCTTCTTTCTAAGGTTTTGAGTGCAATTCCAAGTGTCCTGAATCATATTCAAGATCTACTTAGTTCTTTCTTGAATAACTTGAAGTGACAAGAGATTACTCTTGCGTTTTAGATTCCTTTGTTTATCCAAAGCTTTCAAAAAGCTACCCTAGGGTTTTCTAGGAATCTCATTTACTACTTAAGTCTAAGCATCTTCTAATGCTTTTGGATTTCCCTTGAAATCCCTTTAAGAATAGGTAAATACAAGTTTCACCTTCCTGAGACTTAAGTATCATTTATTAGAGTTGCAGAGTGCGTACTTTGTATATTCTCTCCTTCTTACTTCCCTTTAGAGAAGAATAAGATTTGACATGCTTTATTTGAGCTCATGGTTTACAACCACCTTTTAATAAATCCTTTGTGATATTTTTGGGATCCCATGCTAAATTTAGCATGCCATGAAGTTGCTTTCTGAGCAACTCATTGTTTGCTAAACATCTTATATATAAAAAGATGTTCTTTTATCTCATCATCTATATTCTAACTTTCTTTTCATGGAATTAATTGTACCAATTCTTGATAAGTTTGATAAGTTTTGGTACTTTCTTCCCCCCTTTGAAGAGTTTTCATCCTCGAAAAGTATGAAATCTATGGCTTCATTTACCACTAGAGAGTCAATACTCGAACTCCTCCTAATATTGGACTTGTGTAGAACCTGTAAATTTTGTAGAAGATTTACTAGAAATAAATTCTAGTTTTGGTGTCTTTTAGAAAATCTTCTAGAGGTAGCTCAACGACCACCTGTGCTAACTTGCTCATGAACTTCCTCTTGATTTTATGGGAATGCTCATGATCTCTCATGTTTTATGCCTATCTGTGTTAGGACATGTGGCTTTAGTTTTCAATGCTAATCAAAGCATAAGAGGTTTGAAGGTCCTATGAAATAAGAAAAATATTTCTATTTCCTCATTGTACCTATAGAACTTTAAGTTCCTTCCATTAAAAACTGTTGCATCTGCTAAAGAAAACCTTACTTGACTTTCCTGAGATGCAAATCTATTTAATGAAGCCTTCAATTAAATTGGAAATTTTTCAAAATGAAGGGAACTTTCAATTTTCATGATGCCTTGAATACTTTTCACCATTCATGTTGGTGAAAGTAATCTTTGTTCATAATTGGTTTCTCCATCAATCTCTTTGATGGCATCAACTTAATAGAGCTTTATATCATGAAACTCTTGAAACCATTCTAGAGTGTCATCCTGTTTAGGATATGTCATGAAGAACTCTTTTATAACCTTTTTCTATTAACTATCTCTAAGTATGTCTTAAACTTAGAGGAGTATTGTAGGTTCTATGAAGTAGTGTAAGAATATGCCCTATAAAAACTTTTCTAGCCATAACATCTATGTCATTAATGACATTTGATGTATTCAGGTGCCATCTTCTCAAGATATCTCATTAGAAGCTTGTTTTGGAACCATCTGTAAGTATCTCTTATACTTAGAGTTAGCATTTAGTCTGCTAGGTTCTCTTGTGTGTACATGATATTTTGGATTATGCCTTCAAAAAGTTTCAAAGTTATCAAAGAGCTTATATACTTTCATGTATACATTGCTTAAGGCTAAAAATTGTATCAAAATATTTAACCTCGAGAAATTTTCTAAGTTATTAAATAACTTAGATGTATTCAGGTATTCTTCAATTTATTTTTGCCTTGCCATGAACTTGGTAAGGGATTTTTCTCCTTAGGTTTACTTCATTGTTAGGCAAGTCATACTTAATGTGGTCATAACATTAAATATGTGATACATTAGTATCCCTTTTTGGAAAGACATTGCTAAATACCTATATTGCAAAATCTAATTAACATGATTTTGCAAGTACTTTAACTTCATTCCTTTCCAATTGCTTTGCTTCTATAAAGAAGTAAACCCTCTACTCAAGACTATGATTACTTACCTAGTTCGTATCATTGAAAGACAAAAGAGTGAATTCCCTTTACTGAAGTACATGTGCTTATATGCATGTAGTACAAATTCTCATAATCAACTTCAAGCACACTTATCATTGAGGCATACTTTGCTTTTGTATTCCTTTTTGTGCACAAGAATGTGTCTCTCTTCCATGCATCCACATGCCAATGCACATGTTATCTTGCATCTAAATATGTTTCTTATCAAAAGAAACATTTGGAGATGCATTTGTGCATTCGAGATAACACATCATTCACTTATATACATACGATTCTAGACTTATCCCACATCTTTTACATTACTCTTTATCATTGTAAGGATTATCTATACTCAAATTACAAGGATTTCCAACTGTAATATACATATTTATACAAACTTCACTTCTAAGATCTCTTCACTTTCTCAAGTGTCTTCTTCCACTTCAATCTGATCATAGGCTTGCTTCAAGCTCTTTGTAATCACCAATTTGTGATTGGTTTGTTCCAATAGCTGCCCCTCAATCTGTTGTCAGGATCTTGCTCACGCGCATATAGAGATTACGGACGCAGAAAAACACACAGAAAATAGAGGCAACAAGAGACGAGACCGAACGCAAGATTGGGTGCAATCTCCCCCCATGCACTCTGTTTTCGACAGTCCACAGAGTGCATGTATTTATAGGAATTTTTGATTATGTCGAAAATAGTGGTTACATGAGGGCGGCTTCAAAAAGTAGGCGTGAAACTAAAAGTTGGTAACTTTTACAGAAAGCCATTACTTTGAATAACAGAAACTGCGGTCTACAACGACCCTTATTCTAACCATTACTTTTCTAACAATAGAACCTTCTACGCAGGTTTATTTACAAGCTAAATAATAATTATTCGGATTATTGATGTCCGCCCTTTCACACCTTGCACGCTCCTCACGAACCTTCAGCTGCTATATCAGAAACATCAAAAACATATTAATACATTAATAATATAACACTTTAGCAATGCATTGTTCAATAATATACAACATGCCTCTCAGTTGACAAGCAACTGACCTCAGTTGATAAAATAAGTTAACACTCTAACAATAACAATGCATTGTTCAACATATTCCATGTTACTGTTACAATCCAACAATAACAATGCATTGTTCAACATATTCAATGTTCCACTCCAACAATGCATTGTTCAACATATTCCATAAGTTATAACATGCCCCTCAGTTGAACAAGCAACTGACCTCAGTTGATAAAATAATAAACATGGATGGCCAGTCACATGTTTCATCACTAAATAAAGAAAATAGGCATGTGCCATGTAAAAATACATGCATGGAAATGTTCATGGAGCTGTTACATTAATGTGTTTGTGTATGATATGCAAAAATTAAGTGGTCATAATGAGGTGGTAACTGTGTTTTATGTATCCATTGACATTCTTCAATAGAGTGATTTTTGTACTTAACCAAATATCGATGATATTGAGTACCTGTGCGTGTAGTAGTGACATCATGATCAATGATTTTCTCAGGAACTAAGATTTCAGATTGTTCTTCAATCAAAGGAGGGTCATCAAGAAGTGGAGCAAGTGGTAAAGTTCCTTTAAAGGGTTTAAGTAAACTAATATGAAAAGAATTATGTATAGTCCAATGGGATGGAAGATCTAATCGAAATGAATTATCATTAATTGTTTCTATAATGCGAAAGAGTCCATAATAGCGTGGTGCAAGTTTAATTTTAGGATGCTGCAAAATATTTTTGAGACATCTTTTAATGATACGCAAACCCAAGAAAAGAACGAACATCATTGACTGATTGTGGTGTAGGCCATTCTATGATAACTCTAATCTTTTTCGGATCCACATGCACATCTTCACTTGAAATAATATGTCCTAAATATTCTAGCTTACGCTGAAAGAAATAACTCTTTTCAGGATTAGCATAAAATGTGTTCTCTCGTAACAAATGAAAAACTGTTTCAAGATGCTTTTCATGTTCACTATCATTCTTACTGTAAATAATTATGTCATCAAAGAATACAAGAACAAAAGCTTGATAATCAAGAAAAATATTGTTCATCATTCGCGCAAATGTAGCAGGGGCATTAGTAAGTCCAAAGGGCATTACCATAAATTCATAACGGCCATTTTGAGTTCTAAATGCAGTCTTAAAAATATCACTTTGTGTCATACGAATCTGATGGTAACCCGATTTAAGATCAATTTTACTAAAGACACGAGATCCTCGTAACTTATCTAAGAGATCATCTATTCGAGGAATAGGGTATCTATTCTTGATCGTGATCTTGTTAAGGGCTCTATAATCAATGCACATTCGATAAGTTTTATTCTTCTTCTCTACTAAGAGAACTGGTGCTCCAAATGGGGAAGAACTAGGCCTTATAAGTCCTTTTTGTAGTAGGTCTTTTACTTGACTTTCTATTTCCTTTTGATGTAGTGGGCCATGTCTATAAGGTGCTTTATGAGGAGGAGAACTACCAGGGACTAAGTCTATGCTATGGTCAAAGGATCCTCGAACTGGTGGTAGTTGAGAGGGATATTCAGACATAAAACAATCCTTATAAGTACTCATGAAAGGTTTATATGCATCTGGAAGTATATGAGTATAATCATTGATGACATTGACAAAAACAATGCATGAGTTGAATCCTTTCCTAAATGCACGCTTTACTTGAGTGTGACTAATCAATGGAAATGGCTGGAAATCATGCCGTGTAGACAAAGTAATGATTTGACCTTTGAAAGCAAACTTAAAGGTATGAGTATGGTAGTCAATACGTGGGTTATAATGGTGACGAAAAGGCATACCTAGTATAACATCATAAGATTGCAAAGGTGCAATTAAAAATGTTCGTGAATCAACATAAGGGCCTATGCTAATCGTAACATCTTGCACTTCTCGTGTTACATTATAACGACTACCTTGAAATGCAGCTTTCACTTTATACAAAGAAGGAAACGTTTGTAATTTAAGTTCTTGTACTAATAAATGTGAAATGAAGTCATGTGAACTACCATCGTCATGTAGAATTTTAACTAGTTTGTTATTTATTATACCCTGCATGCAAAGAAGAGAGTGTAGAGAGATATCGTTACCCAAGGTACTTAAATCCTTCTCCAGTGATTCCTCTGTCCAAACAGGAGGAATTTCTTCATTACAGACCTCCATGTTATGCAATCGAGCTGTAGCCGGTTTCATATGAAGAGGTTGCAATCTGCACCTTATTTTTGTATGTCGAGGTTTACCACAATTCCAGCAAGTGATTCGTGGTCGCTTCTGTTGGGCATTCACTGCTGAAGTTTGAAGGGTAGGTGGTTTGGTTGGTTGGAGAGATGAAGCAACAGGTGGAGTTGAGTAATTGGATTGTGGAGGACGAGGAAAACTAGGGTAAGATGGGGCATTAAAATTACGCTTCATAGGAAATGAAGGTTTAACAGGAAATGGTCGTGGACGTGGTTGTTGTAGACAGAGTGACTTGGTTATGGACTGGAATTCTTTTTCTGCATCATAAGCAAAAGATATAGCCTCGTTGAGGGTTGTAGGTCGTAGGGTGTGAAGCTTAGCTTGGATTCCCACCTCCAAACCATCTTCGTATTTCTGCTGCAAGATATCTTCTGATACATCTTCAAGCATTCGTACAAGTAGTAAATTTTGCCAGAACCGCTCTGTGTAGGTAGTAACCGTATCACCCTCCTTCCATGTAAGGGTCGTCCATGCTCGTCGAACATGCAAATGGTATTGAGAAGGAAGAAATGAATCCTTCACGTTTTCTTGAAAAGCCTTCCAAGTTGTTGGACGCTCCGTACTGTGCCGCAGGACATTCCACCAGAGTTGTGCTTTACCTACTAAATAGTTAGTGGCAAATTTAACTTTTTCACTTTCAGCATACATTTCATCGGTATAAAAATCATCAAATTGCGACAACCAAGAAAGTACTAAAGGCCCATCCTTTCGGCCATCAAATCGTAGAAACTGGTAGTTTCTATTACCAATCTTTGAATGAGTAACATCAGATTGGGCAGACATAATAGCTTTTACTACTCTCGTAAGGTTGTCTTCCTCAGCTTGCATCTTTTGGAGGATTTCATCACGTGTCGGATCTCGTTCTGAGCTCCTTGAAGCTCATGCCGCAAGAGCTCTAGTTGTTGTTCAAGTGTTGCCGCAGGTAGAGGTGAATTACTGTAATCCTCCATGGTGCTCTTGGACCCTTGCTCTCAACCTTGGTGTATTGAACCTTCTTGTTTGCAACCTTGGTGTCTCGATCCCGTGTTCTCAACCTTGCTTGGTATCTTGAACACTCAATCAAGTGCCACCCAAGGATTTTCAAGGAATTCACACTTCTAAGCTAGCTCATTGGAAAGTTCGTTCCGAGAGCTTTCCAACGGTATATTACACGCCTCAATCCGACCTACGGATTGAGAGATACACTTGATTTTTCTTGGGTCCAATCTTGAAATCGACGCGCGCGCCTTCCACAAGTAATAAAGAGAGAGAGCTTGAGTACAACTCCAAGAGATGGTGGAGTGGTCAAAGTACTTCCCTTGAAAGTAGGAGGTTGTGGGTTCAAATCCTCCTACCTTAGGGACTCTAAACCTCTCTATGTCCACTCAAAAATTAAGATTGCCTCGCACGTAGCCAACGGTCGCCAAGGGAGCCTTGGGTGCCAATGTTGCCAATGTATTGCCTAAGTTATTGCCTAAGTTCTTTGCCTTAGTCGACGCCTTGGAGTAAGCCGAAGGAGTAAACGTAGGTGAAAACGTAGGTTCTCGTTCTCGTTCTGGATCAGAAACAGAAACCGAAGACGGAGACGGAGACGGAGATGGAGATGGAGATGGAATCGGAATTCAGAATCGCGAACTAACAGAACCCTCTGTATTGACGCGTGCAGAGCTCTGATACCAGAGTTATCAGGATCTTGCTCACGCGCACACAGAGATTACGGACGCAGAAAAACACACAGAAAATAGAGGCAACAAGAGACGAGACTGAACGCAAGATTGGGTAGCCCATCTAAGTAGATAGGTATATCATTTTGGTTGGTGCTCACATATTCCAAAGATATCCTATATTCTCCCTCAATAATTGACATCATGCCAATCATTGGTATAGTGTTTTGCATATCCTCTGAAGCCATAGGAATTTCTTCTTCTAACTCACTAGAGGTTTCAGAATAATGGGAACGGCTACTTGGCTCGGCTACACTACCTACAGAAGAGATTACACTTCTTCGGCTTCCTAGGGTTCTCCCAGATCTTAGGTTCATCCACTTTAAAGTTCTATTTAACCTTGCCAACCCCCAACTTCTAGAGTTCTTCACTCAAGGTCAGAATCCTAGAAAAATGTGGCTGGAAAAGGACTGACCATGAACTCTCAAGTCATGATACTGACCCAAAAAGAACACGATACTCGATCCTTGAACTAAACGATACACGATACCTCAATACCACGATACTCGATACTTGGATGAACATGATACACGATAGTTAGGCACACGATACTCAATACTTGAGCAAACGCAATACTCGATACACGATACTTGTGAAGTATCACGATCGGTAAAAAACGATACACAATCTCTGTCAAATATCGCGATCGCTGAGAAACGATACACGATCTCTATGAAGTATCACGATCGCTGAGAAACGATACAGGATACTCGCAAAACGCGATACTCGATACACAATACTTGTGAAGTATCGCGATCGGTCAAAAAGATACACGATCTCTGTCAAATATCGCGATCGTTGAGAAACGATACACGATCTCTGTGAAGTATCGCGATCACTGAGAAACGATACACGATACTTGCAAAACGCGATACTCGATACACGATACTTGTGAAGTATCACGATCGGTCAAAAACGATACACGATATTCGTGCAATATCGCGATACTCAACCACAGGAGCCCACGATACTTGTCAGGTATGGCGATACTCGACCGCGGGAGAACATGATACTTGGCACTTTTTAACTTTTTGCAAGTGTTTTTTTGGATTTTAATTTCATACACATGTGCTTAGAGTGCATCTACTCTCCTCTTTTAGCCTGAATCAGAAATTTTCTTCTTTTCTACCCCAGAATGATCAACACGATACTTCACGCAAATCGTTTTTTTCTGAAATGCTGAATTTAGGTGGCAAGAATGAGTGAATGATGTGTGCTCAGCTTTGTACTCTCTCAACCCTTGCACAAGTCTACCAGCTCTGCACAACTCCACAAGCTCAGATCTAGCCCACGATACTCGACAACACCTCTCACGATACTTGTTTAAAAGACAAGTGACGTACAAAATGGCATTTTTTAGCTTTTATACTTTTGAATTTTCCTACTCACTAAAAAAGAAGAACAGCAAGACAAGGACTGAAAGCTACTCTAATTACTTAACCTACTCCCTTACTCCTCCTACTCTACTCACACCACTCACTTCCCTAGACTAATAACTCACTACACACACTTCAAGAGTGAGAAGTAGTAAGTGCGGATAAAAGTGACTTACCAAAGAAGAGAAAATCACTACTCCTCCTCTCGCTTCAATGCAATAAACTACTTACCATCACACAAATGCTTAGGTTTGATTCGACACTCCCCGGCAACGGCGCCAAAAAACGTGTGTACCTAAGAACCAACTTAGGGACTTGTGGAGAAAGAGACTATACCTCAATCCCCCTCAAGTGCATATTGTGGGGATTCACGCTTTCATTATCAATCTGATGAGTATCAAAACCTAGCCGTGTATGAAGACATGCATTCAAATGACGATCAATGCAAATCAGTTACTCAAAGAGTGTAAACAAGGCAAAGACTAATCCAAACAAGCTTCAACAGTCAGTCATGGTGTCACGATACTTGGAAGAGCAGCCAACAGTAAATTGAGGTTTTCTCTTAGCTCCAAACTCCAAATATAGTGAATAGCATATGCGTTTCGAAGCTCTCAAGAAGACGCATCCAATGGTGGTATTTTCACTCAATTCTGACACTTCTACATCAAGTTATGAGCAAAATACTGAGTCACGGGAATGACTTTCCTACACTTCAGCACTTCCTACACTTCGCACACACCTTAACCACAGTAAAAAAACACTTTCATGGATAGACAACACTTCCTAACACTCTTTTCAAGCAACACACATGCATACAAGCTCACAAGGAAGATGATACAGAGGGGAGAAGACACAAATTCGAATTTCTGTGCTCTTGATTCTCACAATGGCAAAAAGTGTTTACAAAGAGTCACAAATTGACTTATATACTTGTGCCCTAAAAATGGTCCTTTCATACAGGAGACCGGCACTTTATTCACTAAAAGACTAATTTCCTACTAATTTACATGGGTAAGCTTCTAATCTTCTGTGGGGATGCATCTAGAGGACTCCTCTAGTGCATTTACATCGAAAAATATATTACAAGAATGGTTATAATACAAAAATCCAAATCGGAAAAATTTTGGGGCCCTTCTGTTTCTCTGCCTTGTGCTTTCTTTGCTCTGCAACACAGTGGCATGCCACAATTTTGTATTTGGCTCATATATGACAGTGATGGACCAGAATTTTTTATTTGGTTCTGATATGGCAGTGCTTTGCGGCATTTTGTACTTGGGTCATATATGGTAGTGGTTTTCCACCCTCTTTTACATGCTTCATTTATGGAATATAAAACTTTTTGGTACATGGTTCATGCTTCATTTTGATTGTTGTGTCCAATCGTATTTTTCTTTATGAAATCATGTTATGGTTGCCATTAGAGTATATGTCACATGTACTCAATTTTTTTTTGGGTAGAGTGTATTGTCTTTGGCTACACAACATCATTGTAATGTTGTTGTAGCAAGAGACAATACACTCTACCCAAAGAAAATTTTGCAGATATGGTCATTAGTATGAGCATCAGTACTCCCAGCATGGTCATTGGTATGCACAATGGTACTCCGAGCAAGGCCGCCAGTATAGGCACCGGTATGAGCGTCGAAACTATCGATGCTTATACTGACACGTTTACCGTTGCCTATATGGGCACCTATACTAGTGTTGTTTTATCGATGCCTATACTGACCCTTACATGGATGTTGAGACAAAATCACGCCTGTGCATTTGCCTCGGTAGAAGCCTCAGTATATGCGTGATATGTTGTAGTGGTACTAGCAAGTCAAAACCAATATACATATTTGACATGAAAGGATGATTTTATTCTTGAGAGTACAATGAAAGACTCACACACCCAACTTTGTAAGGTAGAGGCACCCATACAGTTGGATATGCCCGAAAGCTAAACATGCCCAATGAGTGGGACTTGAACCTCGGCACTTTTCCCCATGGCATTCAAGGCCTACTACTACACCATGGGTGTTTGCACTTGAACCTACACAGTCTACTCGAGGATGCTGAAGGCCACGCAACACCACACAAAAGGATGAAATTGCTTGCACAATTGTTGCAATAATGAATTTGGAGTGTAAGTGAGCTCATATGAAAATTTTGATGCAACAAAGCGAAGAGATTTTGAACTCCTAGTTTCCTCGAGTATGCTCATCATTTTCTTATGATTCTAAGACTGTGACCAGAGGGGTGTTGATGATGCCCTAGATGAAGTAGCAACCTACTATGATACCAACGATTGGAGTTTGAAATATGTGCAAGCATAGAACTACACAAGGAAGAAGAAGAATCTTGAAGCACAACACAATATTGAATTTATTAGCAAGAAAATGTACATAGTAAATTTACTTGTTCGGGCTATAGACATATATATAAGTCAAAGGAACAGAACCTCCTTAAGAAGGAAGAAGTGCCCCGACAATTCTAAGTGTGTTCATGCACATCACTATCGAAATATATCAATTCTAAGAGGGTGATTGATAAAGATACAAACCTAAGGAGGGAGAGAGAGAGAGAGAGAGAGAGAGAGAGAGAGACAGAGATTCAAATTAAATAAAAAAATATGCAGACTAGCAATGTCTCGTGCATGTGATATCTTTGTTATGTTAATGTGCATCCAAATGGTAATTAAAAAGGTTGATAGATGTGTAGGTAGTTCAATAAATTCTTATATATAGAGATACATAGATATAGATATATAAACGGCTGATTTACACATGGATATGTAGGCATATATGTAGATATGAAGACATCTACACATATGTGTAGATATGAATATAAATAGATGGATGGATATAGGTATAGATACACGGTTAGATGGGTAAGTTTAGAGATACATACATATACATATAATTTTGTGAATATGAGATGCAGATTGATAATTATGGCAATGTAAAAGGTAGATACATAAAATATGTAGGTAGGAAAATAAATGGATAGATCCCTCATAGATACATAGATAGATAGTTTGATTCGTATAGAGCTTGTGCAAAAGGATGTTTACATATATATATCTATATAAGCATGTGGTTCGATATCTAGATTCAAGGCATGGATGTTTATAAATATACTTTGATATATAGATGAATAGATAGGTGAATATGTAGATGTTAAAGCTAAATAGATAGATTTATAGATATAACCATTATTATTCATTGTGCTCTTATTACGTAGTATAGTCCTATATCATATGAATAGAAAAGTATGTGTATATAATTTAAATACAGATTCATAAAACCATACATCTATAGGTATAATCACCATTATTTATTGTTTTCTACTCAGAGATTGCAACCCCATCCCAATATCATATCTTAACCACACATGAAGAGAATAAAAGACCATAAACATGTTTTCTAATCTACGATTATAGTCACAAATGGTCAATCATCATAATCAAATATCACTTCTCAACATTACTCCACTATATTACTCCACAACATTACTCCACAACATAATGAAATATCACTCATCAATATCGAGCACTATCCAACATCATCATTTTTGAAACTTGTGATTTTCGAAACATTTGATGACCCAATGTGATTCTTAACTCTTTAAAAATGTAAATCAGGTATCTATTTCTCTTACTCAAAATATGATCTCTCTCTCTCTCTCATTAACTCAAAATCCTTTTTTTGTGTTTAATCGTATAATATGAATTTCTTATTTTGTGTTGATTTTTTTCTCACAAACAAGCAAACGTCTTTGTTGAGTTTGCAAAGTTTTGAATGGTTCAGTGTACTCTAATGAGTATGATCCTTTCTCAGGAACAAAAAAAAAATTTGTGAACTAAGTGAAGCTTTGAATGATTTAATGTTCTCTATCGAGTCTTTTACGTTTTCTCATAGAAATAGTTGTCATCCTATTAATCTTGATCCACCTGTTGATCTCTTTAAAGATTTAAATGCATGTGGATAAAAATGCTAAAAAACAAGAGACTAGATGAAGCAAGTCTATCCAATTTACAAGAAGGCATCCGAAAGTAAGCCAAGGAAGATTTTAATTCCTTTCCTCGAATAGAGAAGTTGCTTTAGATATTACGAAGTATTTATGTGGTTTAAAATGTCTGTATAAACTAGGAACGTGGAAGCTAAAGCATATAAGAGAGAATTTATTCAATTTATATAATCAAGGACGCTCTATGTATCTTAGTGCTCATATAAAATGATTCAAAATAATACATTACTTACACATGTTTCATTTGAGTATTACTTTGGTAAAGGCATCTGATGTTGTAGAGTTTCATTTAAAAATACAATGAGCTTAGAAGATCTGAGAATTCATAAGATTCAATGGATGCTTAGCAATGGAGATCTGCTTTTTGAAACTCGTTATGGAATTGCAGAAGAGAATCTTTCGTTCATCTTGTAATGAGTCAAATTATGAATTATTTTAGTTTATATTTTGAATTCATGCCTAAACCTCGAAGGTTACAATTATCACATATATTTACTTATTGAGAAGTATTCCACGTCTATCAAGAAGAGATGCTAAGTCAAGATGAAAATTCTCTCAAACATCCACATTTTGTTAGAATATGGAAATAGAATTTTAACAATGTGACTATCCCTCATAAAGTTAGGATGGGTGAATGATTTATTTATGCCTCTTTCAAGAACATAGAAAAAAGGACCGCAACAATAGGGCAAAAGGATAATTTGAAATTTCTTCTCTATGAGAATCTTGAAATTCAAGTTTTGGAAATAAAAGAAAACCCAACATAGAGGAAAAGCAATCAGATATACAAAAATCTATATGTATTTATTGATTGATGGTATAGATCAATAGAAGACATGCCTATCCCAATTTTTTCAAGTTCCTTAGGATATTAGAGATGAATTCCTTGTACAAATACATTTATTAGGTGAGTTGGTATACAATGAAAATTTAAGGTGCAAGTTTTTCTTCACATATGCTAATGTGTGTAATGATCCAAACCTCACGATCATTGTGCTTCAGGGAAGGGTCATCTCCCACCAACTCTAAATTATTAGCTTGATAAAGCTGAGAGAGAGAGAGTAAGAACTCCATAGTCTTTGGATATCTATGCATGCTTGTTGAAAAACAAGTGTTTCAAAAACTTAAGGTCAATTTTCTTTTATTTCAAAATAATCATGATTACATTCATCGAATGCTCAACAAATTTTCTAAGAGATTCGCAACATTTTTACTCTCCCAACATTGTTTGTTTTGATCTATACTCCAAATCTTGAGATAGTTCAACATCTTGCACAAATTTATGATTTCAAGTAGTTTTGTACAACAAGTGTCGAATCCAACAATAAAAATTTTAGCTTAGTTGAACAATATTAGTTTCAACCATGTGTTCTTAAGGAGGAGGCACAATGACATAACACTTTTATTTGCTAAGCAATACTAGTCTTCTAGTAGGTGAGAGGATAAGCATGTATGTAGATTTTTATTTCATCTCCTCCATAAGTTGATAGTATATGGTGCAAAACATTCACCGTATGAAGATGTTGAGAAAACTATAAGTTGGATTCACACACTCACTGAAGAGAGGAGACATATTGAGCATCTTAAGAAATATGCAAGGAATCAAGATATTTGTTGGTGGAATGATTTTTTATCCATAAAATAGAATTAATAAATAATTAGATTATCTTTGTTGAATGTGATCGAAACATTCAATGCAAATACACCTTAAAGCTTAATACATCCAAAAGGAATATTGAAATAGGAATGAGGATGTCAAAGGAGATTGAAGCAAAACGACATGAAAATTCAAAGAAAATAAATGTTGAAACACTTAATTCATATTCTTGATGAGGATGATGAATCCACCAAAATTTTTGGACTGCAAAAGTTCTACAAGTTCTACAGATTATTAAGGATAGAGATCAAGCCAACATAATCCCCTTGACATTTCATTTTTATTATAAAAAAAGTAGTAATACTTTCATAGTCGTACACTTCTGAAATGGTATGTGATACAAAAAAATAGGTTCAACGAGGGGAAAGAATATTCAAACTGTATCTAATCTAAAACGTGATGAAGTATATATACTTTTCTATGATTTTGTTCTAGCTAAAATAGCGCAATCGAGGAAAGCAATCGTCAATTTCATAAAGAGAAAACGTCCACATACATGTGAGATAGGTTATTTGGGGCAAAAAAGAAAGTCTATGCTTGATCTCGTTGAACATGATATGCAGTCAAATGAAGATAAGCCTCTTGTTTCTATGGAAAAAGAAGAATAAGAGAGCTCACAAAAATGTGAAACTAAAATACATTAATATGAAGAGAATTCTAGCTTTATATGAAAGTTTGTGATATATTTAGTCTTTATGCGAATCGTGCAAAGCACTTCATGCGATGAAATCATGTTTTCTAATATATTGGAATCATGATATGAAGGGATGTTTGTTCCATAGCAATAAAATCTTTGAGTGAGTAAAAATACCTCGTGTAAAATAAGAGGGCAGTTGTTGGCTACACCTAGAGTTGCAAACACCGATCTCAATGTCATGATAGCTTTGAAGCTCTTAAAAACACATTAATTCATACATTCATGGAAGAATATGTGGCACTCTCATTTACATACTCCAAAGTGTATGTAGGCATAAACATTTCCCAAAAACTTACAACATGAACCCTCTATTCTCTTTTCCAAAAAATGAACAATCAAATCCGGAAATACCTCAGAAGGGGAGGTTTGGATGTGCTTCTCCTTCCCAATATATTAAGTTCACCTAGGCATCTGATGGTGTAGATCATCTGGACGAGCATATAAGGCCAAGTTTAGACCCTTCACTTTGAGGATAGAATGGAGAGGAATCTCATCCATTTGAGGCTCGCTTGTAGGTGCAAGTTTATTTGTGAAGAGGAGGAGAGGTCTAGGCTGCTCTTGGCTCATATGACAATATTCTGTATTTTTTGAATGTGAGTCATTTCTGGAATGGGGACATAGTTGTTTGTTGTTGGCTGTATTGCCCATTTTTGCCATTTTAGACAAGGTCATAAATTCTATAAGACCTTCAAAAATTACACTAAAAATGTGAAACATAGCTACAGTGTGTAGATAACCCTCAAAACTGAAGGCCATGGTAGACTATCAAAATACAACCCTAGGCCATAGGCCTCAAAGAAACCCTCTTTGGCACAACTATTGTGTTTCCTTCTATGAGCAAAACAATGGCTCCAAAATTTCCATGAGGGATGACTCATGAGTCTCTCGTGCCCACCATGCAATTACCAACCTGTACTTTCCCCCTCTCCATGCAATGAAACACATTGAATTTCACATGTTTTCCAATTTGCATACATATGCCACTCCTATAGCTAGAGGGGGTTCTCACCATCTCTAAGTCACATCCCACATTAGATCATTATTGGAAATCGGTATACCTAGAGACTCATGAAGTTTTTTATATTACCCTATGGGTTGAGCATAGGGACCATAGATGACTGCCCTAGAAAGTTTTAAATAATGGTCGACTCCTTTGGCTAGAGAGGTAGATGGAGAAAAATTTGAGGAGATATATGCCAGCATGGAGGGGTGAAGGCGTGCTTTTATATTATTTATGTGCGTTGATAAGAGCTCTTTTAAGTAGGTTACTTACTCATCCTCAATATGGTGATAAGAGCTCTTTTAAGTAGGTTTCTTACTAATCCTCCGTATGGTGATAAGAGCTTGTGGTGGAGTCACCCTTTCATGCTCTTTAAGATTAATAGTAGGGGACAAAATCCCATCTCCCCCCCCCCCCCACCCCAAAGCAAGTTCATTTTCAAACAAGGATGTACATAGTGAGAGAGAGGATTTTCTTCTTGCTCCTAAGGTGTACAAACGATTTACCAAATTCTTTTGGTGTCTTCTCAAAGAAGCCCTCTCCACAATCGTTTTCATGTGGAGTCGCTTCAGTACCACTCTTGTTTCCAATGCATTTCCAATTATCTTTGGCTCATTATAAATTCCTTGTACGCTTTTTCATGGTGCAAGTCTAACTATAAACAAGGTTAAATTACTTTCTGTGTAGGAACATATATCTATATACGAACTGTTAAATAGAGAAGTTGTAGCTTGTTCAAAACACTTCCAAATTTTTTGTGGGTCTGCTTCTGTGATCTTCATTTGGAAAGGTCTTACAAGGGCTGACATCTGGACTCATTCAAAAATTTTATATTCTGCAATTGTAAGTGCAACTTGTTCTTGTATTTGGATCTCTCAATGGGGAATCGTGTGCCTCTGATTATTATCTTATGACGAAGCCATCAACACCTTCATTGAACTTTGAAACATTTCATTTAAATTTTGTCTGAGTGATTGAGCACATGATTGGGCGGGTGGGGAGGTATAATTAGCTTGTCCATATTTCACTCCGATCTACTTTTTTTCATGCTCCACTCACTCTAGATGCACCATGAAAAGTTTCGAAAAATTTCTATATGTCAAGTATACTAGAGTAAAATCTTAGAAAATACACTAAGAAGATATATCAGCAGGGTTGACAATTATCTCAACGTGATGGTACATTTAGGAATTGAGATTTATGCCAATCAATTGATCCTTTTTTTCTTTTGAGACTGGAAATTATCTCACTCCATCGATACTTCATTTCAAATTTTTTTTAATAAAGGAAGTTTGGCCTTAGCCTACTCTCCTGGACTTGAAGTAATTAAAAGAAAAGTACAAGAGAAGGGGACTAGTGCCCATGGGATCCCCCGAATCCCACAAAGCGGGGGTAGCTTTTACAGAGTTTAGATGGTATTACTGAGAGGTAAATCACCCTCTCATCAGTCGTATGCGGGGCCCACATGGGTTTAAGCTTGTTGTTGATCAGAAGAAACACTTGATGATGTCTAAAGGGGGTTTCTTACCATTAGCGATCCCTTTGCCAAGGAGGAGCAGTGATTTCTCAATTGACCATTCTTTGGGGGAGTCACCAAAGTAGTGAACCCATCTTTCCATGCCAGATCTTCCATAGGACCTTCCCTCTGATGGCATTCCAAAGAGACGTGAAGTAACTGATCGCTTCTCTTAGGAGAGCTTGCTTCCAACTGATATGTTTTCGAAGTCTAATTTTCTTTTCGAGCCCTCATGGAAGACTTTGCAATGCTTACATGAAGTTATAAAGGAGCTTCATAAACCTCGCATCCCCATCGTGTGGTGCCCACTTGGTTTTAAGCTTATTGTTGACATATTGTAGCCCTTTGTGATGTCTGAAGGGGGAGGCGGGGTTTCTTACAGTTAGCAATTCTTTTGTCGAGAAGGAATAGGGACTTCTCGAGCGACCACTCCTTGGGGGTATTTCCAAAGTTGAGTGCATCTTTCCCACCAAATCTTCCAAAGGATCTCTCCCTTGATCGCATTCCACAATGCCATAAAGCAACCGATCGCTGCACCAATAAGGGCTTGCTTCCAAGTGATATGTTCTTGGAGTCACAGAGACCGACCAAGGACCCTCCATAACCGAAGGGATTTAGGGAAAGCAAAGAGTAGGTGGCAAATATCCTCTTTGCTACGGCAATATCGCTTGCACTAGGGCAGAACACCACAGGTCTTGTTAGCTTTTGCGTTGGTCCATATTCCACGGTGTATAATTTTCCATAGGAGGACCGACTTTTTGTTTTCAATGAGAGGGTGCCAGATAGACATAAATTTCATATCCCAACAAAGTGGCATCTAGTTGAGACACCATTTCTTATTGAGACTGATGTGAATGTCATTGTGAGCTTCGACACATGGAAGCTTGGAGAGGCGATTACCATTATACCATTCAAGGCCCCTTAGGTCCGGAGTGTTGTGTTCCATAAGTATTCGGATCTTAGAGCGGTCCCAAGCATGGCGTCTACTCAATAAAACATTCCATTCCTTGCACGTGACAATAGCACTAGGGTCAAAGTCCACCCATATATTTGTGTCTTGTTTCGAGAGTTGCTCCATTCTTTGAATCCCTTATTCCAGAGTCTCTTGGCACTTCAGACATTCCAAGCCTCCATGTTTCTCATGCCTTGGATCGGGAACCAAATAGTGTGATTTTGTCTTATACCTGCGGCCCACTTCGAATCTTAACTGATTTTGATGTGAGGTTTGAATTTGTTCCAACTCAACCACAAGGATCTTGCTAGGATCGATCCTTTGGGTGAGACCGAAATCGGAGAGAATAATAGGGTGAGGATGTCTAGGTTTTTCCATCAAGGGTAACTTACCAGGGAAATCACATTCGTGTTTTTGAAAATTAATGTGGCCCAAGAGGAATCTCTGTTGCACCAAGCCTTAATCATCCACTTTGCCGCAAGTTTATTGGCCATGCTACCAATGTCCATAATACCCAAACCTCCACTCTTCTTTTGGCTAGTGCATATGGAGCATTTGATTTTAGGCACTCCCTTCGTGTTATGGTCCTTATTCTAGAGAAAGTTCCTACAAATACTTTCCAATTTGGCTAATTCTTGATCCTTCAGTCTCGAGCAAGAGAGGAAGTATATGATTGAGGATATGAGGAACGTGTTGATCACCATGGCCCGGCGAGCAAGTTTAATTTGCAATCCCCTCCAATAGTTATGTTTATAATTAAGTCTAGCAAGAACCCAAGACCACCTTTGTTCCAGAGTAACACCGAATCCCATGGGAATACCAAGAATGTGAACGACCTGACCCGATTGAATGCTTTGGCATCCCTGCACATTGAGGAGATGGGGTTGATTCTATTTGATAGCCCTGAATAAAGTCTTGGAATGGTTAATTCTTGACCCAGAGGCCTCACCAAAAGTGTCGAGGCACCACCAAAAGGTTTCCAGGCTGGTATCATCATTGTGAACAAAGGCATTTATGTCATTCACAAATAGCCTCATGGCCTTTTTCCCAGAGTTATGTGGCAAAGAGAGGCCTCTTATGCAACCAAGCTCCATCTGACGCTCCACAAGTCGGGTAAGTCCTTCCGTGGAGATGGCGAAGAGCAGTGGGGCCAATGAGCAACCTTGTCTGATGGATCGTTTCAGTTTGATTGCCTTTGAAAGTTGCCCATTGACATTGACTTTGGTCAAAGCATTACCAAGGAGAGTGGAGATCATCCTAAGGAATCTCTAACTACATCCAAGGTCTTTGAGCGATTGCAAAATATAGTCCCATTCCAATCTATCATAGGCTTTGTCAAAGTCAATCTTGAGGAAGACAATGTCCTGATTAGATTCTTTTGTGAAGTCTAGACCTTACTAGATATCAATGATGGCTTCCAATATTGACCTTCCCTGAATGAAGCCTTTTTGGTCTTTGCTAAGGCACTAGTCTAAATGATATCTTGTTGGCAATGACTTTAGCAAGAATCTTATATCCGGTTTGAAGCATTGTGATAGGTCTCCAATTCTCAATTCTGTTCCTCTCCTTTTTTTTATGAATAAGTTTGATGATGCCATTCTTGAGACAATATAGAAGGGGACCAAACTCGAGTGCCTCAAGCCAAACCAGACACAAAGGGGTGGCCACCACATATTTGAATGATTCATTTCAAAATTATCCTCTCATAAAAACTTGAGTATTTAAAGACAAGAATATGAGAACAAGAACCTATGAAAAAAAAACTAAGAATAGAAATTTCTAATGAAACCCCAAATATTTTCAAAGGTTTTGAGCGTTAGCCTTTTATTTCATATGGAGTGCAGGGTGGCCACTACATATTTGAATGATTCATTTCAAAATTATCCTCTCCTAAAAACTTGAGTATTTAAAGACAAGAATCTGAGAACAAGAACCTATGAAAAAAAAAAAATTAAGAATAGAAATTTCTAATGAAACCCCAAATATTTTCAGAGGTTTTGAGCGTTAGCCTTTTATTTCATATGGAGTGCAGGCGATATAGGATATGAGGGGAAATATAGTATCCCAGACACACACACACACATATATGTGTGTGTGTGCGTGTGTGTTTTGTGCTTATAGACTATGGAAAGCTCATTGAAATTGAGGATAATTCACAACAAAATATATTATAGTGAAGATTGGAACGTTTAAAATTCTTGTGGGTATTAGACTCTGGCATGTATATTTATGCCACAATGAGTGGTAAATCTCATTTTCAGATAGCATTTGAGGAAAGTGGTGAAGCATTTATACCTAAACGATTAAGGAAAGATATTAAAAGGGATTATGATCGTGGCTTTTATAAGAGAGAATCAACACGTGCTGACAAGACTCAAGTTATAGTAAGGAACTCCTGAATATATGGCATTATATCCCTTGAAAGGAGGAATTTTGGGGTGTCTAAAATATATAAATGGATCCAAAGATGCACCTAGTCTGGATCTTGGTATTTAGAAAACTGATTAGCTCTCAGTTCAGAAGGGATATCCATTATTATGTATTCATTTGAAACGAGTGAATTCCTTTGAGAATAGGGGCTTCATAAGAATGTTTTCTTTAAGGTTTATTTGAATTTCGTTTCGGATGTGGAACCCTAGTTACCTTACTAAGAGTTTGACACCATGGATTGGAGACCAAATCCAATACAGTGGGATGATGCTAACATTGTTCCTTTGGGTCCTCTTCTTCTATTGTAAGAGAGCAAAAGGACTCATGACTCATCGAGACAATTTCTCCTTAAACAAAAGGAATCATTATTGAATAGACATGTAATTTGAACAAAGGTTTTTCCTTTGTAGGGTATGAAATAATTTTTCTCCTGACAGAAGAGGATTCGAAATTTTATGCTAATAGATCTTATATATTTGTGAAGATTATTCAATTAGACTGTACCGATATATTGCTGAGACGTAGAGAATGCTCCGTAGAGAGCAAGAGTTTTCTTCTAGCTTTAAGAAATTTCATTTGATGAAAATAATTATGTTGTTCTCAAGTTTAGACATATAGATTCATTTTAAGAGAATGTGTTTTTCTACTCCATGAGCATAAGAGAATATTAGGAGTTCTCTCGAAAGGAAATAAATGCACCTCTCTCTCATAGGGAAAATATAGGCAGTAAAAGTATCCTATTAAAGGACATATACAGAGTAGGTAGTCTCAAGGATTAGACTGAGTCTCACCTAACACTTGAGGGTCGAAGTTTCCATACATGTCTTGAAGGTTACCTCCTTTTGATCAACAAATATGTGAGCTGCCTTTCAAAGATTAATTCACTATTTCTTAACTGATTTTCTTAAAGTCTCTCTATATGCCTATGTCAAATGATCTATTAACACGTTGATCATAAAACTCAATTGTACAAAATATTTAGAAAATAAAAGATTTACAGAGTCTATGTGAACCTAAAGAAACGTCTTTTCATGGTCTAACAGGTAAAATCTTAAGACATACAGCTCCAAAGTACGGATTAATCATGGACATGGATAGGATAAAATTCATACGAGGGGCTGACCATTTCTAATAAAGTCCAAGTGTTTTATGGGGCATTGCAACTACCGTTGAAGAACCAAAGGCATGTATGCTATATGTATTTTAGCTAATTTGTTTTAGAGAAAATGAAACCTGGATTTCAAATAAAAGAAAAGTGAGCTCCTTACAGTATCAAGGATATACCTCTAATGAATATTTTACTTCTTTTGTCGAGATAACATAGGCAAGGAGTTGAAACTCTGCATGCACAAAGGAAATTCAGAAACTCCAAGTTGAACGTTTATCTCACTCCACGTAATATCCTATATTCGTATGACTAATTCCTTCACTATACACTAAAAATTAAAATAACATTATTATTTTTTTTAATATAAAGAAAGTTCGGCATTAGCCTACTCTTCCGGACTTGAATTAAATAAAAGAAAAGTACAAGAGAAGGGGACTAGTGCCCACGGGACCCCCGAAATCCCACAAAGCAGGGAAAGCTTTTATAGAGCTTAGATGGCATTACAAAAAAGGTTAATCACAATGGGATAGCAAAGAAGTTCAAAAGCTGATCTCGGCCATCGACAGATTAGGGTTAACGAAGGCGTCTGGGAGGGTGCTCTGCTTCGCGGGTTCGCGGGTCGGAGTCTTCTCCTCTCCTCCCCCACCCAGAGGGGGAGGAGCTTCCTTTGTCCTCTGCTAGGGTGCTCTCCTAAAGATGGCGTCTGTGAGGGTGATCTACAAGGGCTAACGAAGGCGATTGAGAGGGTGCTCAGCTTTGAGTGTTCGCGCGTCGGAGTCTTCTCCTCTCCTCCCCCACCCAGGGGGGGAGGAGCTTCCTCTGTGCTCGCGTGCCCGGTTTTCTCTTTCTGCATGGCACCGTTTGAATCCCTAAGAAATGGGATGTCGTGTCCGGGTGAAGGACAAAAGGACTGCATGCTACAGCCGAGGACGATAGACTTAGAAGGGAGCTCTTCTGCGGATTTCGTTGCTGGTTCGAGTAACTTCCCGGTGTCTCTTCAGCAGAGCAGCGCAGAGATTCATTCTTTGAAGAAAACCTATGCGGACTTGGCCAAGGCAAGAGCCAAGCTTGATGAAGCCTTCTTCGACATGCAACAATTTACTGGTAACAACAATCTTGCTCCATCTCCCAATAAGGGAAAAGGTAAGCTCTTCGACAGTCCTCATGAAATTATTTGTGATAGCTTGCCCTCCGAAGAGGAAGAGGCTGCGTTGGTCATTGATAAGTCTTCACTAGACAACTGGCATGAGCACCTCACAGACAGAGTGGTCATAGGGTTGTGTCACGGTCCTAGGCCTGCCCAAGATTCTCTGAAAAATTGGATTAAGCATCACTGGGAAGCCAGAGGTCTAATGGTTAAACACATTCAATACTGCCCGAATAATTATTTCCTATTTTTTTTTGAAAATGCTAATAGTGCCCTACAAGTCATTAGTGAAGGCCAGTGGCTAATCAGAAATGTCCCAGTGTCTTTCTTTAAATGGTATATAGGGTTTGATCCTAAGGGCCCTAAGCCTACAAAAATCCCTGTTTGGGTAGAGTTCCCTGAACTACCCATAGATTTCTATCCTTGGGTGGAGAGCTTAGGGAAGATGGTTGGCAAGGTCCTCGGTCAAAAAAGTAAAAATAGCATAATCAATCCGAGATGGGACCCCCAAGTGTTAATAGAAGTGGACATAGCCTCTGAAATCAGGCCCTTCATTGTGATCAAAGACTCAAATGGGAAAAAACTTCACACCCAAAAGGTGTTGTACAGAAACATCCCAAATGCTTGCTATAACTGCTACAAGCAAGGTCATATCATAAAAGATTGTCCTTTCCTGCAGGTTCAGAAAATTTCGGTGAATGAAGACCCAAATAAGAATATTGGCAATTTTGTGACCAAGAATAGTGCTCCTCCTACTAGGAAAACTCTAAATAAAGGAAAAAAAAAAGTGACTAGTAATGATAATATGTTTGGAGTTCTTTTAGAAGAGGTGCATAACCCCTTTGAGGATAGCCCAGCTGAAAACCTTCACCACTCAAGTCCCAAAGAGAACATCTTAAATGTTGAAGAATCAACCAAAGTTAATGCTAGTGATTCTAAGGACAATCAAGATAAGCTAGTAAACGGTTGGTCCCTGGTAGGAAAAAAAAACAAAGTAATCGACTTATATACCCAAAAAGACCTAGAAAGGAAGCTTTCGATTGATCCCACCCCTTTGCTGGAAAATCTAGAGAATCCTAATCTTTCTGTTGAGATTTTCAGACAGGAACTTGATGCTATGGATCATAACAAACTGGAAACTATGGAAAATGAAATGTTTAATGAGGAAGCTATGCCTCTTATGCAGGACACAAACATGTCAACCCAACTGGCATCTTCAAGTAAACCAAGAAAGAAAGACTCGGTGAGATCTTCTACGGTAAAGTCTGCTAAGAATAGTAAGAAATGAATCTTTTAATTATTATGATGTTTAACCTTTCCATTCTTTCCATAAACGTGAAGGGGCTTACAGATCCTGTAAGACCAAAGATGATCAACAGTTGGATTATGTCTCTGCATAGAATTCCTGAAGTTATTTGCCTGCAGGAGGTTAAAACTGGTGGGAAATCCTTGGAAATCAAGCTCAATATTCTATCTAATAAATTCATCTGGTTTTCCACCAATCATCAGGATAATAAGGGTGGTGTAGTGATTGGCCTCAGCAAATCCCTGTCACCCTTCTTGGTTGATAAGTCTTCTAGCTGCACCAATCAATGGTGCTGCTTCAGGCTGGGTAACCCCTATAACCTTTCTATCATTTCTGTTTATGCTGCCAATAAATGTATGATTAGAAAATTGTGTTGGGAAGAGATCTGTCTAATACAAGGTCCCTCCATCATGATTGGGGATTTCAACATGGTCACCTATATCAAAGACAGATGGGAGTGTAAAGGTAATATTATATTTGGTTCTGAAAAAAATGCTTGGAAAAACCTATGTATCCTGCATGAATTTGTGGATGCTTCTAAAAATTCTGGTTTTACCTGGTCCAATAAACAGTCTGGTGCTTCCTACACGGCTGCTAGATTAGACAGATGCTATGTCAACAATAACATTTTGCAAAAATGTTGGGAGGTCAGTGCTCATATTGATCATTCCCTCCTGATGACTGACCATAAACCCCTTATTGTCAACATTAGAACTGGTAACCCCTCCTTTAAGTCTGGTTGGCCTCATCTTGATGTTAACCTTCTCAAGCTCCCCTGCATTAGAGCTGAGTCTAAAAGGATTTTTTCCCACCATTTTAAAAACACTAGTTCTCCTGGTAAGGCCTGGGAAAAAGCGGTTAAAGATGTGCAGGTGGTTTTTACCCACTTTAAGCAAAAAGCCAAAGAGTGTAGAGCTATAAGATATAGAGCTATTGTGGATAAGCTTAAAGCTTTAGATGTTACTTCTCAAGAGTTTCAAAGGTTACATTTGAGATTGTGCAAGGAAAGTTATCTTGAAGCTAGTTACTCCCTTGCCTCATCAAAAGAATTTTGGAGTGAGAAAATGGACAGGAACAACAACCATATGTTCTCTCTGTTAAAAAAAAATAAAGTCAGGGACTTCATTCCCAATTTGAAAAAGAAAGAAGGTGGTCACACTTTAAATATTGAAGAGACTCTACAGGAGGCTAAAAGCTTCTTTATGGATATTTTCTCTGGTACTCCCAAGTGGGGGGAGGACATCCGGAGGGCCAGAGCTACTATTGCTCTAAAAAGGAAAAAAATGATTCCTGAAAGCCTGGTTCCCATCCTGGACCTGCCCCTCACTGCCGGTGAGATCAAAGAAACCATTTATAAATTGAAACCCTGTAGGTCTCCGGGATTTGATGGATTGCCAAATGAATTCTTCATACTTCTATGTGATTTTCTTACTCCTTATATTCTCTTGGTGTGGGAAGAGGCTTCTAGCAAAGGATTTCTCCCTTGTCACATAAACACTGGTGTTATCAGACTCATTCACAAAAGGGGAAATAAAGATGACCTCAATAATTGGAGACCTATCACTTGCCTCAACACCATCTACAAGATTATAGCTTCCACCATAGCCGGAAGACTCAGTCCCATGATGAAACACTTTATCCTCCCTGAGCAAAAAGGATTCATCAAAGGTAGATACATCCTTGATGCTATCATTTCTCTTTGGGAAGGCATAGACAATGCTAAAGACCTGGGCCAAAATTTTTATTTCTTCAAGATTGACTTTGATAAGGCTTATGATAGAATTGAATGGGATTTTATTCTCCAATCTCTTCAAGACTTGGGAGCTGGCAGAAGACTCATCAGAAATATTAGCACTCTTTTTGGCAATGCTTGTTCTAGAGTTGCCATCAATGGCCACATATCTGATCCCTTTACTCTTAGGAGATCCATACGTCAAGGCTGTCCTCTTGCTCCCTTGCTCTTTGCTATTGCTAGTGATGCTTTAGGTTGGCTTGTTAAAGATGCTATGAACAATGGTACTATAAAAGGGATCAATGTGATTAACTCCCCTTCCCCTCTTGGGCTTCAAATGTTTGCTGATGATACTAATGTTATGCTAAATGCTGATGATCTTTCTGTGAACAAATTCCTGGAATGTCTAGAGATTTTTTGTCTTGCTAGTTTAACCATTCCAAAACTTGATTTAAAGCTTCTAATGATTATACTCCTGAATGTGTTTCTAGACTTGGATGCAGCATTATCAAAGATGGAGAGATTTTTAGATTGTTGGGGATTCCCATGGGTTTCCAGATTTCTTTTGCTCAAAGGTGGGATTGGGTGGTTGAAAGGTTTAAAAAACACTTGACATACTGGTATGATACTAATAGCTCCCTCCCTCATAGAACTTTTGTTCTAAATCATTACATTCTTCCAAAATTGGTCTATTTCCTGGCTTGTTGGTCTCCTTCTAATAAGCAACTTGGACAGGTTATCAGTCTAGCCAGGAACATCCTATGGGGAAGCAAGTCTGATAAAAAAAAAGTCCCCAAAGTGGCCTGGAAAGTGTGCTGTCTCCCTAAACATCAAGGTGGCTTGGGCATTATTAATCCTGTGAAAATGGCAGACAACTTGGCTTCTTAATGGATTCTGAGATGTATTGACTGTAATGATGTTTGGGCCTGTCTTCTGAAAAGAAATACTGCTAGATTCTGTCTTTCTGACTACAGGGCCTGGAAAAATCTCAACCTTTGGGACATTATAACTTCCCCTCATCCCATCACCTTTTTTGGTAGTCCCTTAGTTTGCAGAATGTGGAGGGCCTGGTTCAAAGCTAAAAACTCTTTTAAACTCACCAATGAACTTGACTGTTCTCTTCAATTTTATTTGCAGGAGTCTCCTTGGCTGGGTTGGCTTGCTTACTGTGAAAAAAACAGTCTGTCCATCAAGCAACACAAATGCCACAAAGCTGGAATTACTACTTGGAACAACTTCATGTGTGGTGCTAGGGTAAGGACTGCACAAGAAATCCTTTCTACCACTAATCTGTCTATGTCTTGCTTGCAGGTAATTCAAAAGCACAGAATCTTGTTGATGGAAAAGAAGGACAGGTGGCATAGGAAAACAGTTGATCTGGTGGATGTTGCTAATGTCATCTTCAAGCAATTCAAACATGACAGAGGTTCTGCTGATCAAATCCTGAAGAAGCTCAACTCTAGATGGCAGGTGAACTGTTCTACACACCAGTGGTCTTATAGATTCAAAGCCCTGTGGGCCTTTCCAGATTGCAGCAAACATTCTTTTCTTCAATGGAGGATGTTACACCATGGCCTCTGGACTGGTAATAAAATCAGGAAAATTTATAATAGTGGTGGATCCTGTATATTTTGTGGCCTTGTGGAGGATGTTTCACACCTCTTCCTTGAATGTCAACATGCTAAAAACTTCTGGTCTGCTGTGGAGAAGTATCTGCTAGTGAATGGTCTCCCCAAACTTAGTAAAATGGAAGTTATTCTTGGCTGCTGTAATCACTTGGATATTTTGCTGTGGAATATTTGGAGGGGATACATTCTTTGGTACATTTGGCTCAGTAGGAATGAGGCTACATTTGGTAGCAAAAAAAGGAACTACCTTATCACTTTGCCTGTTATTCTGAAAAATGCTTCTTTGTCCTGTATTAGGAGAATCAGAGATGCCTCTTGTAATAACTATGATGTCTTCAAGATTTTGTCTGAAAATTCTCCCTCTAGATGGAAAAAACTGTTAGCCGAACAGTACTCTTGTAAAAGGCTAGACATGTACTACTATTTGTAAATTGTCCTCTGGGGCAGGTGTCTCCTGCCCAAGGCACTTTGTATATGGCCACCATTAATTTAAATTTTCCTTGTTTCTTCAAAAAAAAAAAAAAAAAAAAAGGTTAATCACCCTCTCATCACCCTCATGTGGGGCCCACTTGAGTTTAAGCTTGCTATTGATCAAAAGGAGTACTTGATGATGCCTAAAGGGGGGGGGATTTCTTACAGTTAACAATCCTTTTGCCAAGGAGGAACAACGATTTCTCAATTGACCACTCTTTGGGGGAGTCTCCGAAGTTGAAAGCACATCTTTCCCACCAGATTTTCCATAGGACCTCCCCTCTGATGGCGTTCCAGAGAGTCACGGAGCAGCCGAATGCTTCTCCCAGCAAGGCTTGCTGCCAACTGAGATGTTTCTGTAGTCTAATTTTGTTTCCAACCGTCTGCCAGAGTCTGTCGGAGTTGGGGCAGGTAAAGAAGATGTGTGAAACATCTTCGATAGACCGGTAGCAGCGTTTGCACCAAGGAGAAATCCCACAAAATTTGCTCGCCTTAAGGTTGGTCCAGATTCCATGATGAAGAATTTTCCATAAGAAGACAGACTTTTTGATTTCTATGAGGGGGTGCCAGATAGCCATGAACTTCATGTCCCACCGAAGCCGCGTCCATGACAGACACCACTTCTTGTTGAGCTTAACCTGATAGTCAATCGTTTCTTTGATGTTCGAGATTTTTGAAAGGCTATTCCCATTGTGCCATTTGAGACCAAGCGAGCTCGACGTGTCGTGTTCCATGAGAAGGTGAACTTTGTGTCGGTCCCAGGCGAGACATCTGCTTTGCAAAGTGTTCCATTCTTCGTACGAAATGTTGACACAAGGGTCAATATCCTCAAAGCTGATCCAGTGGTTGGTGCCTTGTTTCCAGAGATGTTTCCATTTTTTGAAGCCTTTGTTCCATAACTGCTTGGCATTTTGAATGTTCCGAGATTCCACACTCCGGATGCCTTGGATCGGAAACCAGATAGAGTTGTTTTGTCTGATACCGGCTGCCCACTTCCAGCCTTCACTAATTCTTGTGTAGCTTTTGACTTTATTCCAACTCTTCCATAGGGAGCACATGAGATTAGAGCCTTTCGAGAAGATGAGGATCGAGGAAAATAGCAAGGTCAAGATGTCAAGATTCTTCCAATTTGGGAAAGCCATGAGAGCCAACTCATTCTTGTTTCTGAAGATCAACTTGGCCCACGAGGCCTCCCTGTTGCACCAAGCCTTAATCATCCATTTGGCCGCCAGTTTGTTAGCCATGCACCCAATGTCTAGTATACCAAGTCCTCCAATATCTCTATGGCTGGTGCAGATGGACCATTTGATTTTAGGAACCCCCCATGTATTGTGGTCACCCGTCCAAAGGAAGTTTCTACAAATACTATCCAGTTTGGACAGATCTTGCTCTTTCGGTCTCCACCAAGAAAGGAAATAAATGGTAGATGATAAGAGAAATGTGTTGATAACCATAGCACGACCAACAAGATTGATTTGCATACCTCTCCAAAAGTTAAGCTTGTTTTCGAGTTTGGCCAGCACCCAGCTCCACCGCTGTTCCATAGAGATGCGAAACCCCAAGGGAATTCCAAGAAGCCGAAAAATTTGGCCCTATAGAATGATTTGACAGCCATTATCAATGAGAAGATCGGGCTGTGACCCAACAATAGCTCTAAAGGGGGTCTTAGAGTGGTTGATTGTGGAGCCAGAGGCTTCACAAAATGTAGCTAGACACCTCCAGAATGTCTCCAGGCTGGTACAATCATTGTGAACAAACACGTTCATATCATTGGCAAAAAGTTTCATGGTGATCTGGCTGTAGTCATGAGGCAAACAGAGGCCTTTGATATTAATAGCTTCCACTTGATGCTCCACCAGCCTGCTAAACCCTTCCGTGGCAATGGCAAAGAGAAGGGGAGCCAATGGGCACCCTTGTCTGATAGATCTTCTAAGTTTGATCACCTTTGAAAGTTTGCCATTAATGTTAATTTGGGTCGATGCGTTTCCGAGAAGGGTCGCAATCATCTTCCTGAATTTCTGACTACATCCAAGATCATGGAGCGACTACAGAATATAGTCCCATTCCAGGCTATCGTAGGCTTTATCAAAGTCGATCTTGAGGAAGACCACATCTTGTTTAGACTCATTTGCAAATTCAAGACCTTCCCAGATATCTATAATGCTTTCCAAAATTGACCTGCCTTTGATAAAACATTTTTGGTCCTCGCTTAACCACGCTCTCAAGTGGCAAGAGATTCTGTTGGCAATGACTTTGGCAATGACTTTGGCAATGATCTTGTATCCTGTTTGGAGCATCATAATAGGACGCCAGTTCTCTATTCTGTTCTTTTCCCCTTTTTTGTGTATTAACTTGATAATGCCATTGTTGAGACAAGATGGAAGCGCGCCAAACTTGAGCACCTCTTGCCAAACCAAACGAAGAGGAGTGGCAACCACCAACTTGAAGGATTTAAAGAACTCATTAGTGAGTCCGTCGGGTTCCGGGCTTTTACCAGATGGGAGAGCATCAATGACCTCAATGATTTCTGCTTCAGAGATAGGGGCTTGTAGTAGGGAGCGAAGGTTGAGTGGTATCCTGTGGGGGGAAACCCTAGATATGGCTGCCATACAGTCCCTTCTATGGTGGGAGAGGGGGTTCGAGGTCCCCAGGAGTCTCGTGAAGTGCCCCTCAATGATCCCAAAATTATCTTCTTCCGTATTGCATACATTGCCATTTAAATCTAGCAATAAGGGGATCGATTCTCTGTTATGTTTCCTTTTAAGGATACGGCACATCTCTTTGGTGGGTTTGTCGACTTTGACAGCCCACCACTCCTTGAAAAAAATTTGCAAATTCTTCCTTTGTATTTCTTTCTCGTATCTCAGCAATGCTCTGATTTTTCGAAGACCGTTCTGGGCTTGAGATTTTCCTTTGTTCACTTCCTCCTCGAGCCTCTAGAGTCTATGATATAGAGCTTCTCCACGAGCCCGCTGCACAGTCTCGAGCATCTTCTTGGATCTAATCATGATCCGTCGTGACTTACCGACCGCACTTCTCCAACACTTGGCTGGGGACAAGCCGGAGGCGAACGCCTCCTTCCACACATCAGAAATTTCTTGATGGACGGAGGGGAGAGAGTAGGAGGGCACACTGGTGTGGAACCAAGGAGCCTTACTGATCTTGATGGAGGTTGGAAAGTGATAACGATCGGGTAGTGATCAAAGATGGTGAGGTCGGTGCATTGCGAGAGGGAAGGATGGCCCCACTGATGAGTAAAACTGTGAGAAATGTAGCATCTATCAAGTCTAGCTTTCCTCAGATCCTCGCCCGCTTGGAGATTTGACCAAGAAAAGCCATTCGAATCTTTGAATTCGACCAAATCCAAGTGCAGTTTGCCGACTATCGATGACCTTGCCCTTGCCCATCCATATGTCCATAGGGTCCTCCACCATGTTGAAGTCACCAAAAATAAGCACGTTGTGAGGGAGCGAGTCCAAGGAGGCCCAAGTGTTCAGTCTCTCTAACTCCCCATTAGGGGCATACAAAGAAACTAAAGTAAAGCAAAAAGGAGCACCAAAAGAAACAGCAATCCATCGATGGCATTCATCTTCAATGGAGTTCTCAAGCTTTTTAAACGAGAATTGATTAATACCAATTACCGTTCCACCGGACCCCCGCTGGTGCATCGTTGAAATCCAAACATGGGTCGAGGAGACGTGTCTAAGCCATTTCTGGAGGTCTTCTCCGTCAATTTTAATCTCTTAAATACATATGAATTCTGGGTTTAGGCTAATGTCGTGAAGCCATTGACCAATGATGGTCGCTCTTGAGGGGTCGGTTAGCCCTCTGGCGTTTAACGAGATGATGATCATTGTCGTAGTGAACCCTCCGAGCTTTGTCCTTCCTTTTCTTGGATTCATCTTTCTTTTTCGCTGGGATCAGATCGTGAATTAGCAATAGGTTCTTGTGGGGGCTTTTCCAGGGTAACTCCATAGGTTGTTTTCCTTTGCGGGATGCCTCCTGCTGGGAAGAACTGGGCAACGTTTTCGACATCGTTTCCAGAATAGTTGATCCGATGATGGAACTTTCACTATCCATGTTATCTTCGTTACTAGTAGTAAAGCGGTCTTCTTTGCTTGTAGAGTAACCCTCCTGGGAGGTTTCTTTATTGTCAGGGATCTCTAGGGCTTTGTCGTTGGTGTCCACCTCAAGTTTGTTCCCACTTGGGTAGTCAAACTCATTGATCTCCTTTTCCAGATTGCAATACAAGTTGCTGGAGGGGGTGACTCACATGTTGTTTCGCTCAGCAGTCACCTTAGGGCTTCTTTTCCTTCTTCTTCTGACTTTGATGAACCCGTCTGCATGAGCTTCTGGATTAAGGGGGGCCCTTGACTTCCTCTTCCTTCGTCGAGTGAGTCAATGCCCCTTTGCTGTCTTGAGCGTTTCTAGGGGCTTCTTGATTTCGCTTGCTTTTTTGCCTCAAAGGGCAATCTTTAATCCTGTGACCTTGTTGGCCACAACGAAAGCATGCGTTGGGAAGGTTTTTGTAATTGATGTCTTGCTCCCATACATCCCCTTTGCCCAAGTCCACTTTGATCTTCGATGGAAGCGGCATGCTGAGGTCAACCTTGACACAGATTTGAGTGTGCCACCGAGCGTTGAACGAGTGTCTTGCACCTTCATAAATGAGACCACCAATGTCGTCCCGTGAGGCCAACGGCTTGTCGATAGGAGAAACAATGTCCCACACGAAGTTGTAGAAGAAGTATGGCAAGTTAGGGAGCTCAACCCAGAGAGGGTATCCAAGCGATTTCGATTTGTCGGGAGTAAAATCAGGGGACCATCTAAATAGGCACAGGGTCGCCTGGCCGAATTGCCAGGTTCCCAAACTTAGGACTCGAAACGCCATATCTTCATTTTCAAAGACTAGCAACATGTGTCTTGCCGGTAAGAACTGACACTTACAAACAATTAGCCCATCGGGGGAACGACTCGTTGCGAAGCCACTCTCGCACGGTTTTGAGCGGGCACCTAGGACCAAACATTTGGCCGACAAGGCAAAATTTCTTGAGCTCCTCCTGAGTTGACAGAATTGCGGGTCTACTGAGGGAGACCAAGGGGGGTTCAACACTCTCAGAGGCCCCAAGTGCGGCACAAGATCCCCCCTCCAACAGAGAGGCCAGGTTACCGGTCTCCCCCGAAGGAGGGGCCAGGTTACTGCACCTTCGTTTTCCCTCTTTTTAGCAAAACAAAAGGACGGCAAATTAATCTTTGAATTCCCTCTTACCAGGCGTCACGCCAAGGACATTGACAAATCTGTGATTGAAGGACCCCCCACCTCTTCCAAGGCAGTCGACGCAAGCTGCAAACTACCCACTCTCTCTCTAGCCGCTGGCAAAGAGTCGCGATAAACACAAAGGCTCAGTCGCGATGGACGGATAGGCTCGGCCGCGATGGACGCACGGATACACCCGTGATGAACACAAACCAGGATGGACACCACAAACGGGAGATGGACCTCAGGCTCTGTCCGTCGTGAGCGGGAAACCATCCATCGTCAAAACAAAACCGTCAGTCACCAAATCAAAACCATCGATCGCCAAAGCAAAACCATCGATCGCAGAGCCCATCAGTGGTAGAGAAAAGCCGTCAATCGTGCGAGACACTTTGGATGGCGATGGGCAGAAGTGAAGGCGATGGACCAACAGCGCTGAGCACTTCATGTCGCTCCATTCCACCCGTTGTTACATATTCACCAACTGCCATGAGTTGATAAATAACATTATTTGAAGTCGCCCAAAGTTTACTCATTGAATGAATTGGAGACTTGAGTCCACGTAAAAGAAGAAAAACCATCTCAATTGATTACTAGATAGAGTACTCACTACTTAAATATGGAGTTAAATATGGGTAGCTCAACTTGGGATGCAGGTAGGTACAACCCTTCTTCTTTTTTACCAAGAAGCCAATATATTAGAAGTTTCGTATTTGTTAGTTACACAGACATGATGCTTCAAGAACAAGGTCAAAAACTATGCACAGCTTGTTGCTGTGATGAGACTCTTTGACAATTTGATAGTACCAACTGTGCGTTTAACTTGAGTATAGATGTATATTCACCAGATTGTTTATAGAAAACGAGTTCAAGTAAGATATTGCATTTTCTTTGTTTGAGCATGTTACTATCTTCTTTCACTCGAAAATCTTAAGGATGTGCATGATCATAGGGGTTGGTGGATTGATTTGGATTTGAGTTCTTTGAAATATATAGGATCGAAGGATTCTATCACATTGATTAAAAACAATTGGCTCATTGATTTCTCCTTCTAAAATAAGTATTCTAAAATATCTTTATGCATATAATTTTCTTAATACATGATTCCATATAGCTAGGTTCCTTGGACGTATGAATGTCCAACCAAGATAGATTGATTATCAATATACAATAATTTTAGTTGAATCCTTCATCTATTTATGGTTAGACTCACATGTTATTAACTAACAAGAAAATTTATTGAATGGTCGATTTTCTATAAGTATGCACCCATCAATACATTGTGTTGGAAAACAAGCTCCAAACTTAGGAGGATGTGTGTATGGAATTGAACTCACAACCTCTTGGTAAGGAATGTGATGGGCTAACCACTTTCCCCAAAAGCCATGACTGAGGATTACGTCCCAATCCTCTCCCTTAGCATGTAGTTCAACCATCTCCTATCTGTCAGGGTGTGCTTCAACCTTCTTCTACCTATCACTTTATTACATTCTTCCCTCCTTAGTTGATCATTGTCCTCAATGATCTACTCATTATCCCTCTAGCCTCGGTGATCCATTCTTGAACTCCCTTGGTACCCTTGAATTGATGTCCCTCAACCTCGCATAGTTTCTTGAACCTTGTTCGCAACCTTGGTGTCTTGAACACTGTTCTCAACCTTAGTACCTTGAACCTTGTTCTCACCCATGTTCAGTATCTTGAACACTCAATCAAGTGCCACCCAAGGATTCCCAAGGAGTTCACACTTCCAAGTTAGCTCATTGAAATTTTGTTCGGAGAGCTTTCCAACAATATATTAGAGGCCTCAATTCTGACCTACAGATTGAGAGATACACTTGAACCTTTGTTGGGTCCAATTATCAAAGTGCCGCCTCCCCAATTCCTACCCTTTCACATGATAGAGTACCCAAGCGCCTTTTTTAGAGGCCATTGGGTCATTCCACCTTGCCCAAGCCTACTTCCTAGGCTGTGATACCAATGTAAGGAATTGAACTCACATTATCTTGGTTAGGAATGTGATGGGCTAACCACTTGCCTCAAAAGCCACGGTTGAGGATTATTTCCTAATCCTCTCTCTTAGGGTGTAGTTCAACCATCTCCTATCTGAAAAGGGTGTGCTTCAACCTTCTTCTACCTATCACTTTATTACAATGTGAACCACTTGGATTGATGACACTCTGAGAAATATGAAACATGCATTCAAGCATGAATATTCATGGTCAAATTTGATTTTGAATCCCCATCATAACTCTCAAATCAATCATCTATCACACTTGGTTGAGATAAATCCTACATTGTAGGGAAAGAACTCCCTATCATTTAAGGACTCCTATTCAAAGTTATATAAACACATCTTTTATGTCGAGTTCCAGAGATCCCATGTATGTTAGGAATTTTAGGACTTTAATTAGCTGGTAGATCTCTTTCAAGCCTCGTGCTTGCTTAAAGGATTTTCTTCATAACTTGAGTAGCCATATCTCACACTCAGATTTATACGTGTAGGAGCTTCTTAACTCTAAGTGATTAGCAAATTTCTCTGCTCATTTTGTAACCAGTTCTTGTAATATTTGGTTTTTTTGAAAAACACTATTGTTTTCTAAATTTGGCTTGATTTCAAGTTTGATGTCTACATATTATAAGAGAAATTAAGTCTTGGGTGGGTAGTGGTCTTGATGTAGAAGCCAATACGTAGTTTGTCTTGGAGACATTCGTTCTCAAAGTAGCAGAACGTATTTTGGTGATGTAACTTGCATTATGATGATATCTTAGTATAATTTTCACATCCAAAGGATCTGAGCTCCATTCCATAGGAACTCAAAGTATCAATGTTTTTAGTGAGGATAGGTTTCTTTGAACATATGTGTGAGGCTATTCATGTTTCAACA
Source organism: Ceratopteris richardii (assembly GCA_020310875.1). Lineage (NCBI taxonomy): Eukaryota > Viridiplantae > Streptophyta > Polypodiopsida > Polypodiales > Pteridaceae > Ceratopteris > Ceratopteris richardii. The sequence goes on along the minus strand of CM035436.1, from coordinate 50,992,813 downwards.
TCCATAGGGAAAACGTACATCCTCCCATGAGTGGTATCAAAGAATTTGAACACAAAAATACATTTCAAGAGGAAAAGAACAATCCATTGAAGGGCTTGAAACAACATGAGTTATTGATTCAATTCAGAAGGCACACAACCAACTCAAGGGAAGTCTACTAGTAAAAAAGCAAAGCACCTACCCCATCTCTTTTGGTAATTTTGAAGTACATAGTTCAGTATTTTGGTACTTGTCACTTTTATTGCATCAAGGAACCTTAGAGGAGCCTATTCCAATACATCATGTGAGAATATAGCAATTACATTGAAAAGCTAGATCAGAACAACTATTAACCATGGAAATTTAAAACTTTTCTAGTTTCCTCATGGGCACATGATTAGGAGGGCTTGTTAGTGAAACGATTGTTATAACTAGATTAGGAGAGAATCCAATTCCTAATCAGTTGAGGATTTTCATAGAATGGAATGAGAGAGATAAAGAGGGTAATCTTCATGGGTCATATTCAAGATCTAAAATTTGAACAAAAGTGTGGGAAACCCTAGAGGGACTATACTCTACTTCAACTAGAGCTAGTAAGATTCATTTGAAGAAGAAAATCAATAAATTGAGGAAGAAAAAATTAGGAACATCAATGAATATATTATGAAGATCAAAGAACAAAGTGATGCAATGAGATCCACAGATATTCACATCAATTACGATGCGCTAGTTACATATACATTGAATGTACATAGTGGTGATCAAAAGTGGAAGAATTTCACGACTTCAATATATGGCAAAGATAATCTTCCCAGCTTTGAGCAACAATTGCACGTAATAGAGATTGAGGAGATGAACATTGGATGCTCAAAGGTGAAGGTCAATTATTTCTCCTACTTTGGAGTTGTCCTCTCCAACCATAAAAGTATAAAGGAAACAACAAACTTACACATTTTAAATTTTCAATCCCGGAAGCATACTAAGACAAGAGTTGCTTCTTCATTGATGGACTCTGTAATTTAAGAATAGCCAATAGAGATTTAACAACTTTTATGGAAAATTCTATGTTTCCTTATAAATAGAGGTAGGAAAAAGCTTTTCTAATGACTCTTATGCGTAAAGTGTTCCATTTTCTATAAGGAATACGTTGGCAATATCTTCAATACATGTACCCTAGAGAGAGGCAATCGTGATTATGATGGAATCACTTAGTCAAGTTGAGCAACACTTTGCAAAGGTATGGAGACTCATAATGATGAAATAGACTTAGATTCACATGAAATGATCAAAGAACGACTGATCACAACAACATATCAATGGTAAACACTCAGAAAATCATCAATCAACCACCATGAAAGATAAATGATGATATTTAGAGAAGATATGCAAGAGCTTTCAAGTTCTCATTAATCATTCAAGAACAAATGATCATCCTCAAAAATGCATTATAACTTATCTTATATACTTTTCCAAATGTCCACTTTCATACTAGAAAAATAGTCCTCTAAACTTCTAATGTAAATTTCTACTCAATTCATGAGAGCTCCAAAAATTCTCAAAAATTTACATAAGTTATTTCTAACCATTAGAAAGACTCTTCCTGATTCTTACATCCATCACGGCTTTTTATATTACAAAATTACTATTTTACAAAACATTTATGTGTCCAAAAAGTGTATTCTAACATCAATGAAGCACGAGCCTTTTATGCATGTAAATGAAGAGGTAGAGGAGAATTTCAAGGTAGAGGTAGCATAAAAGGAAAGGAAGAGGATCAAATGGATACTTTCATCGAGACAAGAGTTCCTTTTCACCAATAGGAAGAGGAGGAAGGTAAAATCAACCTTGAGAAACTAACAAGTTTTAAAGGATGCTGCATATGTGGCAAGTATGGTCACATCGCAAGAGATAGTTATGAGAGGGACAAGAGCAATTCATCATACAAATGAAAAGGTAATTATGCATCTACATCAAGTCAGAACGAGATAATCTTAGCTATGATGCAGCTAAGTGATCACAAAAATCATATATTTCAAGCACAATGTACATTGATAGTGGATGCAACAATCAGAGCTACAAAAGCAATTCTTATCAAATATCTAGGTAGCATCAACCAAAGGCATGTGCATATAGGTGATGACACCCCTCATTCCATCACACATATAAGTGATTTTATGATGGATGGTTCTCATAAGGATAATTGTTTGAAGGATGTTGTTCCCGTTTCCACAATCACAAAGAAGCTTGTTTTTTGTGGGTTGAATTGTTGAGAGAACATTGTATGTCAAGATCAACCAGAAGGGATGCTTTGTGGAAAACTTTATGAATTGTATGTTTTGTTAGCCAAATGTAGAAAGAGCAGAAAGTTTTTCACATTGGATATGAATACAAACTTCAACCATAGTACCTACTTCACATATAGAAGTGAAAGGTAGCACAATTCGATCTTTGGCACAAAAGGTATGAACATATCACTTTTCAGATATTGAATAATATGGAGGAGAAGAGGTTAGTAGTTTGATTACTAAATCTTTAGAATCAAAATCTCATGAGATTTTTGAATCTACCAATTTGGTAAGAAAATTAGGTTAACTTTCAAGAAGATCAATTATGTGAACTATCATCTGATTGACCTAGTTCTTGCAAATGTTTGTGGGCCAACCAAGGAGAACTCCATATGAGGTGGCATTTACTTTGTAACTTTCATTGATGATTGTACAAGAATGTCTAACCTTTAGGGCATGAAAAACAAGTTAGATGTCTTTTATTATTGCAAGAAGCTCAAAGCTATTGTAGAAAAGTAATGTGATAGGTACATACAATATATAAGCTTGAATGCATAAGGGGGATACTTCTCTTATTTCTTTGATTTCTCTTTGAGTCCTTCCTTCTTCACATGTATATATATATAGGAAAATGAAGATGAAGAAGGAAGGACTCAAAGAGAAAGTGAAGAACTAGAAAGCTACATCGAATCAGATTAGTCATGCAAGGAGTAAAGACAAGGAAAACAACATAAAGATAGAAGAATATAAAGACATGGAATGACCTCAATGTAGAACATCATGCGAAGAAGGGGAAGCTGAAAGGTGAACAAAAAATATCCAAACGAATGGAATGGTGAAATAAGAAGGTCTAATACGGTAAGGAATCCAATTGAAATTTGTTCATGGCTATACACTATACATATATGAGTAAAGTTTTTTGAAGAACGCACATCCATTGAAGAAGCCAATACATGAAGGAAATGGTAAGCATCTAAGCAAGATGAGATTAAGGATTTCGAGGATAATCAAACTTAGAAATTAATTCCAAGGAGGTAAGACATAATTTCATTGGACGCAAGTGGGTATTTAAGGTAGAGAAGCATTTGGATGGAAGCATTTCTAGGTCTAAAGCTCAGCATGTAGCTAAAGGTTTTTCTTAGACATATCAAGTGGTTTATTAAGAAACCTTTAGCCCTTTTGCCAAGATGACTACCATGAGAACAAACATTGAAATCTCATCAACCAAGCATTTGAAGATGTATCAGGAAGAATGCTTTTCTAAGTGGAGAAATAGAGGAGGTACTAAATGGACCAACCATTAGGATTTAAAGATAAAATCAGAGGTGCTTATGTTTGTAGGTTAGATTTATATGGTCTCAAGAAAGCCTCATAGGGATAGAATCAAAGGCTAGTAGATTGCCTGATCATTTGTGGATACACAAAAAGCAGAGAAAATTCATCATTATTCTATAAAAGAGAAGGTGAATCATCTATCTACTTATGTGAGTGTGTAGATGACTTGATTATTACAGGTGATCATGAAGAAGGCATGAACGAAATAAAAGAAAGGCTTGCAAAGGAGTTCAAGTACTCAGACCTTGGGATCTAAGATATTTCTTAGGTATTGAAGTCACATAAAAGGATAATGGTATTTGGCTCATGCAAAGAAAGTACATATTGGCTATGTCGAAGAAGTATGGACTCACAAGGTAAAAACCATTGAGCAAACCAACAGAAGTAAATATGAAATTGAGTTCATTTCTTAGAGCATGGATACCGAATATCCAAGCTATCACTTGGCTCGGTTAGCTAGACCTATTATGAGTGTAAATACAAATTTTGAACGAGATTGGATGTGTGGATATCAAGATATAAATGGTTGTGTATGAGTATGCCTTCATATCTTCTTCTTCCTAGAAAGCCCGGGTGAGCCCCTAGAAGTACATAGTGAGGATAAATCCATTAAATAATTTGCTTTGGTTAGCTTACAAATTCTATTGAAAGTGTGAGAAATCTCTTCCAAAGTTGGAATTTTTTCACTCACTCACCAAGAAGTGGTGTTTGATCTGGTCTTAGATTAGATGCTAATAAATGTTCAAGAACCTATGAGAGCCACTTACCAAGAACAAGAAAGTAGTACCTATGTGGAAAATTATGTAGAGGACGATATGGATCAATCTGAAAGAATGTAAAATTTCGAGTGCAAATTGTGGTGTTAGCGATGATGTAGTGGTAGGGAAGACCTAGTCCACCCTTTATTTTCTTTCCCTAAGAGCATCACCACTTGGAAGTGCCTTAGAGATGTATGTTGTTTGCCTCATCAAGTTAAGTGGAAGAAAGATTTGCTTGATTAAACAATCGGTTGTTCTTTTGCTCTCGAGGATGCCATTAAGGAAAGATGTGCGGTCAACTTTGGCAAGCCTCCTAAAGAGTATTCAATTAAGAAATCCCAAGTATATCTAGTTTAAAGGATTGGTGATTGTAAGAAACCCACAGCCCCCCCCCCCCCCAACCACCCCCCAACCTTTAGGCACCACAAGGTTGTCATTCTAGGAAAAAACAAGTCGAAAAGCAAATGGGCACCCATGAAGAGGATGAGAAGGTCATAAAAGTTCCTTGTAATTCTGTCTAACTTTCTCGTATCTTTTATCTTATTCATAAATTAAACAATCTTTGTAAACAGTTTAAATCTAGATAATATTTCTTTATATATGGAGTTGATAGATGTGCATGATCGAAATGTATCATTTCAAGCCGCTCACATTTACTATTATGAAGCTCGAACATTTTCTTCGATATTTCATTTTAAATCCGTGTAAAGGTCCACACTTCAATGTTGCATTCTAGATTCTCTATTCAGTCATATATACCGAAAAAGCCATGGGCTTCTATGCCCTCCAATACATCCCGTCAGGGAGGAATTGAGCGACTGGATTTTCTGGGACCATTGGATTTATAGAATTAAACATCTTTACAAAATAACTGAAACTCGTTACTAGATAAAAGAAGTGCCATAACTCTACATATTCTATACATTACAGACTATAGATAAAATTACCACTAATGATAAGAGGATGTATGGATTCCCTCAACAAAACTTCATATACCTTCAGAGTAGCGAAATATAGTGTGTGTGTGTTTGTGTATGCTCTCGGAAAAGATCATTAATGATATGATTGACAAATATAAGATAAACCTTTGGTTAGAGTATGTCGATTTCGTTGCTAATTGAGTCTTCAACGGATGCACAATGCACACCCATGAGGCCAAAAGTCCCAGAGATTAGATTTCAATCACATTTACTACATGAGAATCCCAAGCTTGTTTTAGAAGAGTATAAAATAAGTAACGGTATTCTTGATTCTCATGGTGTAATTTATGGGGCGTCTCGTGATGATGAACTTTCTTTTCTGCATTTCGACTTTATATCGTCTTTGTTTGCGTGCTAGAACATGGTACAGAGACAGCTTCTTTGTATGTCTCTGAAAGCGTCTTGTATCACGCTATGTGATGTAGTCGATCCCATGATGGTTTATCCTTCCCCCAAGAACGCCATATCCCACTCATCTCGGATAAGAAACTCTCTGTTGGGCTCCTCATTTCTCGGCAATAGCACAAGGACAGACTTTAACTACTATTACGTTCATAATCAAACAGGACATATTGAACTAAATATACTCTTACGTATTATCTAATGGACTCAATAAAGATGTCCGGATCATCTAAAGACTTTGCCGTATTTAGAATTCTCCTTTCTCTTGTAGCCAATTTTAGAGAACTTCCAGGAACGGAAATAATATTACCGTCTGCTAAGATTTTTGAAGTCCTTGGAAGTGGTTCCATTAGTCCGACCATCTCCACGAAGCTTGTCTTCTAGTAGATGTTGCAGATTGGGATCGTAAGGAAGATTATCATTTGTTGACGAGAGTCAAATTACTTGGAAGCTCCCTCTTCACATACATATTTCTTAAAGAGTCGTTTCTGAATATGCTGACTCTTAAAAGTCAAACTACGAGATTTGTGCAAATAAAGCATACAAATCCTTATGTGTTCCTCGATCTGCCTTTTCTCGGTCAAACATTTTTTTTTTCGGTATTGTTTTTTTTTTCTTTCACGATTCATAATTATTAAAGTAGTTTTTTTTTTCCACTTTTGACCACTTCTACTTGAGTGTCTATGTATGCAGATATACATGCATATAGGTCTTTATGTATGTATATATGTATGTATGTATGTATGTATGCATATATGTATGTATTAGAATTACTATTTACGTATGTATGTATTATATAATTATGTATGTATGTATGTATGTATAAATGCGTATAGGTATTTATGTATGTATGTATTATAATTATTACTGGACACTCAGATCGATGAATTTGTTTGTCCTTTCGAACACATATATTTTATTACAAACATTCAGATATTATCCTGATTTCACAATACTTTTTTTAGTAAAACATGTGGATAGTTTAAAATGTGAAGTTTCCTTTGAACAAGGGCACGAGACCATGTAATAATTGTGAAATATCCAGTGCATCATGCTCTGAATAATAGAGACTATACTGTATTTAATCTAACATTTTATATTTTATATTGGTATTAACCTGTTTTTGTTAAACTCAAAGTGAAATACATGAAATAATCCAGTTGTAAATGATGACGATGCTGCTTATAGCAGTTTAATATATAGAATAACATTCACCACTTTTACTTGGAGATATCGTTGTTTCTGTATGAGAAACTACGATTGTGAGGTATTCAAGTGTGTGTGCAATTATCAACGCATCAACTGAGCATAAGGCTGAATCTATTGGATTGAAACTGGTTTGGAACGTATCTGCAAAAAATCTCCTCTCTTGCGAAAAGAAAAGGAGAATCATAGGCGACAAGTCTAGGAGTTCTGCATTATTTATTGGCTTTTTCTTCTTCCAGTATTCTACTTTGTCCTATTCGTGAGTTTTTATATATTAAAATATAAGTACTTTAGCATGTAAAGACTACTTAATAAGAGGAAGTCTGAAGATTTTGTATATACGGCATGATTTCTCAAAGTCTTTTAAAAGATATTTTGGTTTAAGTGACTTAAGATACCATGATCGGAAGAATAAATAAATTTGATTTATAAATGTTTCTAAAAATATATATGCTCGTTGGTGTTCATGATTATTAGGATTATCTCTCGCTCATATGGTATGTTTCCATTAGAGAGATCGATTTAACAAAAGTATCTGATTTTCTTGACCACAGAGATTTCAAGTATTGCAGATTTATGAAAAACGCTTAAATCTAGATTGCGTTGAAAACGTATGGGAAACGAATGAATCATGACTTATGTTTATAACATCAGGCGGATATCTGGCTGAAAAATGTGCTCCACTTGTTGAAGTTCTTGAATACCGACGCTTTACCTTCTCTTTTATAAAATAATGAAGGATACGCCTTGCTATGATTATATACAAAAGTTATCAAATAATCCTCGAGTCTTTGATTCCATGCCCTTGGAGCTCGCTTGAGACCGTAAAGTGCCTTCTTCAACCAATAGACATAATGAAGTCTGTTTTTATCTTCAAACCCTAATGGTTGGTTCATGCAGACTACTTCTTCTAGTGTTCCATTAAAAAAAAAAATACATTTTTCAAAGCAAATTGATACATGCTTGCTAGCTACAATCCCATTGATTGTTCTAATGGTAGTCATCTTTGCTACAGGAATAAACATCTCATCAAAGTTGATACCATATGTATGAGCAAAACCTTTTGCTACAAGTCTTGCTTTGTAGCTAACAATGTTATCATCCAAGTGCTTCTTTAACTTGTACACCGACTTATTTCCAATCATCTTCATATAATTCTTCTTTCAAACTAATGTCCAATTCTTGTTGTCATCCACAACTTTATTTTCTTCTCGCATAGCCTCTTTCCATTTCCTAGACTTACTTGCTTCTTCAAAGCATGTAGGTTTTTCAATAACTTGGCTCATATATGCATAGTGCTTACCATGAATAAATAATATGTAAGTATCTTCATTTGATTCATTACCCTATCTAAAATTCTTTAGTCTCCTTTCCATTGATTTTTATGCTTGATGAATGCCTTCAAGTTAGCTTGATTGTTTCACATGAGGATCTTCATTTATGTGTGTCGACAAATCCTGATCCTCTTCAATTTTTATGACCTTTGCTTTGCCATTTTCCTTGCATCACTTTCTAGACTTGATGTAGAACGAAACATCCCTTGATACCTTTGGCTCCTCGATTTTGCATTTGTATCATGTGTACCCCTTTAGTTCACTATCATACCCTATAAATACACATCTCTCTTATATATCATATAGTTTCCTACTCAGTTCAACTGGAATTAATGCATACCAAGTATAAGAAAACAACTTCAAGTGTGATACATATGGTTTTTTGTTATACAAAGTCACATGATTTTATGGGGAAACACATTAACTATCCAAGCAAGACATACATATATACATTAAATTGAATACACACATATTAAAAAACGCCCTCATATATAACCATGATATATCAATCTGCCAAAATCTTCCTCTTGGTAATCGAGCACATGGATACATATGAGAAGGAAATGGAACGTTCATAAGATTTTCTTAAAAAGTAATATAAGATCTTAACCATGAACACACAAAAGGATTGAATTACAAAGATTGGAAATTGATAAACACAAAAAGCATATAACTTCCACTTTGGAATGAAGAAGGCTCTCAACTATACAAGAATATGTGTTAAAAGAAGACTGCACTCACAAGATTGTAAGTTCTTATTTCAAGGGGGATTGTTTTTTTGTTTGTTTTTTTTGAAGAGCACCTTAAAATTCAACAAATTATATATATATATATATATATATATATATATATATATATATATATATATATATATATATATATATATATATATATATATATATATATATATATATATATAGGTAAAGGGAGTTACCTAAAAGGATATAATCTTGTCATGCGCTTCATGTAGGATGCACTTGCTTTTGAGCTTGTTGTTGTTTAGAACAAGGACCCTAGAGTGTTTGAACTAGGGGTGGTTTGCTTTTTTAACTTCTAATCATTCTGCATACCAAGTGTTGGGTCTTCTCATTGTACCATGCCTTAAGACTCCGAACAAAGTTTATAGTGTATCTTTCCTTCCTAATTTTGCAGAAAAATTTACTTCTTTTCGCATTCCATGGAGTGGTGGAGCAACCAATAACCTCACTTTTACTCACTTCCTCTCATATGGTTGTGCTCTTCAAGAAAGAGAGAAGAGGTGATTAGTTTCCTCTATTCTTTTCCAACATCTTTTGCACCACAAAGTAATGCCATAAATTCTATTGGCTTGAACATTGATCCATATCCCAGAATGGAGAACTATCCATAAGAGGACCATCTTTTTACCTTCTACCAACATGTACCATATCTCTTTAAACTTTAAATCCCATCTTTTTTATGGCCAGTTATTGCATAGTTTCTTGGAGACATTGTGATACATCTTTGGATTTTTCTTGAGTCTCAAAATTTCTTATTTGTTATCATAGCTCTACTTGATCCCCCACTCATATGGACCATCCTCACCCATGAAAAGATGCAGATTTAGCACGTCCAAGCAATGGTTTTATGCTTAATTAGACACATTTCATCGTAATCCATTCTTTTATAGAGATAAAAGTCATCATGTCTTCCAACTCTCTCTTTCCCTATTTAAAGATGTGCTTTCACTTTTAAAAATATTCATACCATAGTTTATTGGATTTTTTAGTATCTACAGGCTTCACTCCATTTATGCCAACAATGGCGAATAACATGGAAATATTGTGCCAAATGTCACTCATCCACTTTACATCATTGTTGATAATGGGGTGGGGCTTCAAGTTGTTCCAAGATTTGAATTGAGAGGAGATTAAATAGGCTCCCTTGGGGATAACTAGGACTGAGGAAAAATGAGTGTGGCTAATCGAGCTTGTTCAACCTAAGGATATTTATGAGCGATATGTCTGCATGTTTCTAAAAGTTAGCTTCGGTCCAGACACCTTGATGTTCATCAAAGTTTTAATTATCAATTTTATGGAAAGTTTGTTTGCCATGCCCTACCATTCAAAATTCCCATGAGACCTTGTTCTTTGGGGCTAGTATAGATAAGCCATCTGATTAATAATATATCCCACCTATTAGGGCCTTTTGTCTAGAGAAAGTTCTTACATGTTCTTTATAAAATTTTTAGTGCACTGTATTTCCAAGTGTAGAAATACAAGAAGTAAATAATTGAGTAAGATAAAAGTGATATTTGTCACCATCATTTTCGTAGCCATGTTTTGTTTCTTTTCAGAATAAGATTTAAATTTAATACAAGGGGAAAATTAGAGAACTATAAATAAAGTTCATAATAGGTTTCCCCTTTTAGTATTGATTTTTGTTTTTTGAGTTTATTCAAGCTGTATATCCATCCTCATCGAGTTTTTTACTTTTTTTCCTAAGTCTCCTCAAAATCTAATCCCATCTATGGATTATCAAAGTCCCAACCCATATTGATGCCTAGAACGTGAAAACATTGGCTCGACGAACGTTTTTTGCATTGGTGATCTAAGAGAAACTAAGGAAAGAGATACACAGTCATCTTGAAAGTCATCTTTGAATCGTTTATGGTAGATCTAGAGGCTCTACAAAATGTATCAAAACAATGTAAGAAAAGACTACGTAATCCCAATCATGTAGCAAAGCTATCTTCGTGTCATCCTCGAAAATCTTCAGCACCAACTTCTCATTTCCATGTAGAATGGAGAGAGGGTTGTATGGAAAAATGTGAATGAGGCCATCAACCAACTAGTTGAGTGCATCCATGATGATAAAGAGTAGCATACCCGCCAAATGGGTAACTGTAGAGGAGGTACTGGGGTATCTACTTTTAACAGGAGCATGCAACAAGCACTCTAGTACTTCACCTACTCAAGGGAGGTTCTCCTTAGGGAAATATACCCTTTAACACTTCTGTGAGCAGGCAGATATCAATGATTGCACAGAATTGTGAATGCTCAAGTAAATATTAATGACAACTGACAATGAAGGAAGACCAATCACTCCTTAGTTCAAACAGATGATTACAACATAGGCAAGAGAAATGCTCTAAAGTTGATGCTCTGGGCTAGCATGCCACTCCAGAACTAAACAACATCAATAGAAGGGATTCTTTCAATCCGTACAATGGACACAACTAGATGCAGACTAGCACTGATCAATACAAAGTATGAAGACTTGCTCTAAGAGAAAGAGCACGAAATACCAATGACTCACACTGAATGACAAAACCAAGCCACTCTCTTCACACTATAGTGCTAATAGCCCTCACTGGGAAGCCCACGCTCTGTATCCTCACCATAGAGTGACTTCCTACAGTAGGCTTGAAGCCACAAAGTGCCAAGAGAGGACCCCTGTACGCATGTAAGTATATGTGTGTATCTCAATGTATCCCAAATGAACACAAATCCATTGCTTTTATAGGCTCCAATAGGCCAAGAGGGCCTTGCTCATTCCTCAGGTCCACTGATCATGCACCGATTGATTGCCCAAAATTGGAGGGGTAGATCAAATATGCCACCAGTCTTGAATTGGATCCTCAAAATTACGCAGTCGTCATGAATGGTTGGCGGCAACAATCATTTCCCCACTTTCACTTTTACCACTTACACTTTTACTGTCACTTTTGCATGCAAGCTGAGATCTTCATTTTGTGCCGCCCGTGATGTTTGAATGACCCTGAGAAGCACATCCTTCACCTAATTTTTGTAGTAGCTTTTGATCCTTCATATTAAGTGGGCGGTGTGGGAGGTGAGTTGTGGGGAGTTGAGGGAGATTACGGGGGTTGTGGGAGGTTGTGGGTGGGAATAGGGGGTGAGTTGTGGGGGTTTTTGGGGTGTGGTAAAAAATTGATCCAAGATCTCAAAATTATCATTGCACCATTAGAAAGTACTCGTCGAGAGCTTTCCAACGATATATAATATTGTAGGGTTTGGTTAAGAACTGATCCTCCAAATATCCATCACAAAATTGCATGAGAACTTTTGTGGGAGGTCGTGGGAAATTGTGGGATTTGTGGGGTTTGTGGGGGGTCGTGGAGTGGTGGAGGGCCGTGGGGTGGTGTGAAGTGGTGGAGGGCTGTGGGGTGGTGTGGAGTGGTGGAGGGCTGTGGGGTGGTGTGGAGTTTGTGGAGGGCTATGGAGTGGTGTGGAGTGGTGGAGGGCTGTGGGGTGGTGTGGAGTTTGTGGAGGGCTGTGGGGTGGTGTGGAGTTTGTGGAGGGCTGCGGGGTGGTGTGGAGTGGTGGAGGGCTGCGGGGTGGTGTGGAGTGGTGGAGGGTTGTGGGGTGGTGTGGAGTGGTGGAGGGCTGTGGGGTGGTGTGGAGTTTGTGGAGGGTTGTGGGGTGGTGTGGAGTTTGTGGAGGGCTGTGGGGGGGTGGAGTTGTGTGGGGGGTCCTAGAGTGGTGGAGGGCTGTGAGGTGGTGTGGAGTGGTGGAGGGTTGTGGGGTGGTGTGGAGTTTGTGGAGGGCTGTGGGGTGGTGTTGAGTTTGTGGAGGGCTATGGGGTGGTGTGGAGTTTGTGGAGGGCTGTGGGGGGGTGGAGTTGTGTGGGGGGTCGTGGAGTGGTGGAGGGCTGTGGGGTGGTGTGCAGTGGTGGAGGGCTATGGGGTGGTGTGGAGTGGTGGGGGGCTGTGGGGTGGTGTGGAGTGGTGGAGGGCTGTGGGGTGGTGTGGAGTGGTGGAGGGCTATGGGGTGGTGAGGAGTTTGTGGAGGGCTTTGGGGGGAGGGGGGGGGGGGGTATGAGTGCATGTAAACTTTTTTATTTACGCTAGTTGATGTACAATGCTAAGCTTTTGGATGATGGGAAGTACTTGTGTGATGAAAATTTATATAGGAAGATGGTTGAAATTTGATTCACGTAACAAAACAGACTAGATTTTAGCTTCATAATTGGTGTTGTGGGTCAGTTTATGCATAAACCATGGGGCCTGCACTTGGATGCAGTGAGACATTTATTGAGATATGTAAAAGAAACATGCAATTTTGGATTCTTTTATGAGAGAAAAGAATATATGCAAAATAGTTGTAGATTTGGTAGGAATCATCATGGATCAATGATCAACTAGTGGATTTGCATTCTCACTTTGAAGTGCAACAGTTTCATTGAGTAACAAGAAGAAACCAACCATCTTTTTGTCAAGTGCTAAAGTTGAATATAGAGGCATTGATCAAGCCTTTTCTGAAGAAACATGGGTTAAGTGTCTACATGTAATTCATGATCACTCCATGAATTATTTGCTAGAAGTTCATGATTTTGAAATTGTCCAAAAGCTCCTTGTGCTGCAATAGAATCCATCTCCGTTGGATCACGAAAAAAATGCATATTACAGAAAATTTATACAAAATCATTGGCATGTGGTACATTTAACTGATTTCATCATTTTGGATGAAGAAAATTATATACACTCTAGTTACATTCACAACTAATGTGTGCGCTATAGTAACTGCACTAATGCACCTCTGTAATCTTTCCACCTATAGGAGTTGGATGCTTCTAAATCACTTCAATTTGCCATAGGTCTGAGAAAATCACTTTTCAATTTACATAATCTACCCTCTAATGGAATGCATCTCGGCCATCAATGCCTCAAAGTAATAATTGACAAGATGTTTTAACATCAAATCATGTTTGTAAATTGGGTTACCAATAACCATGAAACAAACTCCACATGCTAAACATGCTCGAGTCCATTTAAGATAAAGCTCAAGAAAATCTTTCTTCTTAAACTACATGTATTCTGTTTTGTGGCTTAATACGACAAGTATTAGTCCATACATTATTATATCATGATCCTCTAATAGATTCATACGGTCCACTCTTTCTTGAAATATCTAGAGAAATTAGAGGTCATGTATTCTAATTATCCTTAAAAGGATTATGTGATACATGAGTAGGTGTATCACAAATTTCTTCTATTGTCAGTGATATATCTACTAGTTCCTCTTCTCTGGTTTGAGTACTTCTTCGAAATTACTCTGAGCTATTAATGCTATATATCTCTTTGATGTGATACCTTGAGTTTTACACTTGTTTTCATAACTCGCAACATGCACACATATATCATTATCTAGATTAGAGGATTCTACAACATTGATATTTGTACTAAAAATATGCTCTTCTATCCACATTTGATTTCCGACATAGAAATATCTACAACATTTTATTGTATTGTGGATACCGTTTTGCATTCTTGATGAATTGTCAATTTAGTCCATTCTTTTTGCTTTCTCATAATTCTCGCTTTGACAAAAGACTTTATATTTATACCAAATAAAACATAATTCCATTTCATATAAGATATAGATTCCAAAAAGTATATGTATTTTAGAATATATAAAAACCATTTTGATTCTATGTCGTAAAATTTTTAAATCTATTAATCTATATTAATGTATCTATCCATATATATTTCTACCTATGCATATAATCTATTTCTCATCAATGTTGCAAATTCAATAATCACAATTGATTTTAGATCACAATAATACAAGGACAACTACAAACACGGTTGTGAAGTAAAAATCTATGTTAAGTCAAACAATCACAGTAGTTCTTCGATAAGAATTATCCACATACATACATACACACAGAAACATCCAAATATGTTTTTTGAAGTTAGAATCAATGCACAGTCAAAAAAATCATAATAGATTTTTAAATCACAATGATATGCACACATACACATCGTATTGTAAAGTAAGAATCAATGTTGAGTCAAAAAATCACATTATTTTTAAAATCATAAACGTAGACACAAACACATAAAGAAACGTACTATTTGGAAGTAAGAATCAATGTTAAGTAAGACAATCAAAACAAATTTTAACTCACAATCATACACTCTAAAACACACACACACATACATGCACATATTATTTTGAAGTAAGAATTAGTGTTGAACTTGAAAATCACAAGAGTTCTAAAATCATGCACATACAAACACATGTACACATACTATTGTGATGTAAGAATCAATGGTCAGTCAGATAATCCCAACCCGTTTAACTCAGAATCATACATACAAAGACACACATACACATACACACATACTAATATGAAGTAGGAATCATTGACGAGTTAAAGAGTCACAATACTTTTATGATCATTTATGTACACACAAATAAATACACATACACATACATTTGTGAAGTAACAGTCCGTGTTGAGTCAGAGAGTCTTAATAGCTTTCAACTCACAATCATACGCACATACACATACACATACTATTATGAAGTAAGAATCAATACCAAGTCAAAAAATTACAATAGTTTAAATATCATACACATACACTTTTGATCAAAAGCTTTTGAATGGAACATTTTTTTGGCCAAAACATTTAATACAAAAATGTTTTTGATCGAAATGATTTTCGATCAATAACTTGTTCGATCAAAAAGACGTTGATTTCTGCCAGAAAACAATCCAACCTTATTTGAAAAAGTCCGTTATTAGTAATATATAGAATCTAATACATTGAACATGGATGTAGGTATGTTTTAACTATATTTACTCCCAAGGAAGGACAAGCATTGAAGTAGTCCTTATTTAAACGAGAAAGAAAATCGAAAAGTGCCTAACATTAACGGTAGTCAGTGGTGAATGTCGTTCAACCGTTTCTCTGAGCCTTTAACCCTTCAGTACAGAAAGTTTTTTTTTTCCTTTTTCCACAAAGGTCATTTCATTAATTGTCACGCAATGAACTTTCTGTGAGCGCTGGAAAAATATGTACAAAAGGTGGACTTTTTACTATTTAATCGTCAATTTCTTTTGTATTTTAGTTATCTCGATTTTTGTGGAGAAAGGCATAGCTAAACCTCACAATTGGATAACATATCTTTTCTCGAGATATCTTTGCCTTTATACCATGAATCACATCTAGACATCCCCACCTTGTAGACTGTTGGATAAAGCACCAACATATGGATATGGTGCTACATCGCGCATGGATAGACAATGGTCGATATACATAGATAGAGAGAGGGCTCGATATGCATAATCCTTGTTGTGTGCCACGGAGTGCTTCCCGGTTCTTTTCTATTAGATTAAAGCATATAATGTTACATATTCCCATGTCGTCAAACCTTACTCTCAAGGTATGACTGAGCGTAAATACAAATTGAAATAAATATAAATGTCCATACAAGATGAAATCAACCGGAAATGAGAGATTCTAGATACGAACTTCCTAACTCTTATAGCTAGTAGATGGACTTCTCTTTGGTAAGAGCTTTGGTGAAAATATGTCACTTTTCTTAATGTTGACGTGAATCTGGTCCACCACTCCTTCAATGACCTTCTCACGAACAAACTTATAGTGAGCTTTGATGTGCTTTGAACTTTCATGATAGACTAGATCCTTTAATAGTATAATGCTACTCACATTATCACATTAGATGATCACCTTTCCATTGATGTAGACTCCCTCAAAGATGAACAAAATACATGATAGGGTAGTTATAATACATGATGGTACACAAAATTAACACAATGATGTATTCTAAATATTTTTGTTGTATTCATTACAAAATGAAATATGTGCTTATTGTAAAGGATAATTATGATACCCAACTATTTTTGTATTACAAAATGTTGTGTCCTACAAAAAGATCCTTGTTTATTCATTTTTTGTTGACATAATTGGAGACATTCATTCACAGTGTTAATTGATGCTCTCTGATTCAATATAGCTAAGAGTGGATGAACTCTTCTAAAAGTTTTTTCTCCTTGCTTATTGAATTTACCTAGCATCTATGCAAATATAAGAAACAGAATATCATATAAATTATAAATTTTTGAATATAACTAATCGTCTAAGAACTATCATGATTCATAAAAGCAATAATAAAACACATTAGACTATTTAATTTATAAAGAAAATGGTAGGTAATTAAAAACATCTTTAAGTAGATACATAGGTAGATATGATAAATAGCCAGAATTGATAAATTATGTTAATGTTAGTGACTTGATGCATGGATATGTGAATAGATAGATAGTTGGATGGATAGATAAATACAAGAGTGAATGAATGGAAGATAGATGAATGGACATAAGATAATTAGAAGGATACAAAGATTTATAATTAATTGTACGTATTGATGAATATATAATTAAATTTATCCATATATAGATGCATAGATAGATACATAAACGACTGGATAGATAGATGGATAGAAGAATGGATAGATAGATGAATAGATAGATAGGTCTATATAAAGGAAGATGAATAAAAAATGTATAGCTAGGCGAATAGACAAACATATTCAAATATAGATACATGAATAAATGAATGTATAAATACATGATTACATAGTA
>CM035436.1:50938675-50943675 GCA_020310875.1 Ceratopteris richardii | reverse complement strand
CTCTATATCAAGATCAACTTTAGACTCCACCAACTTTAGAGAACATTCACCAATTTATCTGAAAATTGATTATTCTGAAAAATTCAACTTCTCAGAAAAGTCTGCTGCAATTTAATCCTTAATTGACTAATCATTTGTGTAAAGTTTTTGATAAAACTTTGTAGATTGCTTCTCCTTAAGGTTGCACACCTTCTCCAACTTAAATCTCTGCAAATGATTCAGTATACTCTGAGAAATCACACAAACAGTTTACCTATGTGTAAATCACCTTCTCTGCAGTAACGACTTTGACACCTGCAACTTCTTAGCTATAGTTCTCCCAATGTCGAACCCGTTTGATCAAGATCTTTTAGCCATAGATGGCTTACCTTCCAACTTAGATTTTGAGCCCTCACTTGTGTAAAACTTTACACCATGCACTGAGCAATGTTCATTTCTCTGAACATGAAATCTACACCAGTTTTGTGGACTCTCAGAACATCATTACATATGAATGTTCCTAAACTAAATTCTCTCAACCTGATTGCAATTAGCCTCTCAAATTCTAGCCATAGATAGATTAGCTATGGACTTAGATACGTGCAGAAGGATTTCTCAAAAGATTAAACACAAAAGGAGCAGACAGAAAACATCGGGCGCAAGATTTTTTGATTTCTCAGAAAATTAGAACTGAGTGAGGATTGACAATTCAACTCACTTCTAAGAGACTTAATGACTCTTACAACTCCTCAATACACTATTCTCATGATCTCCTATGTCTCCTCTCTTGCCCCGACATTTTTCCACAACATTTATAGGCAAATATGTACAAGCTTATGACTAATCAAAAGTGTGAGTCAGCTATATCTGAACTAATGTACATATGTGTACATAGCTTTGGATTTCTGAGTATGTCCTTCCTTCAACCTTCTGAATTTGTTTCTCTTCTTGATTCCTTGACTTCATTTCTTCATAAATCTTCAAGTGATGATTGGCATGCACCAACAGCTCCCCCTCAATCATTAATTGAGTTCTTCTCTATCTTCTTAATTCTTGCCATATCCTTGAATCTCTGTAGCTTTGGTCCATCTAGACTTTTTGTCATCATATCTGCAAGTTGATCTTTTGTAGGTGTATGCATAACTTCAACTTCCTTATCAATGACCTTCTCTCTTAGAAAATGATATTGTATTTCAATATGCTTAGTTCTAGCATGAAACACAGGATTAGCTGCCAAGTATAAGAACTCTATTGTCTCCACAAATAATAGGAGTACTTTGAATCACATCAAAAACCTTCATAAGTGTCTTTAGCCATATTACCTCCTTTGCAGCTTCCACCATACCTTTGTATTCTGCTTCTGTAGATGACAAAGCAACTGTATGTTGCTTCTTAGAACACCATGAAATCAATTTGTCTCCTACATAGCACAAATATCCATGTGTTGATCTTCTATCATCCACATTACCTGCCCAATCTGCATCACTATATATCTTCACTCTTGTATCAGAAGTAAATCCATAGTACAACCCTTCTCTGAGTGTACCCTTGATGTACCTAAGTACTCTTTGTCCTGCAATCCAATGTTCCTTTCTAGGACAATGCATAAATTGTGAAAGCACACCAACTGCATATGACAAATCAGGCCTTGTTAATGTAGCATAAATCAAGCTACCAACCAAGCTTTGATAGAGCTTCATGTCTCTAAATTCTTCTCCTCCAAATCTAGACACTTATGGTTCACTTCCAATGGTGTGGGTGCAACCCTGCAATCTTCCATTTTAAATTTGGTTAGCAAATTCTTAAGATACCTTTCTTGGGTCACATACTCCATGTTGAGTATATAAAATCTCCATTCCCAAAAAATGACAAGTTCCCCAAATCACTGATTTTGAACTCTTTCTCCATCTGCTTCTTGATCATTTGTATTCCTTTATCATCTGTTCCTGTAAGTATTATGTCATCACATAAATACAAACATAAATGAATCCATCTTCACTTGCTTTGACTAGCAAGCTACTATCTGCCTTTGATGCTTGAAATCCAAGTTCCTTCAAGAACTCTACAAGCCTATAATTCCATGCCCTTGGGCCTGCTTTAATCCATACAAAGCTCTCTTGAGCTTACACACATAATTTGGATTCACTTGATCTTTGAATCCATCTGGTTGCTCCATGTAAACTTCATCTGAAATGTAACCATTCAAAAAGCATTTTTAACATCTAATTGAGATAACTTCCAACCTTTGCAAGCAGCAATTGCTATGAGAGTTCTGATGGTTGTCATTTTTGCCACAGGACTATAGGTCTCATCATAGTCCACTCCATATGTCTGTGCATACCCTTTCACAACAAGTCTGGCTTTGTACCTAGACACACTTCATCTGCAATCTTTTTGTTTTGTACACCCACTTACATCCAATAATTTTTCTGCTATTAGGTTTAGGAACCAAATCCCAAGTCTGATTCTCTATCAATGCATCATACTCCTCTTGCATGGCTTCTTCCCAATTTCTCTTGCCTTTGGCTTCATCATAAGTAGATGGATCTTCATCTGCTTTTACCAAATAAGCATAATCTTTTGTAGTCAAGAATGAGGTGTCATAGCTATACCTTGTAGGTTGCCATTTGTGCCTAGATGACCTCCTAACTTCTGCACTTTTTGAAGTCTCTGGTTCATCACATTCTGGATCAAACCTTGGCCTCTCTTCAACTTCACCTGTACTTCATTATTCTCATTTTCATCAAGTAATTGAATCTTTGCTTTACCTTTCCTTTGATCCACTACTTCTTCAACATCTGTATGTACATTATATTTACCTGCATACCAAGTACCTTGCTCATCAAATGTAACATCCTTGGATACAAGGAATTGCTTTGTGGATGGACTCCACAACCTGTATCCCATTTGCTTATCATCATAACCAATGAATACATACTTTTCTGCCTTAGGCTCCAACTTATGCCTCAATTGAGATGGCACATATGCATATGCCAAGCATCCAAATATTCTGCAATGATCCAAGGTAGGTCTCTTACCCCACCAAGCTTCATATGGTGTCATACCTTGCAAAGCTTTACAAGGCAATCTATTGACCAAATAAGTAGCTGTATTTACAGCCTCTGCCACAAATAGTTTGGGCAATTCTTCTCTTTCATCAGACCTTGCAAACTCAACAAGAGTCCTATTTCTTCTTTCTGCTACCCCATTTTGTTGAGGAGAGTACCTGCAAGTAACTTCTCTCTTTATACCTGCATTCCACAAGTAATCATTGAATTCATTTGAAAAATACTCTCCCCCTCCATCTGACCTTAGTCTTCAATTTTTGACCTGTAATCCTTTCTACATATGCATGATAGTGTTTAAATGTATTAAACTTCTGACTTTTCTTTAATCACATAAATTGTGATCCATCTGGTAGCATCATCAACATATATGACATAATATCTTGAACCATTTATACTAAGTCCTTTGAAGGACCCTACACATCTGTATGCACCAATTCAAGTCTTTCTGAATACATAAACCCATGCTTGGAATAGGATTGCTCATGAGCCTTACCTAATTGACATGCCTCACATCTGTATGTCATGTGTTGACCTGCAATGTTAGGCAATCCAAGCACTGAATCATTATTAATCATGTCTTGATACCTCTTTCATTGAAGTGTCCAAGTCTTTTGTGCCAAAGATCCAATTCTGACACCTTCTGCTCTCCATATGTGAACATAGCATGTCCAACATTTCCTTGTACCTTCAATGTGAAGAGCCTTCCTTCTTTCTTTCCTGTAACAACCTATTTATACCCTTGACTAGGGTCTTCAACATATACTCCATCATTAGTGAATCTTACCTCATATCCTTTTTCCACAATTTGACCTACACTGATCAAATTCTTTGGAATTGTGGGAACATAAAGAACCTTACTCAGAAGAGTGCTCCCATCTTTAGCCTTGACTGAACCAATTGACTTTACCTTATGCTTTGTATTATCACCTGTCTGAACTGTATGATTAATTGCATTATGATCTAGGTCAGTCATCAAAGCAATATTTCCACTTAAATGATTACTACATCCTGAATCATATAGAACACTCTCATGTCCTCATGTGAAGTTTCACATGTTGCATTCATAATGAGAGTCGAGTCCTCCTTCTGATCTGATGCATAGTTGTAGTAGTGTTATTATAGGATTGATTTTGGAAGTTTCTTCCTCCACCTCTTCCAAAAGAATTCCTACCACCTCTACCTCTGAAGTTTCCTCTCTGAATCTACCACCTCTTGCTCTTTGATTAAAGTTCTGATAATTACCATTATTCTGATTATTGTGCCAACAATCATGAGATAGATGATTGGTCTTACCACATATCCAACAAGCTCTTGCATTATCTTTGTTGTTTCTGCCTCTTCCTCTACTTCTGCCATTCCTTTTCCTCTTATGAAATTTGCTTGATTTGAAGTACCTTCTTCTTCACCTGATTGTTGCTTTCCTTTGTTAGCTTTCTTCTTGTCTTTAGAGTACATTGCATGACCTGCACTCTTATCAACATCTCCTTTGATATCATTCTCAAAAGTTAGCATATGACCTAACAATTGATTCAAATCAGGAGTAAAGTGATCTAATGAAAGTTCTGTAGACAAAATAAAGGCTTCCACTTCTCATCTCCTCTTAGCCCTGTGAGAATTTGTCTTACCAATTATCTTCTTCAATATCTTCATCCACTGCACCTAGAATCTGCAATGTCCTTCATCTTTGTCACATAATCAGAGATTGATTGTGAGGCCTTCTTCTTGAAAGTAGTAAATTCTGCCCATAGTGAAGCCTTCCTTGATTTGGTTGTGTTTTGGAAATGCTCCTCCAAAGCATTCCAAATGTCACATGCACTTTCAAGTCCTCTAATGTGAGGAAGCAAATAGTCATTGACTTGCCATGTAGATTATGCTCCTTGCTTGAGCATCCTTCTTCATCCAATTCTTTAGATCTGACAATTCTTCCCTAGTTGGAACACTAGGATCTCTGAA
>CM035436.1:50903675-50913675 GCA_020310875.1 Ceratopteris richardii | reverse complement strand
AAGTGCGCAACTTTTAGAAGTTTGTCTGCAGATTCTACATACAAATGTTCCTATTGATCATTCTCACAGTAAGAAAGAAATTAGATCATAAAATTCTGAACATAGCTTCATTAGCTTTCAGATTAGATGTGTACAAAAGGATTTCTGATCCACATGATCAGACTTAGAGAACTCAGAGAAAAACTCCTCGCTAATTTCCTGAGTAAAACTCTCTACACATCTCTCTTAGACACTTGTCTTCAAAATGACTCTCACACATATTTCTTTACATCATTGACTTATATACATATAGTTTTAGACTTATCCTGTATCTATTACATTACTCCTTATCATCCTAAGGATTATCTATACTCAGATTACAAGAATTTCCACCTATAATGTACATATGTATACATACTTCACTTCTGAGATCTCTTCACTCTCTCAAGTGTTTTCTTCCACTTCAATCTGATCATAAGCTTGATTCAAGATCTTTATAATCACCAATTTGTGATTGGTTTGTTCCAACAACTCCCCCTCAATCACTAATTGTGATTATTCCATTCTTCTTCACTCCTGCCATCTCTTTGAATCTCTGTAGCTTAGGTCCATCCAAGCTTTTTGTCATCCTATCTGCAACTTGTTCTTCTGTTGAAGTATACATCACTTCAATCTCTCTATCAAGTACCTTTTCTCTCAAGAAATGGTATTGAATTTCTATATGCTTAGTCCTGGCATGAAAAACAAGGTTAGCTACCAAATACAAGGAACTCATATTGTCTCCAAAAATAATTGGAGTACTCTGATCAGTTCCAAAACTCTTCAAGAAGGTTTTTAACCATATTACTTCTTTTACTGCCTCTACCATTCCTTTATACTCAGCTTCTCTGGATGACAAAGTAACTGTATGTTGCTTCTTCGAGCACCAAGAAACTAGTTTATCTCCAATATAACAGAGATACCCATGAGTGGACCTTCTATCATCTGAATCACCTGCCCAATCTGCATCACTAAACACTTTGATTCTTGTGTCAGAAGTAAATCCATAATACAAACCTTCACTTAGGGTTCCTTTGATATATTTGAGTACCCTTTGAGCTGCAATCCAATGAGTCTTCTTTGGACAATGCATAAATTGTGATAACACACCTACTGCATATGATAAATCTGGCCTTGTCAAGGTAGCATAAATTAAACTACCTACCAAACTCTGATATTTCTTCATGTCATTAAATTCTTCACCTCCATACCTGCTCAACTTATGATTTACCTCCAATGGTGTGCTTGAAGGCTTGCAATTCTCCATGTTAAATTTGACTAGAAGATTCTTCAAGTACCTCTCTTGTGTAACATATACTCCATGTTGAGTATACACAATCTACATTGCTAAGAAATAAGATAAGTTTCCCAAATCACTTATCTTAAACTCCTTCTCTATTTGTTTCTTAAGCTCATTGATTCCTTGAGCATCTATACCTGTGACAATAATATCATCAACATAAATACACATGTATATGTATCCATTTTCACTTGCCTTTACTAGCAAGCTACTATCTACCTTTGATGCTTGAAATCCACAATCATTCAAGAACTTGACAAGCCTGTAATTCCATGCTCTTGAGGCCTGCTTCAACCCATACAAAGCTCTCTTGAGCTTACACACATAATCTGATCCAATTGAATCCATGAAACCTTCTAGTTGCTCCATGTACACTTCATCTGCAATGTATCCATTCAGAAATGCATTCTTCACATCTAATTGTGATAACTTCCATCCTTTACAAGCTGCAATAGCAATCAATGATCTAATTGTAGACATCTTAGCAACAGGACTAAAGGTTTCATCATAATCTACCCCATAAGTTTGGGCATAACCTTTGACCACAAGTCTAGCCTTGTATCTAGACACCTTTCCATCTGCAAATCTTTTTGTTTTATACACCCACTTGTTGGTGCAGACCAATCAACAATTGAAGTTTTGGAAGTCAAAGAATGGAGACAAGATCAATTCTTGAAGCACAGAAGATGGTTACATTCAGGGGTTGAAATAAATGTACACATATGTACATTAGTTCAGATATAGGTCACTTATACTTTTGATTAGTCATAAGCTTGTACATATTTTCCTATAAATACTATGGAAAATGTCGGGGCAAGTATGAGAGAGTATGAGAATAGTGCATTGAGAAGTTGTAAGAATCATTAGACCTCCTAGAAGTGAGTAAAAGTCTCTCTCATCACTCAGTTGTAATTTTCTGAGAAATAGAAGAAAAGTTGTGCCCGATGTTTCTGAGTTTTCTCCTTCTATGGTAGATCTTTTGTGAAATTCTTTTGTACAAGTCTAAGTCCATAGTTGATCGACTTCTGTACAAAGTTTTAGCTTCCAATTGTGATCAGGCTAAGAGAATTATGTGTAGGAACATTTGCATGTGAAGAAGTATTCACTGGTTCCTGAAACAAGCGCAAAATTTGATCTTAATGTTTTGGTCAGTTCTCCCTCCACAGTTTAAAGTTTGAGCAAGCAAGCACTCAATCTTTAAGTTGGAAGGTAAGCTACTCGTGGCTAAAAGCATTTGCTTAAACGGGTTCTAGATTGAGAGAACTATGTGTTAAAAGTTAGGGGTGTCCAAATCGACTTCTCAGAAGTACAGATTTAGACATAGGTAACTTGTTAAGTAGATTTCTCAAGATCTACTGAGTCTTTTGAGGTAATTTAACTTGGAGGAGGTGCGCAATCCTTAGACGACACCTCGTGCAAAGTTTTATCAAAAACTTTACACATTTACTTATTCAATGACTGAATTATGTGCAGCAGACTTTCTGAGTAATCTCCTTCTTCACAGTTTGTTCAAGAATTTGATAATTGGTCATTGATCCTTTAAATTGGTGAAGGTTTTGACTAACTCTTGATATAGAGGTGCTCTAAGTTCAAGAGTAGGTTGTTCTTTTGGAGATAAACACTCTCCATCAGTGGTATCAGAGCAGGAAGCATCAAAATTGAAGGAAGGAGGATCTCGACTATTGCAGGTGCAAAGAATTTAACATCTGAAGGTTCAAAAGGTGAAAGCTTGAGGATAAAGCTTGAGAAGGAGATCATACTACATCAAGGAAGTCAAAAGGAGTGTCATTCGAAGTAAAGGTAACCTTATACTTTATAAATATTGAATAATTCAACACATAGGTAAAGGAAGGATGGGAGATTTTCTTCAGATAGAGAAATTGGATAGAGAAAACTATCCTGCATGGTCAATGAGGATGGAAGCTCATCTTATGAGCAAAGGCTTGATAGCTTACATTACAGGTGAAGAAGAAAAGCCTCAATTCAGAGATCCTAGTGTTCCAACTAGGGAGGAGTTTTCAGATTTGAAGAATTGGATGAACAGAGATGCTCAAGCTAGGAGCATTATCTATATGGCAGTCAATGACTACTTGCTACCTCACATTAGAGGTCTTGAAAGTGCAAGTGACATTTGGAATGCTTTGGAAGAGCATTTTCAGAACACAACCAAATCAAGGAAGGCTTCATTATGGGCAGAGTTTACTACTTTCAAGAAGAAGGCTTCACAATCAATATCTAATTATGTGACAAAGATGAAGGACATTGCAGATGCATTAGGAGCAGTTGATGAAGACATTGAGGAGGATAAATTGGTAAGGCAAATTCTCACAGGACTAAGAGGAGATGAGAAGTGGAAGCCTTTTATTTTGTCTACAGAACTTTCATTAGATCATTTCACTCCTGATTTGAATCAATTGTTAGGACATATGCTAACTTTTGAGAATGATATCAAAGGAGATGTTGACAAGAGTGCAGGTCATGCAATGTACTCTAAAGACAAGAAGAAAGCTAACAAAGGAAAGCAACAAGCAAATGAAGAAGAAGGCACAACTAGTCAAGCCAACTTCCTAAGAGGAAGAGGAGGTGGCAAAGGTAGAGGAAGAGGCAGGAGTAACAAAGATGGAGTCAAAGCTTGCTGGATTTGTGGTAAGACAAATCATTTAGCTAATGATTGTTGGCATAATAATCAGAGTAATGGTGGATATAATCAGAACTATAATTCAAGAGGAAGAGGTGGCAGAAATCAAAGAGGTAATTTCAGAGGTAGAGGTAGTAGGGGTTACTTTGGAAGAAATGCAGGTAGAGGATTCCAAAGTCAACAATACAACAATACCTACTACAATTATGCTTCAGATCAGAAGGAAGATTCAACATTGATAATGAATGCAACTTGTGAAAGGCAAAGTGAAGACCAAAGAGTTTTCTACATTGACTCAAGGTGTAGCAATCATCTGAGTGGTAACATAGCATTGATGACTGATTTAGAAAATAAGGTGTCTAATCATGTTGTTCAAACAAGTGACAATACAAAGCACAATGTGAAGTCAATTGGATCAGTAAAGGCCAAGGATGGTAGCACCTTATTGAGTAAGGTCTTGTATGTTCCTACAATTCCTAAGAATCTGATAAGTGTAGGACAAATTGTTGAAAAAGGTTATGAAGTGAGGTTCACTAATGAAGGAGTGTTTGTGGAAGACCCTAGCAATGGGTATAAACAAATTGTTTCAGGGAAGAAAGAAGGAAGATTGTTCACATTGAAAATTCAAGGTAATGTTGGTCACGCCTTGTTCACTTATGGAGGACATAAGATCTCTGAGTTAGATCTTTGGCACAAGAGGCTTGGACATTTCAATGAAAGAGGTATCAAAGATATGATAAATAATGGTTCAGTGCTTGGATTGCCTAATGTTGCAGGTCAACATATGACATACAGATGTGAGGCATCTCAATTAGGTAAGGCTCATAAGCAATCTTATTCCAAGCATGGTTTTATGTATTCAGAGAAGCTTGAGTTGGTACACACAGATGTGTGGGGACCATCAAAGGATTTCAGTATCAATGGTTCAAGGTATTATGTGATTTATGTTGATGATGCTACCAGATGGATCACTATCTATGTGATCAAAGATAAGTCAGAGGTGTTCAATACATTCAAACATTATCATGTGTATGCAGAGATAATTACAGGTCATAAGTTGAAGAGACTAAGGTCAGATGGAGGGGGAGAGTATTTCTCTAATGATTTTAGTGATTATTTATGGAATGCAGGTATAAAAAGGGAGGTTACTTGCAGGTACTCTCCTCAACAAAATGGTGTAGCAGAGAGGAGGAATAGGACTCTTGTTGAGTTTGCAAGATCCATGTTGAAGGAGAAAAATTGCCCAAATTATTTGTGGGCTGAGGTTGTAAATACAGCAACTTATCTGGTCAATAGGCTACCATGTAAAGCCTTACAGGGTATGACACCATATGAGGCATGGTGGGGTAAGAGACCTACATTAGACCATTGCAAAGTATTTGGATATTTGGCATATGCATATGTGCCATCACAATTAAGGCACAAATTGGAACCTAAAGCTGAAAAGTATGTGTTCATTGGTTATGATGACAAGCAGATGGGGTATAGGTTGTGGAGTCCATCCACAAAGCAATTTATTGTGTCTAAGGATGTTACATTTGATGAGCAAGGTACTTGGTATGCAGGTACTATCAATATTAATACAGATGATGAAGAAATTGTGAGTCAAAGGAAAGGTAAGTCAAAGGTACAGATATTTGATGAAGAAGAGAATAATGAAGTGCAGGTTGAAGTTGAAGAAATGCCAAGATCTGATCCAGAGTGTGAAGAATCAGAAACCTCAAGGAGTGGAGAACTTAGAAGGTCATCAAGACACAAGTGGCAACCTACAAGGTATAGCTATGATACTTCTTTTTTGGCTACCAAAGATTATGCTTACATGATAAAAGCAGATGAAGACCCTTCTACATATGAAGAGGCAAAAGGTAAAGAAAATTGGGAGAAAGCTATGCAGGAAGAATATGATGCATTGATGGAGAATCAAACATGGGATTTGGTTCCAAAACCAAATAGCCAGAAGATCATTGGATGTAAGTGGGTCTACAAGACAAAAAGATTTGCACATGGAAGTGTGTCTAGGTACAAAGCTAGACTTGTTGTGAAAGGGTTTGCTCAGACATATGGTATTGATTATGATGAGACTTATAGTCCTGTGGCAAAGATGACAACCATCAGAACACTTATAGCAATTGCTACATGTAAAGGTTGGAAATTGTGTCAATTAGATGTGAAGAATGCTTTTTTGAATGGTTATATTTCAGATGATGTTTTCATGGAGCAACCTCAAGGATTCAGAGATGGAAGGTATCCAGATCATGTGTGTAAGCTCAAGAGAGCTTTATATGGCTTGAAGCAGGCCCCAAGGGCATGGAACTATAGACTTGTAAAGTTCTTGAAAGAACTTGGGTTTCAAGTATCAAAAGCAGATAGTAGCTTGCTTGTCAAAGCAAGTGATGATGGGTTTATTTACATGTGCATATATGTTGATGATATCATTCTTACAGGTACAGATGAGAAAGGCATTCAAAGCCTAAAGAAGCAAATGGAGAAAGAATTCAAAATCAGTGATTTGGGAGATTTGTCATACTTCTTGGGAATGGAGATTTCATACACTCAACATGGAGTGTATGTGACTCAAGAAAGGTATTTGAAAAACTTATTAATCAAGTTTAAAATGAATGATTGCAGGGTAGCACCTACTCCAATGGAGGTGAATCACAAATTGAGTAGATATGGAGGTGAAGAGTTCAAGGACATGAAACAATATCAGAGTTTGGTTGGTAGTCTTATCTATGCTACATTAACTAGACCTGATTTATCATATGCAGTTGGGGTTTTGTCCCAATTCATGCATTGTCCTAGGAAAGAACATTGGATTGCAGGTCAAAGAGTGTTGAGGTACATTAAGGGTACACTCAAAGAAGGTTTGTATTATGGGTTTACATCAGATACAAATATCAAAATATATAGTGATGCAGATTGGGCAGGTAATCCAGATGATAGAAGGTCAACCTATGGATACATGTGTTATGTGGGAGATAAGTTAATTTCTTGGTGTTCAAAGAAGCAACATACAGTTGCTTTGTCATCTACAGAAGCAGAGTACAAAGGCATGGTTGAAGTTGCAAAGGAAGTAATATGGCTTAAGACTCTCATGAAGAGTTTTGACACTAAACAGAGCATACCTATCATTTATGGAGATAACATGAGTTCATTGTATCTAGCTGCTAATCTTGTTTTTCATGCCAGGACCAAACACATTGAGATTCAATATCACTTTCTAAGAGAGAAGGTGATGGATAAAGAGATTGAAGTTATACATACTTCAACAAAAGGTCAGATAGCTGATATGCTTACCAAAAGCTTGGATGGACCAAAGCTACAGAAGTTCAAAGACATGGGAGGCATAAAGAAGATAAGAGAAACCTCAATTGATGATTGAGGGGGAGCTGTTGGTGTAGACCAATCAACAATTGAAGTTTTGGAAGTTAAATAATGGAGACAAGATCAATTCTTGAAGCACAGAAGATGGTTACATTCAGGGGTTGAAATAAATGTACACATATGTACATTAGTTCAGATATAGGTCACTTATACTTTTGATTAGTCATAAGCTTGTACATATTTGCCTATAAATACTATGGAAAATGTCGGGGCAAGTATGAGAGAGTATGAGAATAGTGCATTGAGAAGTTGTAAGAATCATTAGACCTCCTAGAAGTGAGTAAAAGTCTCTCTCATCACTCAGTTGTAATTTTCTGAGAAATAGAAGAAAAGTTGCGCCCGATGTTTCTGTGTTTTCTCCTTCTGTGGTAGATCTTTTGTGAAATGCTTTTGTACAAGTCTAAGTCTATAGTTGATCGACTTTTGTACAAAGTTTTAGCTTCCAATTGTGATCAGACTAAGAGAATTATGTGTAGGAACATTTGCATGTGAAGAAGTATTCACTGGTTCCTGAAACAGGCACAAAATTCAATCTTAATGTTTTGGTCAGTTCTCCTTCCATAGTTTAAAGTTTTGAGCAAGCAAGCACTCAATCTTTAAATTGGAAGGTAAGCTACTCGTGGCTAAAAGCATTTGCTTAAACGGGTTCTAGATTGAGAGAACTATGTGTTAAAAGTTAGGGGTGTCCAAATCGACTTCTCAGAAGTACAGATTTAGACATAGGTAACTTGTTAAGTAGATTTCTCAAGATCTATTGAGTCTTTTGAGGTAAATTAACTTGGAGGAGGTGCGCAATCCTTAGATGACACCTCGTGCAAAGTTTTATAAAAAAATTTACACCTTTACTTAGTCAATGAGTGAATTATGTGCAGCAGACTTTCTGAGTAATCTCCTTCTTCATAGTTTGTTCAAGAATTTGATAATTGGTCATTGATCCTTTAAATTGGTGAAGGTTTTGACTTACTCTTGATATAGAGGTGCTCTAAGTTCAAGAGTAGGTTGTTCTTTTGGAGATTAACACTCTCCATCACCACTTTCATCCAATGACTTTCTGATTCTTTGGTCTTGGCACCAATTCCCAAGTTTCATTTTCAAGTAGAGCATCATACTCTTCTTGCATTGCCTTCTCCCAATTCTGTTTACCTTTAGCTTCTTCATATGTAATTAGATCCTCTTCTGTCTTCACAATGTAAGCATAATCTTTTGTTGTTAGAAAAGATGTATCATAACTATACCTTATAGGCTCTTTCCTTTCCCTTGAGGATCTGCTGACCTCTGCACTTCTTGAAGTCTCAGCCACATTTGATTCTGGATCAAATCTTGGCCCATCTTCTACATTATCCTGCAATTTACTTTTATAGTCAACATCATCAATATCTTCTTCAAACACATTTACTTTTGCCTTCCCTTTCCTTTGTATTTCTTTGTCATCTGCATAATCATTTGTTGACCCTGTATACCATGTGCTTTGCTCATCAAATGTAACATCTTTGGTAACAAGAAATTGCTTTGTGGATGGACTCCACAACCTATAACCCATATGCCTATCATCATACCCAATAAACACATACTTCTCTGCTTTGGGTTCTAGCTTATGTCTTAATTGTGAAGGAACATGAGCATATGATAAGCATCCAAATACCTTACAGTGATCAAGAGTAGGTTTCTTACCCCACCATGCTTCATAAGGAGTTCTTCCATCCAAAGCTTTACAAGGTAGCCTATTCACAAGGTATGTTGCAGTGTTGATAGCTTCTGCCCATAAGTAATTTGGACAATTCTTTTCCTTCATCATTGCTCTTGCAAATTCTACAAGAGTTCTATTTCTTCTTTCTGCAACTCCATTCTGTTGAGGAGAGTACCTGCAAGTTACTTCTCTCTTTATACCTGCATTCCACAAATAATCATCAAACTCTTTAGAGAAATACTCTCCCCCTCCATTTGATCTCAACCTCTTAAGCTTTTGTCTGTAATCCTTTTTGCATAAGCATGATAATGTTTGAATGTCTTGAAGACTGCTGATTTATCCATGATTACATATAAAGTAATCCATCTGGTTTCATCATCAACAAACAACACATAATATCTGGATCCATTTATGCTATAGTCCCTTGAGGGACCCCACACATCTGTATGAACCAATTCAAGCTTATTTCAATACTTGTACCTTGATTTATTGTATGAACTTTTGTGTGCTTTACCTAATTGACAAGCTTCACACTTGTACACCATGTGTTGCCCTTCAATTTTTGGCAAACCAAGCACCACTTGATTCTTTGACATTTCCTTTATAGCTCTCTCATTGAAATGACCTAGCCTTTAATGCCACAGGTCTAACTCAGACATCTTCTGACTTCCATAAGTAAATAAAGCATGTCCCACATTACCTTGGACTTTGAGAGTAAATAACCTTCCTTCCTTTTCACCTGCAATTATGTTTCTATATCCCTGATTGATGGAGAGTGTTAATCTCCAAAAGAACAACCTACTCTTGTATTTAGAACACCTCTATATCAAGAGTAAGTCAAAACCTTCACTAAATTAGAGGTCCAATCTCCAAATTATCAAAAGTTGAGAAAATCTGTGAAGAAGATAAAACACAGAAAGTCTGCTGCACAATTTCTTCTCATTGACCTATCAAACATATAAAGTTTTCTATG